>CM042438.1:2270959-2410959 GCA_023631565.1 Gymnocephalus cernua | reverse complement strand
CGATTGACAGCCCTATATATATATATATATATATATATATATATATATATATATATATATATATATATATATATACATACACACACATATATGTGTGTGTATATATATTTGAATATATGTAAAAGATCCACATAAAGTCAAACTCAAGGGAAGTTGTGCACCATTCACATACTAAGACAAAAGGAGTTGGTGTGGTCTGTTGTTGTTATCACTTGAAGATAATTAAACTTAACTAACCTAACTAAATAGAAGTGGTTTAGACAGGCTAACGCGCTAGCATTATGTGGCTAATGGTTAAGAGTGATCCAGTTTGTGATACATTAAATATCGAAGGAACATTAGAAAAGTGTTCCCCTTGTTAACACGACTCAAACCAGACATAACACAATGGTCATTGCACAAGTTCAGTGTTTCTCAAATGGGGGTACGTGTCCCCTTAGGGGTACTTTAGAGGACTGCAGGGGGTACGTGTCCCCTTAGGGGTACTTTAGAGGACTGCAGGGGGTACGTGTCCCCTTAGGGGTACTTTAGAGGACTGCAGGGGGTACGTGTCCCCTTAGGGGTACTTTAGAGGACTGCAGGGGGTACGTGCCCCCCTAGTGGTACTCTGGAGGACTGCAGAAGGTACGTGTCCCCCCAGTGGTACTCTGGAGGACTGCAGAAGGTACGTGTCCCCCCAGTGGTACTCTGGAGGACTGCAGAAGGTACATGTCCCCCTAGTGGTACTCTGGAGGACTGCAGAAGGTACGTGTCCCCTTAGGGGTACTTTAGAGGACTGCAGGGGGTACGTGTCCCCTTAGGGGTACTTTAAAGGACTGCAGGGGGTACGTGTCCCCCTAGTGGTACTCTGGAGGACTGCAGAAGGTACGTGTCCCCCTAGTGGTACTCTGGAGGACTGCAGAAGGTACGTGTCCCCCTAGTGGTACTCTGGAGGACTGCAGGGGGTACGTACGATTTTTTGCACAATGTTTTTCAGTTACAAGGCTGTAGTTACTTCTACTGACTTTTTTATCTACAAAGTTTTTGTCTCTTTTTCCAAAGTTTTTTTCGAAGTTTGTCGCTTTTTGGATTTTTTTGTCCCTTTTGTCGCCCTAGTGTTGCCTTCCTTCTTTCTACTGTAAGTAGTTTTTATTACTATTTTTGACCTGTTCTTGCCTTACTTCCTTCTTTCTACCGTCTTTTTTCCATGGTTTTGTTACTTTTTAAAAAAGTTTTTTGTCGCCTTTTCACATCATCATTTAAATGTCTTCCAGGTCCAAGGTTGTTGTTTAGTAAATCTATAGCTGACATCGCTGTATTGTTCCTCTTTATAGAGACTTTGTTTTCTACCAAAAATTATTCGCACTGGTACATGGCTTAAAAAAAACTGTTCAAAGGGGGAACATTATTGACAAAAAGCTTGAGAACCACTGGTCTAAACTGTACCATTGAGGTACTGGTGTCTTCTTTTCTAAAACATACTTACTTTACGCCAGCCTTTGGCCTCCAGGTCTCAGTTCCTGTTCGAGACTTATTTGACAAATAATTCACAAAAATACTGTCCATCTATTTATCACATACATTGTTTGGCTTGAGATCATGTAGTTCAGGTCCGACATCTTTAACTCCTCTGTTATGTCTGTATAAAAGATTTAATAGATTTATTTTACTGGTGGTAGTTTCTTAAACATTATGTACACACAATAACACAAGTGCTCTGATATTTTAAAGTAATTAAGATTAAGCTGTGTCTTCTTTCCTTCTGTGAAGACCAAGGAAACTCACACTGTAGTTGCAGATATGTAACACTAGAGGGCAGTATATTAACACAAAAAGCCAACGGTTCAGTTGAGCTGTTAAGATTGTATGTCCCTCAAGTTACAGCTTAAAGAAGTGTTGAATAAAACAGAAGATAAAGAGGGGGCCTAAAATTGAGCCATGGGGCACACCACATATGACATCCCCAGCTAGTATAAAATTTAATTTTATAGTATAGTATAACATTTTGTGACGTTTGGTTTTATAACCCCTGGAATAAAATAAATAACTATGCCTATGATATACATCCTGAAATAGACAAATGAGGCAATAACTATATAAAAAATAATATATATATATATATATATATATATATATATATATATATATATATATATATATATATAGTCAGGTTATGTTAAGCAAAAAGAACATGCATATATATATATATATATATATATATATATATATATATATATATATATATATATATATATATATATATATATATATGAATAGACTCGAAATTGTCCTTAAATCTAATTGTTTTATTACTGCTTCTAAATGCTAAGTAGGGGGGTTGAAAGACCACAGAAACTTTCAGGTAGGTGGACTGTTCGGGGTGAAACTGTGTGTGTGTGTGTGTGTGTGTCTTCAGTGAACTGTATCAGTCTCTGCAGTAGCTTCCAGCTGCAGCAGTCAGTTCAGTTTCTGTTCAGTCTGACTGAGGGAGGTTTTTGTACGACCCTTTTTTACAGTGTGATCACAAGCTGACTGTTGATCCAATGATGACACTGACAGTAATAAACTGCTGCATCCTCAGCCTCAACTCCACTGATGGTCAGAGTGAAGTCAGAGTTTGATCCACTGCCTGAAAAACGACTTGAAATCCCTGATGCTCGTCCATTAACCCAGTAAATGAGCAGTTTAGGAGCTTCTCCATCTCTCTGTTGGTACCAGTGCAAATATTTTTTCCCTCTGTCCCCATCCGTAGTCCCTACGATAACATCTTGACTGGTCCTACAGCTGATGGAGACGGAGGCTCCCCGAGCAGAGCTCATTGCTCCAGGCTGAGTCACTGTGACCTGACCTCTGGACTCTGAGGATACAGAGACAAAAACATAAAGCAGCATCACGGTTTAGTCGGCTTCATTTCAGAGGGACGGATGTTCATAGAGGAGAGGAGTTTGATTCTCTGGACTTTACCTGTGAAGCAGCAGCAGAGGAGAGTCCAGATGAGGACGGAGATCAGAGTCATGTTTTTGATGAGGAGGATTTCTGTGTCTTCTGTTGTCATGGAGGACAGCTGTCAGTCATCCAGTGTTCAACTCTCAGGACTATAAACTCTCCCAGAGCACTGGAGCATGGTGCTGCTGATGCAAAGTGGCTCTCTATGGAAATGCTGGGACTGACTCCAACAGGGACTTGGATTACTCTGAGGATGCTGTTTCTCTACGGATCAATCACTTCATCACACCATTGATTCAGAATGTGGCAGGAAGCATTTTAATGTGGATTTAGTTTGAGTTTGATGGACAAACTTCTGTCCAGAATATTTTGTGGACTCCAACTAATTCACTACCACACAAACATCATCACTGTGGGACACATTTGAACCAATTTATTCATCAAAATATTTAATAAAAATGAGTTTATGATATTTACATTTGTCTCAATGCATCATAGTTTTTCATTAACTTAATTAATTTAATCAATTTTACTAAAAGGGAAATCAATGTTGCTTGTAGATGTGTACTGAACTAAAAGAGTGGCAGTTTGAACTTTTTATCTTTAGTACTGAAACCGTCTGTTGTCATGGTTCAGCAGTGATGCCTGTCTGTTGTCACGGTTACTGAGGTCAGAGAGGGAGGTGACCTGTTTAGAGGAAGACAAATATCAACCAATCAGAGGACGATCAGAAGAGCAAGTAGCCTCCTCTGCTGAAACCAACAGATGGATATTTTTATTAAAACTACAAAAATCTAAAACATATTTTCTAAATCTGAAATGTAAAGCATGATATCATCAGCGTAGAGAGAAATAAAAACAGTGATCTGCAGTTTAAACTCTGAAATATTTACATTCTGTTTCTGCTGAAGAACCACAAAGACAAATAAAGAGAAGACACAAAGACATCATTAAAATGTTACTGATTTACATACTCCATGAATCATTTGTGGTTTCATTCATAAAATGCATTTGTTCGCTGAAATACAAAACACACAAAATGACTAAAATATATTATAGACATGATTAGTCATATAACAACATATATCCAACATGTATTTTGTAATTTATTTCAACAGTGAGAATGTTTGAGTTTCTGTGAAAACTGGTAACATATACAATAAATAAATAATAATTTTGCTTTTGACTCAATGCATGATAGTTTTTCATTAATTTAATTAATGTAATTAATTTACTAAACGACAAATTCATGTTGCTTGTAGATGTGTACTGAATTAAAAGAGTTCCAGTTTAAACTTTTTATCTTTAGTACTGAAACCGTCTGTTGTCATGGTTCAGCAGTGATGCCTGTCTGTTGTCACGGTTACTGAGGCCAGAGAGGGAGGTGAAATGTTTAGAGGAAGACAAATATCAACCAATCAGAGGACGATCAGAAGAGCAAGTAGCCTCCTCTGCTGAAAACAAGAGATGAATATTTTGATAACACAACAAAAATCTAAAACATATTTTCTAAATCTGAAATAAAAAGCATGATATCATCAGCGTAGAGAGAAATAAAAAGAGTGATCTGCAGTTTAAACTCTGGAAATATTTACATTCTGTTTCTGCTGAAGAACCACAAAGACAAATAAAGAGAAGACACAAAGACATCATTAAAATGTTACTGATTTACATACTCCATGAATCATTTTTGGTTTCAATCATAAAATACATTTGTCCGCCGAAATGCATAACACGCAAAATTACTAAAATATGTTATAGACATGATTAGTGATTTTACAACATACATACAACATACATTTTGTAATTTATTTCAACAAGGAGTATGTTGGAGTTTCTATGAAAACTGGTAACATAAAAAAATAAATGAATAATAATTACAGTTTTAGTGTTCATGTGTTATCATACTCTGTGAATTAAAGTTATCAAAGAATTGAAATCATATTTCAACAGAGGTCAGCTTTGATGTGCAGCAGAATGTTTCAAACCCTGTTTTAATGAAAGAGTTTAAATTATTACTTCTAGTTAGATAAAGTATATTTAGTGTTACAATGTTTGCAGTCAATTATTATTAGATATATTTTAGTTTAGTCAGCTTGTGTTGTTGTAGTTTCAGTGCAGCTGTTGAGTCAGATCAGTTCCTCTCCAGCTGAGGGAGGTTTTTGTACCACGTTGTATCACTGTGTGAGTGGCCAGCTTTGAAGCTGCTGACAGTAGTAAACTCCTGAATCTTGAGCCTCGACTCCTCTGATGGTCAGAGTGAAGTCAGTCCCAGAACCACTTCCACTGAAACGATCTGAAACTCCGGACTGACGGTTTGTAGAATCATAAATCAGGAGTTTAGGAGCTTCTCCAGATGTCTGAAGGTACCAGTGGAGGTAGCTACTAACACTTGTACTGGTTTTACATGTGATGGAGACAGTCTGTCCTGGAACAACAGACTGAGATCCAGGAGACTGAGTCAGGATGATTTGTCCTGATGAACCTGAAAACATGAAAAAGATGCAGAAGGGTTATTGAGACAAATCCAGCTTGGAGAAAAGATGATCAACATCCAAACAGAAGAGAGTCATTTCTTTAACATGGAGAAGAGATGGAAGAAGGTAAATGCTGCTTGTTCCAGTGTTTCTCCATCACAGCAGAACATCATTGAGGTGAACCTGGTTGCATCCTGAAGCAAAGTTTTCAGAAGAGAGTCTCACCCTGAACGAAGAGCCCCAGGGTGGCCAGCAGTAGAGTCAGTGACATCATCATTGTGCTGCCGGCGTGCCAGTGTCTCTGAAAGGCCTGGACAGCCACTGATCAACACTGGCCTCTTAACGGCTGGGAGCAGAGAGGCAGGACACATATGCAAACACACAGAGTCAGTGAACTGTAGCTGTCCTCAACATGTCACGCTGTTTCCTCCTCACTGCTGACACTGATCACTGACAAAGAGTCTACTGGCATCAAGAAATAAATGAACTCTACCAGCTGTTTTCACCTGATGTTGGTTCTCCGTGTTGACGTATTGGGTTACATCCACATTAACTGACATGAAGCTGATACCTCAGATTTCTATGTTGTATATTGTAAATAATGTCATGTTAACATGCTGATGTCATTGACAGTGGAGCTTGTCTTGTGACTGAAGGAATAATCTGACAATAATCATGCTAATCTCATATGTATTTACAGTTGAAGCATTAAGAGTTGTGTTAGACTAAACTCATTATTTAAGAATGTCTATTTCAAAACAGGAATCAGGACGACATGATGACATAATGTCAAAACATCATAACTGTACTCAAACATGTTTGTTGCATCACCTTCAGTGGTACCGGGGACAATACAAGACAATTGAAAATGAGAGAGAGTCGTTGTAGAAGTTATTATTAAAGTGTTTATTTTTAACGTACACCGACCACTAAGCCTGTTGTATCTATACAAAGTTAAACATGTGTGTAAAATGTACAGGGTACCCCAACTAACCTAAAGTCCCCAACCCCCAACTACATATAAGTTTAAATGTTTAAAGTTTGAACAAAAGACACAGCTCAACCAGCAATGAGAGCAGAGACTTAAAGGCCATGTTGCAGGTTAACCACCACTGTTGATTAATGGGTACATAAACCACTCAAGATATGTATATCATTGTTAAAAATGTCTCCAAATAGTGTTAAAGGACAGTTTTGTCGTTTTTTGGTATTAGTTCGATGATGACGTCACCTTGGGGAGACGTGCCTCAGCCTAGCACTAGACAACGGTACTACTACAGTACTAGAACTATGGTGACTGACTGAGATGAGGAAGAGGTGTTTTTACTGTTAGTGAATAGCATCTAGTGAAAGTCAATATTTTCTTTATTGTCAGTGATCGTGTATTTAGGTCAGATAAGGTAAATGATCTAGATCTAGAAAAATAGAAGGCTTCATGCTAGCTATGGGCTAACTTGCATCATGCTATCTATGGGCTAACTTGCCATTCCAACCTGTGAAATCCCCCGATGGTTGTAAACACATTTTCGATTAGATATCTCACGTTTTGATGGTAGCCTACTAGCTCCAGTAACAACATATTTATTTATTTCCTGGACAGGGGTGCTGTTGGCTTTTCACAAGCTTAGACAGCTAGCTAGCTAGCTAAAGCTACACCGAAGTTTTGCTAACGTTAGCGCAACAGCGTTAGCCTAGCTAGCCTGCTAGATAATTGTTACGACTGCCTTCGTTACACACAAAGCTAACTGGCTATCGTTAGCATCCCGTATGCTAGCGGAATTAGCTAGCTAAAGTTGCCTAGCCAGCCAGCACGACAGACAGCTAGCTAACACATCCACATGTGTCTCTGATGTAGCTATAGCTACATCCATGCTTTCACCATAGACAGTATGGCTTTCACCCCAGAGACCGGGGCTTGTTTCCCGCGAGTCACGTTTGCTTTGCCCGTTGTTTTCCTTCACCCAACCGTCCAACCTGGTCTCTGGGGGACGCAACACTAATTCCGCTAGCATACGTACAGGCTAACTATAGTCTTGTGTGTAACGTAACACAAAACGTCTCGTAGGAGCGAAGCTTAACATTTCATTGAATAAAAGTATGGTACAAAAGGAGCACTAACGCCACATGTCTTATATTGACAACGTGGATGCAACAACGAAGGCAGTCATAATATTTACCTAGCAGGCTATGCTAACGTTGTTGCATTAGCAAACGTCGGCCTAGCTAGCTAGCTAGCTGTCTAAACTTGTGAAAAGCCAAACATCATCCCGTCCAAGCTGTGTTTCACTTTCCCTGCAATATCATTATACACATCACATAATGAAGACACATGGACTCAGTTGAGAGCAAAAGTCATATTTTCCAAGACCAGTGTCAGAGACTGAGACCATAGACAGTGAACCAGACGGACGTTGGTCTATCGTCTCCCCAACGTGACGTCATGCAATGCATTGTGGGAGAAAAACAAACCGCTGTAAAAAAGTACTACTTTTTCGTGTTATTTTCCGTTTTGTGATACCCAAAAACATCAAATGCAATGGATAACAGTTTAAATGTGTATTACCAACAAGCAATTAGAGCAAAGCCGTTGGAAAATTAACCCTGCAACATGACCTTTAACTCTTATCAGATGTGCTCAGCAAGCAGAGGCAGATTGAAAAGATGTGAGACCAGAGGCAGAGATGGATTAGGGAATGTTTCATTGAACATGAAGTGAGGACCAGGTACTGGATGTGACTTTGGCTGCAGCAGGTGACATCAGTAAGGTGGTGATCAGACCAGAAGGGTCTGGTAAATGAAAGTCAACCAATGAATCAAGGCCTCAAACTTGTTACTTGTTTGAAACAAAACACTTTCTTTTGTCGAAAGACTATCTCTCTATAGAGAGACAACTCTTATAAGTATGAAGTGTGAACAGTTTCTTTCAGTTACGTGTACTGCATGAATTGTGTCCCAGAATGCATTATGTTTATGAAACAGAAAACATTGGGTTGCATTGCAAATATGGAGCTTCAGTGTCCTGAGTTATATCAGTGTGATGTGTGGATGTTGATGTTATATATACGGTGAATTTAGATTGTGTCTCTACGTCAGTGGAGCTGACTCTGCTGTGTCTGTAGTTATCTGGTGTCTACTAAAGGGGAAACTGTGAGCTGAGGACTAGACCCTGAAGAAGGCTGTTTGTGAGTTATTACCCAGCTCTGTTTTAATGTGCTAACAATTTCAATAATTGCCATCTAAATAAAGGCTTATAACTTTTTCTAGGAAGAGGCCTTTGATTTTTCTTCTTTCACTGTTGAGTTGGACTGTTTGAACTTTCCTAAAAGGAAATCTGTGCTTGTTAAGGACAAAGGACAGGATCTTTACATTTCATTCAGGTTACTTTAGGGAGATTTAGATGGTTGGTTCTTTGTTAATTCAGCTCATGCTGTCAGATTATAACTACAAATATTTAGCTTATGGAAAATATTTTGTACAAAATATTCTTTGTGTGTGTGTGTGTGTGTGTGTGTGTGTGTGTGTGTGTGTGTGTGTGTGTGTGTGTGTGTGTGTGTGTGTGTGTGTGTGTGTGTGTGTCTTCAATGAACTGTATCAGTCTCTGCAGTAGCTTCCAGCTGCAGCAGTCAGTTCAGTTTCTGTTCAGTCTGACTGAGGGAGGTTTTTGTACGACGCTTTTTCACTGTGTGAACACATTCTGATTGTTGATCCAATGATAACTCTGACAGTAATAAACTGCTGCATCTTCAGCCTCAACTCCACTGATGGTCAGAGTGAAGTCAGAGTTTGATCCTCTGCCTGAAAAACGACCTGAAATTCCTGATGCTCGTCCGTTACCCCAGTAAATGAGCAGTTTAGGAGCTTCTCCATCTCTCTGTTGGTACCAGTACAAAAGCTTTTTCCCTCTGTCCCAACTGTTAGTCCCTACATAAACATCTTGACTGAGCCTGCAGCTGATGGAGACGGAGGCTCCCCGAGCAGAGCTCACTGCTCCAGGCTGAGTCACTGTGACCTGACCTCTGGACTCTGAGGATACAGAGACAAAAACATAAAGCAGCATCACGGTTTAGTCGGCTTCATTTCAGAGGGACGGATGTTCGTAGAGGAGAGGAGTTTGATTATCTGGACTTTACCTGTGAAGCAGCAGCAGAGGAGAGTCCAGATGAGGACGGAGATCAGAGTCATGTTTTTGATGAGGAGGATTTCTGTGTCTTCTGTTGTCATGGAGGACAGCTGTCAGTCATCCAGTGTTCAACTCTCAGGACTATAAACTCTCCCAGAGCACTGGAGCATGGTGCTGCTGATGCAAAGTGGCTCTCTATGGAAATGCTGGGACTGACTCCAACAGGGACTTGGATTACTCTGAGGATGCTGTTTCTCTACGGATCAATCACTTCATCACACCATTGATTCAGAATGTGGCAGGAAGCATTTTAATGTGGATTTGACACTAATTGTGGACATATTAAAACTTTTTCTGTCTCGTTTCATTTATTGTTGGAGGGATCAATTTCACTTTCAGACAAATTTAACACGAAATCTATAAAAATTTGATTCATTCTGAACAATTATGAAAGTGTTTGATACATATCATGTGAAATAGTAAATTCTTGATAAAACAGGAAGTGTGTTTGTTGAGTGTGTTGTGTTCAGAGTCAGAGAGCCGTGTCTCTCTACAGTGAGAGGTTTTTGTACGACGGCTCAATCAGTTTGTATCACTGTGGTTCACGTTCGGTGGAGGAACCAGACTGGATGTTGGAAGTAAGCTCAATTTTTGATGTATTTTATTAATTCATGAGCAATGTTCTTGTCTTCTGCAGACATCTAACTCTCTAAAAGCTGAAATATCTAATTTTACATCATTTTTAAATGAGTTTTCAACATTGTTCTACCAACTGTCAAAATACAGCTTTTGATTTGAAATTTAAATAACAAATAAAAACATTGTCAGTGTTTGATCGGCAGGAGAAATCTTGTAATCAGATTTTAGACGACAGCAACTTGAGGACTTGTAGTTTAGGTTTTGTCAGCCCAAGTCAGAGCCCGTGTCTCTCTACAGTGAGAGGTTTTGGTACGGAGACTCAGTCAGCTTGTATCACTGTGGTGGACTTTTGGTGGAGGAACCAGACTGGATGTTGGAAGGAAGTTTCTGCTCAAATATTGAATATGGTATCATCAGCTAAAGTTTGGATTTCAGCGTGTGAACATTTGCAGTAGATTTAAACTCCCATTGGACTGATAGAAATCACTTCATAGACTCAGTTTGATTCTTCATTTCTCTCTTTAGTCTTCAGATTGAAGTGAAAAACCTGTAGTGAACTTCTCTTACCGTACCGTACTTCAACATGTTTTAAATGTAGCCTTTATTTCTTCATTTAAACTGTTTACAACTAAATAGTTTAAAAGAGTGAGAATGAAGCTGAAATCTCTGATCTCATCATTTCTCAGTTTGAAATAACTTTGACAGTTTTCTGAGGCCTTTAAATCTGTCGTATGAACATGTTAAATATGGCCGTCAGTTGTTTTTAGCTGAGAATGTCCTTTAAAAGTGGATCTGATTAACTTTTGCCTTTCTGAGAGATCAGACAGTAAACATGTTTGTATAAATGTATCTGGACCTTAAAACTAAATCATAGATGACGGAATATGAATTCAAACTGGATTGTATTTTTTTTCTTCAAATAGTATAAAACTAAAAGATTTTCTCTGGTATTTTGAAATATGAAATCTCTCTCTTTCATGTCCAGAGCAGTTTGATGTATTTGGGGTCATATGAGGACTCTTTCTGTGCTGACATGCATGAGAGGTTTCTTAAAGGGAAGTGAAACAAGGTGTGAGTGAGTGACTGGTGGAGCAGAACAACCATGTGACAGAACCTCCTTAAAGGAAAGATAAGCCCCTCTCCCCCAGTGAAGGTGTCTGATTGACAGCTGTGTGCTCCCTGTCCTCTAAGACGCTGCTTCTCTAACTGTTCTCAGTAATCAACCCTCTTTGAAATATCTTTTCAGCCAAGTACCCACTGAGCAGCTCAAAGCCTTTCTGGTACAACAACCAGCTAAATAAAGAGTTGGTACAACGCTGCACCATCACTAAACAATAACCTTGTCAATGTTTACAATCCATCACTAATTCCATTCATCATTCATAATATAATAATAATTTTAGGAAATATGGATGTCTGATACTTTCTGATTTAACTTCTTGTGCCCCCTGTAGTAACCCTAGTACCCCTAACCCAAATTGGAAAATACTGTTCTAAGATAACTGGTTTCTCCTAGGTGATATGCGTCCATCCCTGAAAATCTTCACATTTTTTGTTGCATTTTTTGTGTCAGGTTTGGCCGTTTTTTTTGCGATGTTTTTGTCACTTTATTCCAGATTTTTTGACATTGATGACACTTTTTCAGACAGATTTGTTGCTTGTTCAATGTTGTTTATGCCTTTTCTACGTATATGTTGCTTTATTTGACGTTTATGCCATTTTTATTACATTCTTGTGTTTAATTTGACATTTGGGGCGTTTTGACTGATGTTGAATATTTTTGAACTCTTTCCACCTCTGCTCCTATAGGTGATGTGCGCCCCACCCTGACGGTGCTGCCCCCCTCCAGTGAAGAGCTGCAGCAGGGGAAGGCCACGCTCATGTGCCTGGCCAACAAGGGCTTCCCCTCAGACTGGAGTCTGGCCTGGAAGGTGGACGGCAGCAGCAGCAGCAGCAGCTGGGAGGAGAGCAGGAGCCCCGGGGTGCTGGAGAAGGACGGCCACTACAGCTGGAGCAGCACCCTGAGGCTCCCTGCAGACCAGTGGAGGAAGGTGGGCTCTGTGACCTGTGAGGCCACCCAGGGCTCCCAGACTCCGCTCTCAGAGACACTGAGGAGAGACCAGTGTTCCCAGTCCTGAGCTGACTCACTGGCAGGGACTCTGCTACTGGTTTTACTCTGACACTGCTCTCACTCTGCTCTCTGCAACTAGCTCTGGCTTTCATATCACATATTTCAGTAGACATATTTACCAGCTTGTTTTACATTTTTGTTAATTTTTCTGAAGTTTTGGTCACAATTTCCTACAATTGTCAGTCTAATTTTTTGTACTTAATCACTGCTGCAACTATCTCTGTCTTTTATTTGATGTGTTTCGACATCTCTTTTTGCCAGCTTGTTGCAATGTTTCAGTATTATTTCACTGTTTAAAGATAATAAAGACATTTTCATCAAATCAGTTGTTTCCATGTTTATTATTATCAAAGTGTCTTATTACATCTTTTCTTAATGAGTCACTGACTTTATGAAATCCTGAGGACAAACTGATCCAACAAACATGTTTTAATGTCTCCATGGTGACTGTAGAAAGACAGTATATGATTATATAAAACAATGTCTGCAATAATAAACTCATGGTCGGATCATTTCAATGATAAATCATCCAATCATCTCTCATGACTGAAGTGTGTTTATAGTAAGGACTGTAATATGTTATTTGCTTTAATTGTCTCTAAAGAACATTCATTATTATTTAAACAAACAAAAGTCTGATAAATATTTTCTAAATCTGAAATAAAAAGTACGACATCATCAGCATGGAGAGAAATAAAATGAGTGATCTGCAGTTCAATCTCTGGAAATATTTACATTACAAGTAAAGAGAAGACAAAAGAACATAACTACAAATAACTAAAATATGTTATAGACATGATTACTAATTCTACATTAATGAAATAAATCACATTTTGTAATTTATTTCAACGATGATTATGTTTGAGTTTCTATGAAAAGTGGTAAGATATGAAATAAATAAATAATTACAGTTTTAGTGTTCATGTGTTATCATACTCTGTGGATTAAATTTATCAAAGAATTGAAATCATATTTCAACAGAGGTCAGCTTTGATGTGCAGCAGAATGTTTCAAACCCGGTTTTATTTAAATACTTTACAGTATAACTTCTAGTTAGATAAAGTATATTTAGTGTTACTATGTTTAAAGTCAATTATTATTAGATATATTTTAGTTTAGTCAGCTTGTGTTGTTGTAGTTTCAGTGCAGCTGTTGAGTCAGATCAGTTCCTCTCCAGCTGAGGGAGGTTTTTGTACGACGTTGTATCACTGTGTGAGTGGGTAGCTTTGACGCTGCTGACAGTAGTAAACTCCTGAATCTTGAGCCTCGACTCCTCTGATGGTCAGAGTGAAGTCAGTCCCAGAACCACTTCCACTGAAACGATCTGAAACTCCAGACTGACGGGTTGTAGCTGAATAAATCAGGAGTTTAGGAGCTTCTCCAGATGTCTGAAGGTACCAGTGGAGGTAGCTACTAACACGTGTACTGGTTTTACATGTGATGGAGACAGTCTGTCCTGGAACAACAGACTGAGATCCAGGAGACTGAGTCAGGATGATTTGTCCTGATGAACCTGAAAACATGAAAAAGATGCAGAAGGGTTATTGAGACAAATCCAGCTTGGAGAAAAGATGATCAACATCCAAACAGAAGAGAGTCATTTCTTTAACATGGAGAAGAGATGGAAGAAGGTAAATGCTGCTTGTTCCAGTGTTTCTCCATCACAGCAGAACATCATTGAGGTGAACCTGGTTGCATCCTGAAGCAAAGTTTTCAGAAGAGAGTCTCACCCTGAACGAAGAGCCCCAGGGTGGCCAGCAGTAGAGTCAGTGACATCATCATTGTGCTGCCGGCGTGCCAGTGTCTCTGAAAGGCCTGGACAGCCACTGATCAACACTGGCCTCTTAACGGCTGGGAGCAGAGAGGCAGGACACATATGCAAACACACAGAGTCAGTGAACTGTAGCTGTCCTCAACATGTCACGCTGTTTCCTCCTCACTGCTGACACTGATCACTGACAAAGAGTCTACTGGCATCAAGAAATAAATGAACTCTACCAGCTGTTTTCACCTCATGTTGGTTCTCCGTGTTGACGTATTGGGTTACATCCACATTAACTGACATGAAGCTGATACCTCAGATTTCTATGTTGTATATTGTAGATAATTTGATGTCAACATGCTGATGTCATTGATAGTGGAGCTTGTCTTGGGACTCACACCAGTTTTAAATCAGGTGGTGTTTATATCAGGACGACATGATGACATAATGTCCAAACATCATAACTGTACTCAAACATGTTTGTTACATCACCTTCAATGGTACCGGGGACATAACACAACAATTGTTAACATATACTGTCCAATAAACAGCAACTGACAGAAAAGCAACTGCATGTGTCAATGAACAAAGATGAGATGGTGGTTTTGAAAGATGAAATGGAAATGAGTTTGTCCAGTTTAAGAACTTTCCTGTCGCAAGCGGCAGCAGATTGACCCAATTTGAGACCAGAGGCAGAGATGGATTAGTGAATGCTTCATTGAATATGAAGTGAGGACCAGGTACTGGATGTGACTTTGGCTGCAGCAGGTGACATCAGTAAGGTGGTGATTGGCCCAGAAGGGTCTGGTAAATGAAAGTCAACCAATGAATCAAGGCCTCAATCTTGTTAGTTGTTTAAATCAAAACACTTTCATTTGTCCAAAAGACTATCGTTCTACATAGAGACAACTCTTGTGATGGGTGTATAAGTATCAAGTATGAAAGGACAGTTTGTATAGTGACATGTTCTGTATGAATTGTGTCCCAGATGACATTATGTTTATGACAGCGTCAGTGTTTCTGCCACAGAAAACATTTGTTGTGTTGCAGATATGGAGCTTCAGTGTCCTGAGATATTTCAATGTGATGTGTGGATGTTGATGTGTGTATGGGGCGCCGAATGTAAAAGGCTGGTTACACTTTTTTAGCTGATAAATTTTCAACATTTAGCGCATTTTCCTCACATTTGAGAGATAAATTATATATATATATATATATTACATCTAAATCTAAATGTTAAATCTAAATCTAAATGGTAAATGTTAAATCTAAATATTATATCTAAATCTAAATCTTAAATATATATCTAATAGGGCTGTCAGTTTAACGCGTTATTAACGGCGTTAACGCAAACCCATTTTAATGCCGATAATTTTTTTAACGCACGAGTAACGCATAGAGAGAGCAACGGGATCTGTTAGTCCACTTCTTTAACTGTCTATGGCCACGCCATGTCCCGCCCTACGAAGCAGCTGATTGGTTTGGTTTAGGCATTTCACCGCAAGTGGTGAGGATAGTGGATTGGTCAGGGGATAGGACTTGAACAAATGGAGTTACGTTACCTTCGACGCCTGGCCAATAGTAGTGATTTAAGGGCGGGTCTTGTAATTTCGCAGACCGCAAACAAAACAGACACAAGCCTCGGCCGGTTTTAGCTTGCTAGCCGGGTAGCTTGTAGGCTCGTGACGGCGATTATCTTCAGAGCGAGCGAGTAGTAACTCTACAGTCAGTGAGAGAAACAAAGTGTCTCCTCTGTTCTTTCTGACCACGGTGGGAAACCTGGAGCAGGAAAACCCTCTCCTTGATTTTACGTTGGTTATGAAAGAGAACGAGAACCAGGAAATGAGTCACGGGAAACCAGTTGCTATGAGCCCATAGACAGTAGGACCAGCCACGCTCGCCTCAGGCATGAGGCGGTACTACCTGCAGTACTATCTGCAGTACTACCTGCAGTACTATCTGCAGGACTATCTGCAGTACTATCTGCAATGGAAAATCGAGGTAACAGCGTTACATTATGTGACAGATTATTAGATCCAAGTATGAATGTTAGTGTGAAATTGAACATAACGTATATGACAATGTTGTTTTCAATAAAAAAACAGTCCCAAAGCAGCCGATCTACTTTTCGATGCTGATAAGAGAATTAAAATGAGAAAATATAATGGGACAAAAAGAAATCAAGGGACATTTAGAATAGATAAAAATGTGCGATTAATTGCGATTAATAGCGAGTTAACTATGACATTATTGCGATTAAATATTTGAATCGCTTGACAGCACTAGTATCTTTTGGGATGCATTTCAGAAAAAAATGGTTAGGATTCAGGTGTAATTGCAAATAGTGATTAATCATGATTAATCCACTGAAAATTCTGATTAATTTGATTAAAAATTTTAATCATTTGACAGCCCTAATATCTAAATATTATATCTAAATCTAAATCTTGAATATATATCTAAATCTTAAATCTAAATGTTATATCTAAATGTGTCGCAAAGTGTAAAGCTAAATATTTAGAAAATATTCAAATCCCCAAGGAAACCACGCCCACTGCAGTGGCTTCAAATCGGGCTGTGAAATTATAAGTCACGCCCACTGCCAACGCTGATCTTGCGACACGCCGTCTGTACTTGCAGACAGAGCAATAGCGGGACATTTTTAACCATTTTCACTATCGTATTCATCATTAAAGTCACTTCTGATAACGTTTTAGGCGAGAAATGAACTGTTTAGATTTCGAATATAGGCAGTCTTGTGAAAATCAATGCCGAATTGACAATTTGCTTCAAAGTTTTCGGAGTTGAGAAGCTCCATAAAGTGACGTGAGACAGCTGGTGGCGGCCGGGGAATGCTGTTCTCCGGGCAGCCTGCCATCCTGAGACGCCCCGCTGTAAGATGGACCGGTCTCTCAGACCGCGGTCTCGTAAATAAGAGGCTTTTATTTCGCCATTGACGGATTGTTTGTTTAAATATCACAACACATGTCCATCATAAGATTAACGGGAACGTGTGGTGAAGGGTATGTGATGATGTGGGGCTATTTTAATTCTAAAGGCCAAGGGAACTTTATCAGGATGCTATCCTGGATCCATGGAATAGGGTTAGTTAATTGTGGAGTTTAATGCCAAAAAGGCAGTTAACCACACATTCCCGTTAATGTTATGATGGACATATGCTGTGTGATATTTAAACAAACGATCCGTCAACGGCGAAATAAAAGCCTCTTATTTAGGAGACCGGTCTGAGCGACCGGCAGTTTGCAGCGCAGCATCTGAGGATGACAGGCCGACCAACGAGCAAGTGATCCCCGGTGGCCACCAGCTGTCTCCCGTCACTTTGTGGAGCTTCTCAACTCTGAAAACTTTGAAGCAAATTGTCAATCGGCATCGATTTTAACAAGACTGCCTATATTCGAAATCTAAACAGTTCATTTCTTGCCTAAAACTTTATCAGAAGTGACTTTACTGATGAATAAGATGGTGAAAATGGTTAAAAATGTCCCGCTGTTGCTCTGCAGGATCGCAGCGCGATTTGAAGCCACTGCAGTGGGCGTGGTTTCCTCGGGGATTTGAACATTTTCTAAATATTTAGCTTTACACTTGGCGACACATTTAGATATAACATTCAGATTTAAGATTTAGATATATATTTACGACTTAGATTTAGATATAATATTTAGATATATATTTACGATTTAGATTTAGATATAATATTTAGATATATATTTAAGATTTAGATTTAGATATAATATTTAGATATATATTTAAGATTTAGATTTAGATATAATATTTATTTTAAAAAAGTGTAACCAGCCTTTTACATTCGGCGCCCCGTGTGTGTGTGTGTGTGTGTGTGTGTGTGTGTGTGTGTGTGTGTGTGTGTGTGTGTGTGTGTGTGTGTGTGTGTGTGTGTGTGTGTGCAGGGGCACCGCCAGGAATTTTGGGCCCCATGACAAAAAATCTAAGTGGGCCCCCTCTGCACAGCTGTTGTCACCACATCTCTAAGACCTAGCTGTCCCATCAAAAGCCTTCCATAACTCTAATTAAAGGCTTGCAACTGTCTGGCTTCTTGTAGTTCAATACTAGTACTAGCACAATATTTACTGCTGGTGATTTGTACATCCATGCAAGTCTAGTATGCAGTTCACTATTTGGAGTAGTAGGATTAAGAAATGTGCTGAAGGCCATTTTTTACAGTCTCAATGTATTTTTATTGATATATAAAATGGAAAATTCTCTTAACAAAATTATTATTATTATTATTATAATGATTAATGAAAGATTAAAAAAAGAAAAAAACTTAAATATATATTAACTGCCCTTCATGATGGGAATAATAAAGTCTGTATCTATATATGTCATTCCATAATTCAATCTAAATGAACGTATCAAACTGGATTATTTTAATATTGTCTGTATCTTACATGCAGGCTCAGGTAAGCTACTCACTGTTTCCAACTATCCAGCATCAGTACTGACAATTGTACAGGTTGTTTTTTTTAAATTTAATTTCATAATGATCATTATTTGAGAAAATAATTGTTATTAATGTGTTTGAATTTCTGTCATTAATAAATATTTCATTTTCTGTTTTGTAATGGTAAAAAGATGAAGAGACCCACAGACTCCCTGCAATGATGCTAACTGGCATGTCATCGAACCCAATGTTGCTCACCTTCACTGGGACGGGGAGGGGCCCAGTTAGGGGGAGACTGGGGTGCTGCTGACTCGTCTGTTGTTAAGTCTGTCAGGGACAATGATTTAATATGAATATCTTGCTAAACGTTTCCCTGCACTGATTAAATAAATGGTGATTAAATGTAGGCTAACACTAGTCTGTAGCTAGCTAGCTTATTTCACTAACAGGTTAATACCACTCACAGACTACAGGCTACCACCTTTCTTGGTGAAAAACTGGGTTACAGTTTGACACCCTTTCCTTTGTCTTTCCTCTCTCTCTCTTTTCTCTCTTTCCTTTTTTGAAAACCAGATTTTGATTTAACGTTACTTGGCAACATTGTGGTCACTGTAGTTCTGGCGCATCTACAACTGGTGCAACTAAACACCGTCACTAGTGCACCAAACCCTTTCATGCAGATACAGGGGGGTGGTCGGTCAATATGGATGTTTACTTTTTCGTCAGTGGGGATATTTAACATTTACTGCCAAAATCAAGTAAAAACAAAGAGATCATTAATTGTTATTATATTCAATATATATATATATATATCATCATTCAGCATATATATATATATATATATATATATATATATATATATATATATATACACATATATATATATATATATATGCTGAATGATGATGGTTTAATAATTTATATTAGTTTTTTTGGGGGGCCCATCAGTCATGGGCCCTTGGAATTGTCCTAACCTTTCCCCCCTATATGGCGCCCCTGTGTGTGTGTGTGTGTGTGTGTGTGTGTGTGTGTGTGTGTGTGTGTGTGTGTGTGTGTGTGTGTGTGTGTGTATATGTGTGTGTGTGTGTGTGTGTGTGTGTGTGTCTTCAGTGAACTGTATCAGTCTCTGCAGTAGCTTCCAGCTGCAGCAGTCAGTTCAGTTTCTGTTCAGTCTGACTGAGGGAGGTTTTTGTATGACGCTTTTTCACTGTGTGATCAGAGGCTGACTGTTGATAATGATAACTCTGACAGTAATAAACTGCTGCATCTTCAGCCTCAACTCCACTGATGGTCAGAGTGAAGTCAGTCCCTGATCCACGGCCTGAAAAACGACCTGGGATTCCTGATGCTCGCTCATTAACAAAGTAAATGAGTGGTTTAGGAGCTTCTCCATCTCTCTGTTGGTACCAGCTCAAAACTTGTTTTCCAATATTCGAACCCCAACTTGAACCAGCTGCTACCACAACTTCTGGGCTGACCCTACAGCTGATGGAGACGGAGGCTCCCCGAGCAGAGCTCACTGCTCCAGGCTGAGTCACTGTGACCTGACCTCTGGACTCTGAGGATACAGAGACAAAAACATAAAGCAGCATCACGGTTTAGTCGGCTTCATTTCAGAGGGACGGATGTTCATAGAGGAGAGGAGTTTGATTCTCTGGACTTTACCTGTGAAGCAGCAGCAGAGGAGAGTCCAGATGAGGACGGAGATCAGAGTCATGTTTTTGATGAGGAGGATTTCTGTGTCTTCTGTTGTCATGGAGGACAGCTGTCAGTCATCCAGTGTTCAACTCTCAGGACTATAAACTCTCCCAGAGCACTGGAGCATGGTGCTGCTGATGCAAAGTGGCTCTCTATGGAAATGCTGGGACTGACTCCAACAGGGACTTGGATTACTCTGAGGATGCTGTTTCTCTACGGATCAATCACTTCATCACACCATTGATTCAGAATGTGGCAGGAAGCATTTTAATGTGGATTTGACACTAATTGTGGACATATTAAAACTTTTTCTGTCTGGTTTCATTTATTGTTGGAGGGATCAATTTCACTTTGAGACAAATTTAACAATAAATCTATAAATATGTGATTAATTCTGAACAATTATGAAAGTGTTTGATACATATCATGTGAAATAGTAAATTCTTAATAAAACAGGAAGTGTGTTTGTTGAGTGTGTTGTGTTCAGAGTCAGAGAGCCGTGTCTCTCTACAGTGAGAGGTTTTTGTACGACGGCTCAATCAGTTTGTATCACTGTGGTTCACGTTCGGTGGAGGAACCAGACTGGATGTTGGAAGTAAGTTCAATTTTTGATGTATTTTATTAATTCATGAGCAATGTTCTTGTCTTCTACAGACATCTTACTCTCTAAAAGCTGAAATATCTAATTTTACATCATTTTTAAATGAGTTTTCAACATTGTTCTACCAACTGTCAAAATACAGCTTTTGATTTGAAATTTAAATAAGAAATAAAAACATTGTCAGTGTTTGATCGGCAGGAGAAATCTTGTAATCAGATTTTAGACGACAGCAACTTGAGGACTTGTAGTTTAGGTTTTGTCAGCCCAAGTCAGAGCCCGTGTCTCTCTACAGTGAGAGGTTTTGGTACGGAGACTCAGTCAGCTTGTATCACTGTGGTGGACTTTTGGTGGAGGAACCAGACTGGATGTTGGAAGGAAGTTTCTGCTCAAATATTGAATATGGTATCATCAGCTAAAGTTTGGATTTCAGCGTGTGAACATTTGCAGTAGATTTAAACTCCCATTGGACTGATAGAAATCACTTCATAGACTCAGTTTGATTCTTCATTTCTCTCTTTAGTCTTCAGATTGAAGTGAAAAACCTGTAGTGAACTTCTCTTACCGTACCGTACTTCAACATGTTTTAAATGTAGCCTTTATTTCTTCATTTAAACTGTTTACAGCTAAATAGTTTAAAAGAGTGAGAATGAAGCTGAAATCTCTGATCTCATCATTTCTCAGTTTGAAATAACTTTGACAGTTTTCTGAGGCCTTTAAATCTGTCGTATGAACATGTTAAATATGGCCGTCAGTTGTTTTTAGCTGATTATGTCCTTTAAAAGTGGATCTGATTAACTTTTGCCTTTCTGAGAGATCAGACAGTAAACATGTTTGTATAAATGTATCTGGACCTTAAAACTAAATCATAGATGACGGAATATGAATTCAAACTGTATTGTATTGTTTTCTTCAAATAGTATAAAACTAAAAGATTTTCTCTGGTATTTTGAAATATGAAATCTCTCTCTTTCATGTCCAGAGCAGTTTGATGTATTTGGGGTCATATGAGGACTCTTTCTGTGCTGACATGCATGAGAGGTTTCTTAAAGGGAAGTGAAACAAGGTGTGAGTGAGTGACTGGTGGAGCAGAACAACCATGTGACAGAACCTCCTTAAAGGAAAGATAAGCCCCTCTCCCCCAGTGAAGGTGTCTGATTGACAGCTGTGTGCTCCCTGTCCTCTAAGACGCTGCTTCTCTAACTGTTCTCAGTAATCAACCCTCTTTGAAATATCTTTTCAGCCAAGTACCCACTGAGCAGCTCAAAGCCTTTCTGGTACAACAACCAGCTAAATAAAGAGTTGGTACAACGCTGCACCATCACTAAACAATAACCTTGTCAATGTTTACAATCCATCACTAATTTCATTCATCATTTATAGTATAATAATAATTTTAGGAAATATGGATGTCTGATACTTTCTGATTTAACTTCTTGTGCCCCCTGTAGTAACCCTAGTACCCCTAACCCAAATTGGAAAATACTGTTCTAAGATAACTGGTTTCTACTAGGTGAAAATCTTCAAATTGTTTGTGTCAGGTTTGGCCGTTTTTTTACGATGTTTTTGTCAATTTATTCCAGATTTTTTGGGACATTGTTGTAAACTTTTTTGACATTGATGACACTTTTTTAGACAGATTTGTTCCATGTTCAATGTTGTTTATGCCTTTTCTACGTACATGTTGCTTTATTTGACGTTTATGGCATTTTTATTACATTCTTGTGTTTAATTTGACATTTGGGGCGTTTTGACTGATGTTGAATATTTTTGAACTCTTTCCATCTCTGCTCCTATAGGTGATGTGCGCCCCATCCTGACGGTGCTGCCCCCCTCCAGTGAAGAGCTGCAGCAGGGGAAGGCCACGCTCATGTGCCTGGCCAACAAGGGCTTCCCCTCAGACTGGAGTCTGGCCTGGAAGGTGGACGGCAGCAGCAGCAGCAGCAGCTGGGAGGAGAGCAGGAGCCCCGGGGTGCTGGAGAAGGACGGCCACTACAGCTGGAGCAGCACCCTGAGGCTCCCTGCAGACCAGTGGAGGAAGGTGGGCTCTGTGACCTGTGAGGCCACCCAGGGCTCCCAGACTCCGCTCTCAGAGACACTGAGGAGAGACCAGTGTTCCCAGTCCTGAGCTGACTCACTGGCAGGGACTCTGCTACTGGTTTTACTCTGACACTGCTCTCACTCTGCTCTCTGCAACTAGCTCTGGCTTTCATATCACATATTTCAGTAGACATATTTACCAGCTTGTTTTACATTTTTGTTAATTTTTCTGAAGTTTTGGTCACAATTTCCTACAATTGTCAGTCTAATTTTTTTGTACTTAATCACTGCTGCAACTATCTCTGTCTTTTATTTGATGTGTTTCGACATCTCTTTTTGCCAGCTTGTTGCAATGTTTCAGTATTATTTCACTGTTTAAAGATAATAAAGACATTTTCATCAAATCAGTTGTTTCCATGTTTATTATTATCAAAGTGTCTTATTACATCTTTTCTTAATGAGTCACTGACTTTATGAAATCCTGAGGACAAACTGATCCAACAAACATGTTTTAATGTCTCCATGGTGACTGTAGAAAGACAGTATATGATTATATAAAACAATGTCTGTAATAATAAACTCATGGTCGGATCATCTCAATGATAAATCATCCAATCATCTCTCATGACTGAAGTGTGTTCATAGTAAGGACTGTAATATGTTATTTGCTTTAAGTGTCTCTAAAGAACATTTATTATTATTTCAACAAAATACAAAAATATTGATAAATATTTTCTAAATCTGAAATAAAAAGCATGACATCATCAGCATGGAGAGAAATAAAATGAGTGATCTGCAGTTCAATCTCTGGAAATATTTACATTACAAGTAAAGAGAAGACAAAAGAACATAACTACAAATGACTAAAATATGTTATAGACATGATTACTAATTCTACATTAATGAAATAAATCACATTTTGTAATTTATTTCAACGATGAGTATGTTTGAGTTTCTATGAAAAGTGGTAAGATATAAAATAAATGAATAATAATTACAGTTTTAGTGTTCATGTGTTATCATACTCTGTGGATTAAACTTATCAAAGAATTGAAATCATATTTCAACAGAGGTCAGCTTTGATGTGCAGCAGAATGTTTCAAACCCTGTTTTATTTAAATACTTTACAGTATAACTTCTAGTTAGATAAAGTATATTTAGTGTTACTGTGTTTACAGTCAATTATTATTAGATATATTTTAGTTTAGTCAGCTTGTGTTGTTGTAGTTTCAGTGCAGCTGTTGAGTCAGATCAGTTCCTCTCCAGCTGAGGGAGGTTTTTGTACGACGTTGTATCACTGTGTGAGTGGGTAGCTTTGAGCCTGCTGACAGTAGTAAACTCCTGAATCTTGAGCCTCGACTCCTCTGATGGTCAGAGTGAAGTCAGTCCCAGAACCACTTCCACTTAAACGATCTGAAACTCCAGACTGACGGTTTGTAGCTGAATAAATCAGGAGTTTAGGAGCTTCTCCAGATGTCTGAAGGTACCAGTGGAGGTAGCTACTAACACGTGTACTGGTTTTACATGTGATGGAGACAGTCTGTCCTGGAACAACAGACTGAGATCCAGGAGACTGAGTCAGGATGATTTGTCCTGATGAACCTGAAAACATGAAAAAGATGCAGAAGGGTTATTGAGACAAATCCAGCTTGGAGAAAAGATGATCAACATCCAAACAGAAGAGAGTCATTTCTTTAACATGGAGAAGAGATGGAAGAAGGTAAATGCTGCTTGTTCCAGTGTTTCTCCATCACAGCAGAACATCATTGAGGTGAACCTGGTTGCATCCTGAAGCAAAGTTTTCAGAAGAGAGTCTCACCCTGAACGAAGAGCCCCAGGGTGGCCAGCAGTAGAGTCAGTGACATCATCATTGTGCTGCCGGCGTGCCAGTAGGCTCGTTCAAGATGAACTGCTCCTCGCCTGTAAAGTGGACGAGAGCAGGCGGCAGCAGCGGGGGCGGTGACAAAAGTCCGCTGTGAAGTCGGACAGTTTCCAGCCACATCCAGCAGCCTGCAGGCTGAACAGGAAGTCACAGAAACACTGTGGTCCGATTCTGATTTAATAAAATGTTGTCAGACCCAAATATCAGCTTGTACTCAGTCTCCAGTTGCTTTTATTATGACAGAGTAGCGTCAAAATGCTCGACATGTGATCTGTTGCTGATTTTAATAACAACAGACTGTAGATGATCTGTAATCTGAACAGATTTAGTCTCTCTGACTTCCAAACATAACTGTCAGCCACACAGCATGTTATTTGTACAGAATAAGCCTTTAAATCCGACACACAGCAGTTAAAATCCCTCTGATTCAGAATCAATAAAAAGTTTATATAAAACGTCATCATGTTGTCGATTCTGAACCAATCAGCTGTTAGATCAGCTGAGAGGCCGGCGTTTCCCAGCATGCCTTGTGTCCGCCTGGGTCTTGCAGTCGGTGAAAAGCAACTGCGCTACCTGCGTCTCAAACCTGCGGCCGCCTTGCTCTCGTGAGATTATCGTTACTACGTATGCATGACGTCAGAGCAAGCCGGGATCAAGTCGGACACAAATCTAACCGGCATGCAACGGGCGGCGATCGCCGGTGATCGATTCTGCGCAGATCTGCGCAGATCTGTCTCATCTTGAACGAGCCTAGTGTCTCTGAAAGTCCTGGACAGGCACTGATCAACACTGGCCTCTTAACGGCTGGGAGCAGAGAGGCAGGACACATATGCAAACACACAGAGTCAGTGAACTGTAGCTGTCCTCAACATGTCACGCTGTTTCCTCCTCACTGCTGACACTGATCACTGACAAAGAGTCTACTGGCATCAAGAAATAAATGAACTCTACCAGCTGTTTTCACCTCATGTTGGTTCTCCGTGTTGACGTATTGGGTTACATCCACATTAACTGACATGAAGCTGATACCTCAGATTTCTATGTTGTATATTGTAGATAATTTGATGTCAACATGCTGATGTCATTGATAGTGGAGCTTGTCTTGGGACTTACACCAGTTTTAAATCAGGTGGTGTTTATATCAGGACGACATGATGACATAATGTCCAAACATCATAGCTGTACTCAAACATGTTTGTTACGTCACCTTCGATGGTACCGGGGACAATACAAGACAACTGAAAATGAGTGACAGAGTTGTAGATGTGAAAATTAAAGTATTTATTTTTAACATACTCCGACCACTAAACCTGTTGTATCTATAAACAGTTAAAGCCGTGTGTAAAATGTACAGGGTATCCGAATGTTGTGTCAAGAGTAGCGTTGTGGATGATGATAATGATGAAGATCTGTGGTTAAAGTAAGTTATAACACACGTTACATTTCATATTCTCCAATCAGGATCGAACACCTCTCCTTCCACGTTATCCTAGACATTCCTATAAGGGGCCTCATCCCTACACATCTGGAAACCATTTCCTTTCAAGGGGCCCAGAGCGTCTTGTTGCTCCTAGCTCCACGAGATTCACCCATAATATCTTAGTTTTCTGGCATGAAATACATAGAGTACATAGAATGTGATTATTATGATAATAGCTTATATGGAAATACGCCACACTAACTAATCTAAAGTCCTCAACCTCTAGCTACATACAAGTTTAAAGTTTTAACAAAAAACTGCCACAGCTCAACCAGCAAAGTGATCATAGATCAGAGAGACGTAACTCTTCTCAGGTGTGCTCCTTCTAGTGACTGCCTCAAATGCTGATTGGACGAGCCTGAGGGAACCAATCCTGCTTTACCGGCTGCACAGGTGGAAATCAATCAGCGTTCTCACCTGGAGAGAAACCAGAGTGGGGAAGAGAAAGAAAAAACCAAAGAGAAAACACATGACGACAGGCAGTTTTCTACTCTGCCTGGAACGTAATAATGTTTTAGAGCTTTAAATCAGTGAGCAGCGGACTTTTTCTTCATGTCAATGCTCAAGATGAAATAATGAGGTGTACAGTAGATACACTAATTTGTGGCCCATCAAACAAATTATATATTTTAAAATGAAAATGTCAGACTTTACGTTTCATTTTAATTAAAATATATATATATATGCATTTAACTCGATCACTGTTCCTCCTCTGAGGGATCATCTGAGATCTGATACAAGATAAATGCTGGAAAAACTTTTCAAGCAGTTGTTACAATTTAGAGGGAACAACCACCTGAGAGAGAGGAGAACTTGTGTAATTTGGAATATTAGAAAGAGAGAAACCTTGCAAATGTTTAGTTGAGAAAATATGATGTGGAAAATCAGCTGCACATGTCGGTGAACAAGGATGAGATGGTGGTTTTGAAAGATGAAATGAGTTTGTCCAGTTTAAGAATCTTTTGCAGAGCTCTCCAGTGGTGAGAGGCAGCAGATTGAAAAGATGTGAGACCAGAGGCAGAGATGGATTAGTGAATGCTTCATTGAACATGAAGTGAGGACCAGGTACTGGATGTGACTTTGGCTGCAGCAGGTGACATCAGTAAGGTGGTGATTGGTCCAGAAGGGTCTGGTAAATGAAAGTCAACCAATAAATCAAGGCCTCAAACTTGTTACTTGTTTAAATCAAAACACTTTCATTTGTCCAAAAGACTATCGTTCTACATAGAGACAACTCTTGTGATGGGTGTATAAGTATCAAGTATGAAAGGACAGTTTGTATAGTGACATGTTCTGTATGAATTGTGTCCCAGATGACATTATGTTTATGACAGCGTCAGTGTTTCTGCCACAGAAAACATTTGTTGTGTTGCAGATATGGAGCTTCAGTGTCCTGAGATATTTCAATGTGATGTGTGGATGTTGATGTTATATATATACGGTGAATGTGGTGAGTGTCTGTACATCAGTGGAGCTGACTCTGCTGTTGTTGTGATTTGAATGTTCTGATTGGGCTTCTTCACTGGAACTGTTCTCTTCATTTGAGGAAACTTTCAGCTTGTTGAGGTGGACTGTTTGACCTTTAGGAGGAAATCTGGTAGAGACATGATGAACACTATGAAGTGTGTGTTTGTTTGTTTGTTTGTTTGTTTGTTTGTTTGTTTGTTTGTGTGTGTGTGTGTGTGTGTGTGTGTGTGTGTGTGTGTGTGTGTGTGTGTGTGTGTGTGTGTGTGTGTGTGTGTGTCTTCAGTGAACTGTATCAGTCTCTGCAGTAGCTTCCAGCTGCAGCAGTCAGTTCAGTTTCTGTTCAGTCTGACTGAGGGAGGTTTTTGTACGACGCTTTTTCACTGTGTGAACAACCACTGACTGTTGATCCAATGTAAACTCTGACAGTAATAAACTGCTGCATCTTCAGCCTCAACTCCACTGATGGTCAGAGTGAAGTCAGAGTTTGATCCACTGCCTGAAAAACGACCTGAAATCCCTGATGCTCGTACATTAACCCAGTAAATGAGGAGTTTAGGAGCTTCTCCATCTCTCTGTTGGTACCAGCTCAAAAGGTGTTTCCCACTATTCGAACCCCATCGCGAATCCGCAACAAAAACATCTTGACTGGTCCTACAGCTGATGGAGACGGAGGCTCCCCGAGCAGAGCTCACTGCTCCAGGCTGAGTCACTGTGACCTGACCTCTGGACTCTGAGGATACAGAGACAAAAACATAAAGCAGCATCACGGTTTAGTCGGCTTCATTTCAGAGGGACGGATGTTCGTAGAGGAGAGGAGTTTGATTCTCTGGACTTTACCTGTGAAGCAGCAGCAGAGGAGAGTCCAGATGAGGACGGAGATCAGAGTCATGTTTTTGATGAGGAGGATTTCTGTGTCTTCTGTTGTCATGGAGGACAGCTGTCAGTCATCCAGTGTTCAACTCTCAGGACTATAAACTCTCCCAGAGCACTGGAGCATGGTGCTGCTGATGCAAAGTGGCTCTCTATGGAAATGCTGGGACTGACTCCAACAGGGACTTGGATTACTCTGAGGATGCTGTTTCTCTACGGATCAATCACTTCATCACACCATTGATTCAGAATGTGGCAGGAAGCATTTTAATGTGGATTTGACACTAATTGTGGACATATTAAAACTTGTTCTGTCTGGTTTCATTTATTGTTGGAGGGATCAATTTCACTTTCAGACAAATTTAACACGAAATCTATAAAAATTTGATTCATTCTGAACAATTATGAAAGTGTTTGATACATATCATGTGAAATAGTAAATTCTTGATAAAACAGGAAGTGTGTTTGTTGAGTGTGTTGTGTTCAGAGTCAGAGAGCCGTGTCTCTCTACAGTGAGAGGTTTTTGTACGACGGCTCAATCAGTTTGTATCACTGTGGTGGACGTTCGGTGGAGGAACCAGACTGGATGTTGGAAGTAAGTTCAATTTTTTATGTATTTTATTAATTCATGAGCAATGTTCTTGTCTTCTGCAGACACCTAACTCTCTAAAAGCTGAAATATCAGATTTTACATAATTTATATGATATTTCAACATTGTTCTACCAACAATCAAAAAAAACATTTTTTTCATCTCATATCCAAATAACGAATAAAAACATTGTCAGTGTTTGATCGGCAGGAGAAATCTTGTAATCAGATTTTAGACGACAGCAACTTGAGGACTTGTAGTTTAGGTTTTGTCAGCCCAAGTCAGAGCCCGTGTCTCTCTACAGTGAGAGGTTTTGGTACGGAGACTCAGTCAGCTGGTATCACTGTGGTGGACTTTTGGTGGAGGAACCAGACTGGATGTTGGAAGGAAGTTTCTGCTCAAATATTGAATATGGTATCATCAGCTAAAGTTTGGATTTCAGGGTGTGAACATTTGCAGTAGATTTAAACTCCCATTGGACTGATAGAAATCACTTCATAGACTCAGTTTGATTCTTCATTTCTCTCTTTAGTCTTCAGATTGAAGTGAAAAACCTGTAGTGAACTTCTCTTACCGTACCGTACTTCAACATGTTTTAAATGTAGTCTTTATTTCTTCATTTAAACTGTTTACAACTAAATAGTTTAAAAGAGTGAGAATGAAGCTGAAATCTCTGATCTCATCATTTCTCAGTTTGAAATAACTTTGACAGTTTTCTGAGGCCTTTAAATCTGTCGTATGAACATGTTAAATATGGCCGTCAGTTGTTTTTAGCTGAGAATGTCCTTTAAAAGTGGATCTGATTAACTTTTGCCTTTCTGAGAGATCAGACAGTAAACATGTTTGTATAAATGTATCTGGACCTTAAAACTAAATCATAGATGACGGAATATGAATTCAAACTGTATTGTATTGTTCTCTTCAAATAGTATAAAACTAAAAGATTTTCTCTGGTATTTTGAAATATGAAATCTCTCTCTTTCATGTCCAGAGCAGTTTGATGTATTTGGGGTCATATGAGGACTCTTTCTGTGCTGACATGCATGAGAGGTTTCTTAAAGGGAAGTGAAACAAGGTGTGAGTGAGTGACTGGTGGAGCAGAACAACCATGTGACAGAACCTCCTTAAAGGAAAGATAAGCCCCTCTCCCCCAGTGAAGGTGTCTGATTGACAGCTGTGTGCTCCCTGTCCTCTAAGACGCTGCTTCTCTAACTGTTCTCAGTAATCAACCCTCTTTGAAATATCTTTTCAGCCAAGTACCCACTGAGCAGCTCAAAGCCTTTCTGGTACAACAACCAGCTAAATAAAGAGTTGGTACAACGCTGCACCATCACTAAACAATAACTTTGTAAATGTTTACAATCCATCACTAATTTCATTCATCATTCATAGTATAATAATAATTTTAGGAAATATGCATGTCTGATACTTTCTGATTTAACTTCTTGTGCCCCCTGTAGTAACCCTAGTACCCCTAACCCAAATTGGAAAATACTGGTCTAAGATAACTGGTTTCTCCGAGGTGATTTGCGTCCCTCCCTGAAAATCTTCACATTTTTTGTTACATTTTTTGTGTCAGGTTTGGCTGTTTTTTTTGCAACTTTATTCCAGATTTTTTGGGATATTGTTTTAACCTTTTTTGACATTGATGACACTTTTTTAGACAGATTTGTTGCTTGTTCAATGTTGTTTATGCCTTTTCCACGTTTATGTTGCTTTATTTGACGTTTATGGCATTTTTTCAACATTCTTGTGTTTAATTTGACATTTTGGGGCGTTTTGACTGATGTAGAATATTTTTGAACTCTTTCCATCTCTGCTCCTATAGGTGATGTGCGCCCCAGCCTGACGGTGCTGCCCCCCTCCAGTGAAGAGCTGCAGCAGGGGAAGGCCACGCTCATGTGCCTGGCCAACAAGGGCTTCCCCTCAGACTGGAGTCTGGCCTGGAAGGTGGACGGCAGCAGCAGCAGCAGCAGCTGGGAGGAGAGCAGGAGCCCCGGGGTGCTGGAGAAGGACGGCCACTACAGCTGGAGCAGCACCCTGAGGCTCCCTGCAGACCAGTGGAGGAAGGTGGGCTCTGTGACCTGTGAGGCCACCCAGGGCTCCCAGACTCCGCTCTCAGAGACACTGAGGAGAGACCAGTGTTCCCAGTCCTGAGCTGACTCACTGGCAGGGACTCTGCTACTGGTTTTACTCTGACACTGCTCTCACTCTGCTCTCTGCAACTAGCTCTGGCTTTCATATCACATATTTCAGTAGACATATTTACCAACTTGTTTTACATTTTTGTTAATTTTTCTGAAGTTTTGGTCACAATTTCCTACAATTGTCAGTCTAATTTTTTGTACTTAATCACTGCTGCAACTATCTCTGTCTTTTATTTGATGTGTTTCGACATCTCTTTTTGCCAGCTTGTTGCAATGTTTCAATATTATTTCACTGTTTAAAGATAATAAAGACATTTTCATCAAATCAGTTGTTTCCATGTTTATTATTATCAAAGTGTCTTATTACATCTTTTCTTAATGAGTCACTGACTTTATGAAATCCTGAGGACAAACTGATCCAACAAACATGTTTTAATGTCTCCATGGTGACTGTAGAAAGACAGTATATGATTATATAAAACAATGTCTGTAATAATAACCTCATGGTCGGATCATTTCAATGATAAATCATCCAATCATCTCTCATGACTGAAGTGTGTTTATAGTAAGGACTGTAATATGTTATTTGCTTTAATTGTCTCTAAAGAACATTCATTATTATTTAAACAAACAAAAGTCTGATAAATATTTCCTAAATCTGAAATAAAAAGCACGACATCATCAGCATAGAGAGAAATAAAATGAGTGATCTGCAGTTCAATCTCTGGAAATATTTACATTACAAGTAAAGAGAAGACTAAAGAAAATAACTACAAATGACTAAAATATGTTATAGACATGATTACTAATTCTACATTAATGAAATAAATCACATTTTGTAATTTATTTCAACGATGAGTATGTTTGAGTTTCTATGAAAAGTAGTAAGATATAAAATAAATGAATAATAATTACAGTTTTAGTGTTCATGTGTTATCATACTCTGTGGATTAAACTTATCAAAGAATTGAAATCATATTTCAACAGAAGTCAGCTTTGATGTGCAGCAGAATGTTTCAAACCCTGTTTTATTTAAATACTTTACAGTATAACTTCTAGTTAGATAAAGTATATTTAGTGTTACTATGTTTAAAGTCAATTATTATTAGATATATTTTAGTTTAGTCAGCTTGTGTTGTTGTAGTTTCAGTGCAGCTGTTGAGTCAGATCAGTTCCTCTCCAGCTGAGGGAGGTTTTTGTACCACGTTGTATCACTGTGTGAGTGGCCAGCTTTGAGCCTGCTGACAGTAGTAAACTCCTGAATCTTGAGCCTCGACTCCTCTGATGGTCAGAGTGAAGTCAGTCCCAGAACCACTTCCACTGAAACGATCTGAAACTCCAGACTGACGGGTTGTAGTTGAATAAATCAGGAGTTTAGGAGCTTCTCCAGATGTCTGAAGGTACCAGTGGAGGTAGCTACCAACACGTGTACTGGTTTTACATGTGATGGAGACAGTCTGTCCTGGAACAACAGACTGAGATCCAGGAGACTGAGTCAGGATGTTTTGTCCTGATGAACCTGAAAACATGAAAAAGATGCAGAAGGGTTATTGAGACAAATCCAGCTTGGAGAAAAGATGATCAACATCCAAACAGAAGAGAGTCATTTCTTTAACATGGAGAAGAGATGGAAGAAGGTAAATGCTGCTTGTTCCAGTGTTTCTCCATCACAGCAGAACATCATTGAGGTGAACCTGGTTGCATCCTGAAGCAAAGTTTTCAGAAGAGAGTCTCACCCTGAACGAAGAGCCCCAGGGTGGCCAGCAGTAGAGTCAGTGACATCATCATTGTGCTGCCGGCGTGCCAGTGTCTCTGAAAGTCCTGGACAGGCACTGATCAACACTGGCCTCTTAACGGCTGGGAGCAGAGAGGCAGGACACATATGCAAACACACAGAGTCAGTGAACTGTAGCTGTCCTCAACATGTCACGCTGTTTCCTCCTCACTGCTGACACTGATCACTGACAAAGAGTCTACTGGCATCAAGAAATAAATGAACTCTACCAGCTGTTTTCACCTCATGTTGGTTCTCCGTGTTGACGTATTGGGTTACATCCACATTAACTGACATGAAGCTGATACCTCAGATTTCTATGTTGTATATTGTAAATAATGTCATGTTAACATGCTGATGTCATTGACAGTGGAGCTTGTCTTGTGACTGAAGGAATAATCTGACAATAATCATGCTAATCTCATATGTATTTACAGTTGAAGCATTAAGAGTTGTGTTAGACTAAACTCATTATTTAAGAATGTCTATTTCAAAACAGGAATCAGGACGACATGATGACATAATGTCAAAACATCATAACTGTACTCAAACATGTTTGTTGCATCACCTTCAGTGGTACCGGGGACAATACAAGACAATTGAAAATGAGAGAGAGTCGTTGTAGAAGTTATTATTAAAGTGTTTATTTTTAACGTACACCGACCACTAAGCCTGTTGTATCTATACAAAGTTAAACATGTGTGTAAAATGTACAGGGTACCCCAACTAACCTAAAGTCCCCAACCCCCAACTACATATAAGTTTAAATTTTTAAAGTTTGAACAAAAGACACAGCTCAACCAGCAATGAGAGCAGAGACTTAAAGGCCATGTTGCAGGTTAACCACCACTGTTGATTAATGGGTACATAAACCACTCAAGATATGTATATCATTGTTAAAAATGTCTCCAAATAGTGTTAAAGGACAGTTTTGTCGTTTTTTGGTATTAGTTCGATGATGACGTCACGTTGGGGAGACGTGCCTCAGCCTAGCACTAGACAACGGTACTACTACAGTACTAGAACTATGGTGACTGACTGAGATGAGGAAGAGGTGTTTTTACTGTTAGTGAATAGCATCTAGTGAAAGTCAATATTTTCTTTATTGTCAGTGATCGTGTATTTAGGTCAGATAAGGTAAATTATCTAGATCTAGAAAAATAGAAGGCTTCATGCTAGCTATGGGCTAACTTGCATCATGCTATCTATGGGCTAACTTGCCATTCCAACCTGTAAATCCCCCGATGGTTGTAAACACATTTTCGATTAGATATCTCACGTTTTGATGGTAGCCTACTAGCTCCAGTAACAACATATTTATTTATTTCCTGGACAGGGGTGCTGTTGGCTTTTCACAAGCTTAGACAGCTAGCTAGCTAGCTAAAGCTACACCGAAGTTTTGCTAACGTTAGCGCAACAGCGTTAGCCTAGCTAGCCTGCTAGATAATTGTTACGACTGCCTTCGTTACACACAAAGCTAACTGGCTATCGTTAGCATCCCGTATGCTAGCGGAATTAGCTAGCTAAAGTTGCCTAGCCAGCCAGCACGACAGACAGCTAGCTAACACATCCACATGTGTCTCTGATGTAGCTATAGCTACATCCATGCTTTCACCATAGACAGTATGGCTTTCACCCCAGAGACCGGGGCTTGTTTCCCGCGAGTCACGTTTGCTTTGCCCGTTGTTTTCCTTCACCCAACCGTCCAACCTGGTCTCTGGGGGACGCAACACTAATTCCGCTAGCATACGTACAGGCTAACTATAGTCTTGTGTGTAACGTAACACAAAACGTCTCGTAGGAGCGAAGCTTAACATTTCATTGAATAAAAGTATGGTACAAAAGGAGCACTAACGCCACATGTCTTATATTGACAACGTGGATGCAACAACGAAGGCAGTCATAATATTTACCTAGCAGGCTATGCTAACGTTGTTGCATTAGCAAACGTCGGCCTAGCTAGCTAGCTAGCTGTCTAAACTTGTGAAAAGCCAAACATCATCCCGTCCAAGCTGTGTTTCACTTTCCCTGCAATATCATTATACACATCACATAATGAAGACACATGGACTCAGTTGAGAGCATAAGTCATATTTTCCAAGACCAGTGTCAGAGACTGAGACCATAGACAGTAAACCAGACGGACGTTGGTCTATCGTCTCCCCAACGTGACGTCATGCAATACATTGTGGGAGAAAAACAAACCGCTGTAAAAAAGTACTACTTTTTCGTGTTATTTTCCGTTTTGTGATACCCAAAAACATCAAATGCAATGGATAACAGTTTAAATGTGTATTACCAACAAGCAATTAGAGCAAAGCCGTTGGAAAATTAACCCTGCAACATGACCTTTAACTCTTATCAGATGTGCTCAGCAAGCAGAGGCAGATTGAAAAGATGTGAGACGAGAGGCAGAAATGGATTAGGGAATGTTTCATTGAACATGAAGTGAGGACCAGGTACTGGATGTGACTTTGGCTGCAGCAGGTGACATCAGTAAGGTGGTGATCAGACCAGAAGGGTCTGGTAAATGAAAGTCAACCAATGAATCAAGGCCTCAAACTTGTTACTTGTTTGAAACAAAACACTTTCTTTTGTCGAAAGACTATCTCTCTATAGAGACAACTCTTATAAGTATGAAGTGTGAACAGTTTCTTTCAGTTACGTGTACTGCATGAATTGTGTCCCAGAATGCATTATGTTTATGAAACAGAAAACATTGGGTTGCATTGCAAATATGGAGCTTCAGTGTCCTGAGGTATATCAGTGTGATGTGTGGATGTTGATGTTATATATACGGTGAATTTAGATTGTGTCTCTACGTCAGTGGAGCTGACTCTGCTGTGTCTGTAGTTATCTGGTGTCTACTAAAGGGGAAACTGTGAGCTGAGGACTAGACCCTGAAGAAGGCTGTTTGTGCCGCTACGTGTGAGTTATTACCCAGCTCTGTTTTAATGTGCTAACAATTTCAATAACTGCCATCTAAATAAAGGCTTTTAACTTTTTCTAGGAAGAGGCCTTTGATTTTTCTTCTTTCACTGTTGAGTTGGACTGTTTGAACTTTCCTAAAAGGAAATCTGTGCTTGTTGAGGACAAAGGACAGGATCTTTACATTTCATTCAGGTTACTTTAGGGAGATTTAGATGGTTGGTTCTTTGTTAATTCAGCTCATGCTGTCAGATTATAACCACAAATATTTAGCTTATGGAAAATATTTTGTACAAAATATTCTTTGTGTGTGTGTGTGTGTGTGTGTGTGTGTGTGTGTGTGTGTGTGTGTGTGTGTGTGTGTGTGTGTGTGTGTGTGTGTGTGTGTGTGTGTGTGTGTGTGTGTGTCTTCAGTGAACTGTATCAGTCTCTGCAGTAGCTTCCAGCTGCAGCAGTCTGTTCAGTTTACTGTTCAGTCTGACTGAGGGAGGTTTTTGTACGACGCTTTTTCACTGTGTGAACACAGGCTGACTGTTGATGTAATGATAACTCTGACAGTAATAAACTGCTGCATCTTCAGCCTCAACTCCACTGATGGTCAGAGTGAAGTCAGAGTTTGATCCTCTGCCTGAAAAACGACTTGAAATTCCTGATGCTCGTACATTAACCAAGTAAATGAGCAGTTTAGGAGCTTCTCCAACTCTCTTTTGGTACCAGCTCAAAAGGTGTTTCCCACTATTCAAACCCCATGATGAATCCGTTACAGGAACTTTTGGGCTGACCCTACAGCTGATGGAAACGGAGGCTCCCCGAGCAGAGCTCATTGCTCCAGGCTGAGTCACTGTGACCTGACCTCTGGACTCTGAGGATACAGAGACAAAAACATAAAGCAGCATCACGGTTTAGTCGGCTTCATTTCAGAGGGACGGATGTTCATAGAGGAGAGGAGTTTGATTCTCTGGACTTTACCTGTGAAGCAGCAGCAGAGGAGAGTCCAGATGAGGACGGAGATCAGAGTCATGTTTTTGATGAGGAGGATTTCTGTGTCTTCTGTTGTCATGGAGGACAGCTGTCAGTCATCCAGTGTTCAACTCTCAGGACTATAAACTCTCCCAGAGCACTGGAGCATGGTGCTGCTGATGCAAAGTGGCTCTCTATGGAAATGCTGGGACTGACTCCAACAGGGACTTGGATTACTCTGAGGATGCTGTTTCTCTACGGATCAATCACTTCATCACACCATTGATTCAGAATGTGGCACGAAGCATTTTAATGTGGATTTAGTTTGAGTTTGATGGACAAAATTCTGTCCAGAATATTTTGTGGACTCCAACTAATTCACTACACATTTGAAAAAAAACATTTTTTGATTCATCATAATCTTCAATAAAAATGAGTTTATGATAATTATTGACATTGGCTCAATGCATGATAGTTTTACATTAATTAATTCATTTTACTAAAAGGGAAATCAATGTTTCTTGTAGAGGAGTGCCAGTTTAAACTTTTTATCTTTAGTACTGAAACCGTCTGTTGTCATGGTTCAGCAGTGATGCCTGTCTGTTGTCACGGTTACTGAGGCCAGAGAGGGAGGTGAGATGTTTAGAGGAAGACAAATATCAACCAATCAGAGGACGATCAGAAGTGCAAGTAGCCTCCTCTGCTGAAACCAACAGATGGATATTTTTATTAAAACTACAAACATCTAAAACATATTTTGTAAATCTGAAATAAAAAGCATGATATCATCAGCATAGAGAGAAATAAAAAGAGTGATCTGCAGTTTAAACTCTGGAAATATTTACATTCTGTTTCTGCTGAAGAACCACAGAGACAAATAAAGAGAAGACACAGAGACATCATTAAAATGTTACTGATTTACATACTCCATGAATCATTTTTGGTTTCAGTCATAAAATACATTTGTTAACCGAAATACAAAACAGAAAAAATGACTGAAATATATTATAGATATGATTAGTGATTTTAGAACATGAGATAAATCACATTTTGTAATTTATTTCAACAATGTTTGAGTTTCTATGAAAAGTGGTAAGATATAAAATAAATAAATAATAATTACAGTTTTAGTGTTCATGTGTTATCATACTCTGTGGATTAAACTTATCAAAGAATTGAAATCATATTTCAACAGAGGTCAGCTTTGATGTGCAGCAGAATGTTTCAAACCCTGTTTTATTTAAATACTTTACAGTATAACTTCTAGTTAGATAAAGTATATTTAGTGTTACTATGTTTACAGTCAATTATTATTAGATATATTTTAGTTTAGTCAGCTTGTGTTGTTGTAGTTTCAGTGCAGCTGTTGAGTCAGATCAGTTCCTCTCCAGCTGAGGGAGGTTTTTGTACGACGTTGTATCACTGTGTGAACACCTCCTGACTGTTGATAGCATGATGACTCTGACAGTAATAAACTCCTACATCTGCAGCATCAACTCCACTGATGGTCAGAGTGAAGTCAACTCCGTTCCCTGCTCCACTTCCACTGTATCTGGAGATTGTAGAAACTCTTTCTGATGTTAGTCCGATCAGAAGTTTAGGAGCTTCTCCAGTTTTCTGGTGGTACCAGGACAGGAAGTACTGTGAACCAGTGTAGTGAGTAACTTTTATGTTGGCCTTACAGTCAACAGAAACAGTTTGACCCAGCTGCACTGATTTGGCTGCTGGCTGAGTCAAGACAACATTTTGTCCAGCAGACCCTGAGGAGAGAGAAGAAACACTGGACATGAGATGGTGAGGGGAAACCCAGATACACTCCAGATGATTTCCACATGACAGAAAAATGATTTTCCTCACCCTGAGTGAAGCAGAGGAGAGTCCAGATGAGGACGGAGATCAGAGTCATGTTTTTGATGAGGAGGATTTCTGTGTCTTCTGTTGTCATGGAGGACAGCTGTCAGTCATCCAGTGTTCAACTCTCAGGACTATAAACTCTCCCAGAGCACTGGAGCATGGTGCTGCTGATGCAAAGTGGCTCTCTATGGAAATGCTGGGACTGACTCCAACAGGGACTTGGATTACTCTGAGGATGCTGTTTCTCTACGGATCAATCACTTCATCACACCATTGATTCAGAATGTGGCAGGAAGCATTTTAATGTGGATTTGACACTAATTGTGGACATATTAAAACTTGTTCTGTCTGGTTTCATTTATTGTTGGAGGGATCAATTTCACTTTCAGACAAATTTAACAATAAATCTATAAATATGTGATTCATTCTGAACAATTGTGAAAGTGTTTGATACATATCATGTGAAATAGTAAATTCTTGATCAAACAGGAAGTGTGTTTGTTGAGTGTGTTGTGTTCAGAGTCAGAGAGCCGTGTCTCTCTACAGTGAGAGGTTTTTGTACGACGGCTCAATCAGTTTGTATCACTGTGGTTCACGTTCGGTGGAGGAACCAGACTGGATGTTGGAAGTAAGTTCAATTTTTGATGTATTTTATTAATTCATGAGCAATGTTCTTGTCTTCTGCAGACATCTAACTCTCTAAAAGCTGAAATATCTAATTTTACATCATTTTTAAATGAGTTTTCAACATTGTTCTACCAACTGTCAAAATACAGCTTTTTATTTGAAATTTAAATAACAAATAAAAACATTGTCAGTGTTTGATCGGCAGGAGAAATCTTGTAATCAGATTTTAGACGACAGCAACTTGAGGACTTGTAGTTTAGGTTTTGTCAGCCCAAGTCAGAGCCCGTGTCTCTCTACAGTGAGAGGTTTTGGTACGGAGACTCAGTCAGCTTGTATCACTGTGGTGGACTTTTGGTGGAGGAACCAGACTGGATGTTGGAAGTAAGTTCAATTTTTGATGTATTTTATTAATTCATGAGCAATGTTCTTGTCTTCTGCAGACATCTAACTCTCTAAAAGCTGAAATATCTAATTTTACATCATTTTTAAATGAGTTTTCAACATTGTTCTACCAACTGTCAAAATACAGCTTTTTATTTGAAATTTAAATAACAAATAAAAACATTGTCAGTGTTTGATCGGCAGGAGAAATCTTGTAATCAGATTTTAGACGACAGCAACTTGAGGACTTGTAGTTTAGGTTTTGTCAGCCCAAGTCAGAGCCCGTGTCTCTCTACAGTGAGAGGTTTTGGTACGGAGACTCAGTCAGCTTGTATCACTGTGGTGGACTTTTGGTGGAGGAACCAGACTGGATGTTGGAAGGAAGTTTCTGCTCAAATATTGAATATGGTATCATCAGCTAAAGTTTGGATTTCAGCGTGTGAACATTTGCAGTAGATTTAAACTCCCATTGGACTGATAGAAATCACTTCATAGACTCAGTTTGATTCTTCATTTCTCTCTTTAGTCTTCAGATTGAAGTGAAAAACCTGTAGTGAACTTCTCTTACCGTACCGTACTTCAACATGTTTTAAATGTAGCCTTTATTTCTTCATTTAAACTGTTTACAACTAAATAGTTTAAAAGAGTGAGAATGAAGCTGAAATCTCTGATCTCATCATTTCTCAGTTTGAAATAACTTTGACAGTTTTCTGAGGCCTTTAAATCTGTCGTATGAACATGTTAAATATGGCCGTCAGTTGTTTTTAGCTGATAATGTCCTTTAAAAGTGGATCTGATTAACTTTTGCCTTTCTGAGAGATCAGACAGTAAACATGTTTGTATAAATGTATCTGGACCTTAAAACTAAATCATAGATGACGGAATATGAATTCAAACTGTATTGTATTGTTTTCTTCAAATAGTATAAAACTAAAAGATTTTCTCTGGTATTTTGAAATATGAAATCTCTCTCTTTCATGTCCAGAGCAGTTTGATGTATTTGGGGTCATATGAGGACTCTTTCTGTGCTGACATGCATGAGAGGTTTCTTAAAGGGAAGTGAAACAAGGTGTGAGTGAGTGACTGGTGGAGCAGAACAACCATGTGACAGAACCTCCTTAAAGGAAAGATAAGCCCCTCTCCCCCAGTGAAGGTGTCTGATTGACAGCTGTGTGCTCCCTGTCCTCTAAGACGCTGCTTCTCTAACTGTTCTCAGTAATCAACCCTCTTTGAAATATCTTTTCAGCCAAGTACCCACTGAGCAGCTCAAAGCCTTTCTGGTACAACAACCAGCTAAATAAAGAGTTGGTACAACGCTGCACCATCACTAAACAATAACCTTGTCAATGTTTACAATCCATCACTAATTTCATTCATCATTTATAGTATAATAATAATTTTAGGAAATATGGATGTCTGATACTTTCTGATTTAACTTCTTGTGCCCCCTGTAGTAACCCTAGTACCCCTAACCCAAATTGGAAAATACTGTTCTAAGATAACTGGTTTCTACTAGGTGAAAATCTTCAAATTGTTTGTGTCAGGTTTGGCCGTTTTTTTACGATGTTTTTGTCAATTTATTCCAGATTTTTTGGGACATTGTTGTAAACTTTTTTGACATTGATGACACTTTTTTAGACAGATTTGTTCCATGTTCAATGTTGTTTATGCCTTTTCTACGTACATGTTGCTTTATTTGACGTTTATGGCATTTTTATTACATTCTTGTGTTTAATTTGACATTTGGGGCGTTTTGACTGATGTTGAATATTTTTGAACTCTTTCCATCTCTGCTCCTATAGGTGATGTGCGCCCCAGCCTGACGGTGCTGCCCCCCTCCAGTGAAGAGCTGCAGCAGGGGAAGGCCACGCTCATGTGCCTGGCCAACAAGGGCTTCCCCTCAGACTGGAGTCTGGCCTGGAAGGTGGACGGCAGCAGCAGCAGCAGCAGCTGGGAGGAGAGCAGGAGCCCCGGGGTGCTGGAGAAGGACGGCCACTACAGCTGGAGCAGCACCCTGAGGCTCCCTGCAGACCAGTGGAGGAAGGTGGGCTCTGTGACCTGTGAGGCCACCCAGGGCTCCCAGACTCCGCTCTCAGAGACACTGAGGAGAGACCAGTGTTCCCAGTCCTGAGCTGACTCACTGGCAGGGACTCTGCTACTGGTTTTACTCTGACACTGCTCTCACTCTGCTCTCTGCAACTAGCTCTGGCTTTCATATCACATATTTCAGTAGACATATTTACCAGCTTGTTTTACATTTTTGTTAATTTTTCTGAAGTTTTGGTCATAATTTCCTACAATTGTCAGTCTAATTTTTTTGTACTTAATCACTGCTGCAACTATCTCTGTCTTTTATTTGATGTGTTTCGACATCACTTTTTGCCAGCTTGTTGCAATGTTTCAGTATTATTTCACTGTTTAAAGATAATAAAGACATTTTCATCAAATCAGTTGTTTCCATGTTTATTATTATCAAAGTGTCTTATTACATCTTTTCTTAATGAGTCACTGACTTTATGAAATCCTGAGGACAAACTGATCCAACAAACATGTTTTAATTTCTCCTTGGTGACTGTAGAAAGACAGTATATGATTATATAAAACAATGACTGTAATAATAAACTCATGGTCGGATCATTTCAATGATAAATCATCCAATCATCTCTCATGACTGAAGTGTGTTCATAGTAAGGACTGTAATATGTTATTTGCTTTAAGTGTCTCTAAAGAACATTTATTATTATTTCAACAAAATACAAAAATATTGATAAATATTTTCTAAATCTGAAATAAAAAGCATGACATCATCAGCATGGAGAGAAATAAAATGAGTGATCTGCAGTTCAATCTCTGGAAATATTTACATTACAAGTAAAGAGAAGACAAAAGAACATAACTACAAATGACTAAAATATGTTATAGACATGATTACTAATTCTACATTAATGAAATAAATCACATTTTGTAATTTATTTCAACGATGAGTATGTTTGAGTTTCTATGAAAAGTGGTAAGATATAAAATAAATGAATAATAATTACAGTTTTAGTGTTCATGTGTTATCATACTCTGTGGATTAAACTTATCAAAGAATTGAAATCATATTTCAACAGAGGTCAGCTTTGATGTGCAGCAGAATGTTTCAAACCCTGTTTTATTTAAATACTTTACAGTATAACTTCTAGTTAGATAAAGTATATTTAGTGTTACTGTGTTTACAGTCAATTATTATTAGATATATTTTAGTTTAGTCAGCTTGTGTTGTTGTAGTTTCAGTGCAGCTGTTGAGTCAGATCAGTTCCTCTCCAGCTGAGGGAGGTTTTTGTACAACGTTGTATCACTGTGTGAGTGGCCAGTTGTTACTCTGCTGACAGTAGTAAACTCCTGAGTCTTGGGCCTCGACTCCTCTGATGGTCAGAGTGAAGTCAGTCCCAGAACCACTTCCACTGAAACGATCTGAAACTCCAGACTGACGGTTTGTAGCTGAATAAATCAGGAGTTTAGGAGCTTCTCCAGATGTCTGAAGGTACCAGTGGAGGTTGCTACCAACACTTGTACTGGTTTTACATGTGATGGAGACAGTCTGTCCTGGAACAACAGACTGAGATCCAGGAGACTGAGTCAGGATGATTTGTCCTGATGAACCTGAAAACATGAAAAAGATGCAGAAGGGTTATTGAGACAAATCCAGCTTGGAGAAAAGATGATCAACATCCAAACAGAAGAGAGTCATTTCTTTAACATGGAGAAGAGATGGAAGAAGGTAAATGCTGCTTGTTCCAGTGTTTCTCCATCACAGCAGAACATCATTGAGGTGAACCTGGTTGCATCCTGAAGCAAAGTTTTCAGAAGAGAGTCTCACCCTGAACGAAGAGCCCCAGGGTGGCCAGCAGTAGAGTCAGTGACATCATCATTGTGCTGCCGGCGTGCCAGTGTCTCTGAAAGGCCTGGACAGCCACTGATCAACACTGGCCTCTTAACGGCTGGGAGCAGAGAGGCAGGACACATATGCAAACACACAGAGTCAGTGAACTGTAGCTGTCCTCAACATGTCACGCTGTTTCCTCCTCACTGCTGACACTGATCACTGACAAAGAGTCTACTGGCATCAAGAAATAAATGAACTCTACCAGCTGTTTTCACCTGATGTTGGTTCTCCGTGTTGACGTATTGGGTTACATCCACATTAGCTGACATGAAGCTGATACCTCAGATTTCTATGTTGTATATTGTAGATAATTCTATCATATCAACATATTGATGTAATTGATAGTGGAGCTTGTCTTGTGACTGAAGGAATAATCTGACAATAATCATGCTAATCTCATATGTATTTACAGTTGAAGCATTAAGAGTTGTGTGTTAGACTAAACTCATTATTTAAGAATGTCTATTTCAAAACAGAGTGTTTCAGCTTGACCTTTAATTAAATATGATCCAAAAAGGGTCAAAGGGGATAAGATTGCAAAATGAAAAAGGTCAGTTTGTTAGAAGTGTGGTGTAACTGTCAGCCGTGGTGAAAAACAGGAATATTTGGAGAGTGAATCACCGTTCCACCCTGGATACAGGAGAGATGAGCCGGTTGCTGGGGTGATGACCTGCCCGGAGACTGGAGGAGCGGCTAGGATAATAAAAAGTGTAGGCAGAGTTAGAAACGGAGTTCATATTCTGGAAGGGACTGGACGAACCTACACTCTGTACAGCATTGTCTGATTGCAGGGCGAGTCTAGTCTTAAGACTGTGAACCCGTATGCATACGTCTTGTAATTCTTGAAATACTGAATACTTTGTGAAGCTGATCTCCATCGTCTCTGTGAAGGTACTTTGTGTTTACTGGTCTTACCATCAACGAATCCATCGGGGAAGAAAAGACATTAGAGATGATTGGAGTGAGATTTTAAGGGCCTAAGAGACCGGGGGCCTCATGTATAAACGTTGCGTACGTATGAAAAGCTTGCATACGCTGGTTTTCACGGACACTTTGTGATGTATAAAAAATTAACTTGACGTGAGAATGTGCAAAGTCTTTTCTGGCTCTGTAACGTGATGAATTCTAACTGAAAAGTGCTGAAAATCACCAAACATTACAAAATAAAGTTTCCACTGCAGTTACTGGCGTACCTCTGTGACGTTGTCTATGAAAAAACATAATTATATCCGCTGATGCTCCATAAAAGTTTCACATTTATGTAGGTACTTTTCAAGTTTTGGTCGTACACCATCTTCTGGTATGAAAGCTGCGCAGTCTTTTATACATGAGGCCCCTGGAGGTTCAGAACTTGTCTTTCTCTTCAGGACTAACACCAGTTTTGTTGTCATCATGATGACATAATGTCCAAACATCATAGCTGTACTCAAACATGTCTGTTACGTCCCCTTCGATGGTACCGGGGACAATACAAGACAATTGATTTATTTTGAACATGCACCAACCAATAAACCAGGGGGCTGTTGCACAAAAGTAGAATGAAGAAATCCAGGATAACTGAAAAAGTGCAGCTTGACTTAGTGTGATCTGCTCATCTTAATCGGTCACACGTTTGCCGAGCCGGGATGAGAAGGTGAAGCTAAGTGAAGCCAGGTGTAGAGAGCTGGGATAAGTGCACGTCCATGGCTTCCTTAAATAGACCACGTATCGATCACAGATTTACTGATGCAGAGATGGAAAAGACGTATGCGGCATATGTTTCACCCGCTGAGTAGCAGCGTCCAATGGAAAACTACGAGGAGGTGAAGCATATAATATAGGCTATGCAAAAAGGGAAATTATCAAACGGAGAGAAACAGCCTGACAGACAATAGAGGACCGACTGAATGTGGAAGGATTTAAAAAGATCTACTTACTAGTCACTCATTTTTACAAAGTTGTACACTCTGTTTTAATTGCTTTAAGATGCTTGTTTTATGTGTTGGTTTTATTACTGCATCTGTTTTTATGTGATACTGTAAAGTGTCTTTGAGTAGCCTGTAAAGCACTATATCAATAAAATGTATTATTATTATTTATTATTATTTAGCCTACTTTGCCTTTAAACTGAGCAGAGGGAATTAATGTTCATTGGGGAATTTACCCTATTTCAAACCCTTATTCATAATGTGAGAATATGTTTTACAACCATATGCAGACATCTCTATAAGCTATAAGCCTATGTCTAATTCTAAATATCTTTCTACCATTAATGTTCATACAGAACAAACATGACAAACAAAACTAGAAAAAGAAGTAAGTGACTTCAGTACACACTGTCAGCATATCTGTAAATCAATGTAGCCTGTTATTCATGTTTTTATTCTCATTCCCAAGCTCGAAGATAACATGTGTGTAAAAGGTACAGGGTACCCCAACTAACCTAAAGTCCTCAACCTCCAACTATACAAGTTTTAAAGTTTGAACAACAAACATCCACAGCTCAACCAGCAAAGACAGCAGAGACCAAACTCTTCTCAGGTGTGCTCCTTTAATTCACTGCCTTGACTGCTGATTGGCCGAGCCTGAGGGAACCAATCCTGCTTTACCTGCTGCACAGGTGGAAATCAATCAGTGTTCTCACCTGGAGAGAAACCAGAGTAAAATCAGCTTCAGTATATGCATTATATAAAACTACATACTATCTTACTGCAATGAGATCAAATCTTAGAAGAACATGATTTTTATTTCACTTTTACAGGAAGTCATCAGAAACAGGTTGTTATTTACAATGGTGGCCTGACAAGGGACAAAGCCACGCGGTTCAAGTCCCCGTACGGACCGAAATATGGAGGTGGACTGGTAGCTGGAGAGGTGCCCGTTCACCTCCTGGGAACTGCCAAGGTGTCCCCCACCCCCCCGAAACGCTCAGGGTGCCTGTGCAGCAGTCGCAGCCCACTCACAGACATCTCTCCATTAGTGCATGTAAAGGACCTGAGAGTGTGTGTGTGTGTGTGTGTGTGTGTGTGTGTGTGTGTGTGTGTGTGTGTGTGTGTGTGTGTGTGTGTGTGTGTGTGTGTATTTCAGGCCTGTGTCTCGTGTGTAATAACAACAGTGTACATTTTAATTTCTCTTATTGGGGATCAATAATGAGCATAAATTAAAAACAATGAAATTAAAAAAAAATGTAATTAAATTGTGTCCCAGATGACATTATGCTTATGACAGCGTCAGTGTTTCTGTTTGTTGTGTTGCAGATATGGAGCTTCAGTGTCCTGAGGTATTTCAATGTGATGTGTGGATGTTGATGTTATATATATACGGTGAATGTGGTGAGTGTCTGTACATCAGTGGAGCTGACTCTGCTGTTGTTGTGATTTGAATGTTCTGATTGGGCTTCTTCACTGGAACTGTTCTCTTCATTTGAGGAAACTTTCAGCTTGTTGAGGTGGACTGTTTGACCTTCAGGAGGAAATCTGGTAGAAACATGATGAACACTATGAAGTGTGTGTGTGTGTGTGTGTGTGTGTGTGTGTGTGTGTGTGTGTGTGTGTGTGTGTGTGTGTGTGTGTGTGTGTTTGTGTGTGTGTGTGTGTGTGTGTGTGTGTTTGTGTGTGTGTGTGTGTGTGTCTTCAGTGAACTGTATCAGTCTCTGCAGTAGCTTCCAGCTGCAGCAGTCAGTTCAGTTTCTGTTCAGTCTGACTGAGGGAGGTTTTTGTACGACGCTTTTTCACTGTGTGAACACATTCTGATTGTTGATCCAATGTAAACTCTGACAGTAATAAACTGCTGCATCTTCAGCCTCAACTCCACTGATGGTCAGAGTGAAGTGAGAGTTTGATCCACTGCCTGAAAAACGACCTGAAATCCCTGATGCTCGTCCATTACCCCAGTAAATGAGGAGTTTAGGAGCTTCTCCATCTCTCTGTTGGTACCACCACAAAAGGAATTTCCCTCTGTCCCAACTGTTAGTCCCTACAAAAACTTCTGGGCTGAGCCTACAGCTGATGGAGACGGAGGCTCCCCGAGCAGAGCTCACTGCTCCAGGCTGAGTCACTGTGACCTGACCTCTGGACTCTGAGGATACAGAGACAAAAACATAAAGCAGCATCACGGTTTAGTCGGCTTCATTTCAGAGGGACGGATGTTCATAGAGGAGAGGAGTTTGATTCTCTGGACTTTACCTGTGAAGCAGCAGCAGAGGAGAGTCCAGATGAGGACGGAGATCAGAGTCATGTTTTTGATGAGGAGGATTTCTGTGTCTTCTGTTGTCATGGAGGACAGCTGTCAGTCATCCAGTGTTCAACTCTCAGGACTATAAACTCTCCCAGAGCACTGGAGCATGGTGCTGCTGATGCAAAGTGGCTCTCTATGGAAATGCTGGGACTGACTCCAACAGGGACTTGGATTACTCTGAGGATGCTGTTTCTCTACGGATCAATCACTTCATCACACCATTGATTCAGAATGTGGCAGGAAGCATTTTAATGTGGATTTAGTTTGAGTTTGATGGACAAACTTCTGTCTAGAATATATTTTGTGGACTCCAAATAATTCACCACCACACAAACAACATCACTGTGGGACGCATTTGAACCAACCATTTTATTTTTATTCATCATAATCTTCAATAAAAATGAGTTATCAGTATTTACATTTGGCTCGATGCATGATAGTTTTTCATTAATTTAATTAATTTAATCATTTTTACTGAAAGAGAAATTAATGTTGCTTGTAGATGTGTACTGAACTAAAAGAGTGGCAGTTTGAACTTTTTATCTTTAGTACTGAAACCGTCTGTTGTCATGGTTCAGCAGTGATGCCTGTCTGTTGTCACGGTTACTGAGGTCAGAGAGGGAGGTGAAATGTTTAGAGGAAGACAAATATCAACCAATCAGAGGACGATCAGAAGAGCAAGTAGCCTCCTCTACTGAAACCAACAGATGAGTATTTTAATAAAACTACAAAAATCTAAAACATATTTTCTGAATCTGAAATGTAAAGCATGATATCATCAGCGTTGAGAGAAATAAAAAGAGTGATCTGCAGTTTAAACTCTGGAAATATTTACACTCTGTTTCTGCTGAAGAACCACAAAGACAAATAAAGAGAGAACAAAAGGAAATAATGAAAATGTTACAGATATACATACTCTATAAATAATTTCTGGTTTCAATCATAAAATGTGTTTGTTCGCCGAAATACAAAACACACAAAATGACTAAAATATGTTATAGACGAGATTTCTCGTTGAGGTAAAACGTGTCTTGTGATATCAGGACACAAGTTCAGAGAAGCAGCCTTGAAAGAAGTTATCCAAAGTTGACTCCAAGTTTACTTCTGCAGAGCGATAGCAGAAGAAAAAAGCTGCCTGTAAACCCAGGGTTAGAAACTCTCTCTCTCTCTCTCTCTCTCTCTCTCTCTCTCTCTCTCTCTCTCTCTCTCTCTCTCTCTCTCTCTCTCTCTCTCTCTCTCTCTCTCTCCCTCCAATTTGGATCAATCAGCAGCCGTGTACCCTGCGATTAGAGTGATTGAAAGAAAACCTGACAAGTTAGAAAACAATATGACCTTTTCAGCTCATCACTAACGTGAATATGGGAGGCCCCTGAACTTGGGAGGCCCCCGGGCTTCAGCCCAGGTAAGCCCGTGCATTAAAGCGGCCTTGGGTATAATGCAAATCATAAAGACAAGCTGAGGTGCCTAAAAGTCTGTCCCCAATTTGCCTATTCCCCATTTGGGACCTGATGCCCAGTTCATCAATTTGGAGATGTACAGTTGTCCCAGAAGAAGATAATTTAACAGTTTGACCTCTATCAGTTCACCCAGAGGCCGCGTTCTTTTAGCTGTAGACTTTGTGACTCCTAGAGATGTAAGCTTTTCTCACAGACAAATGTAGATAACTCTCTTTGTGGAATAAATAGGAAGAGTACATACAGAAAGTCAACGTTAATTAGGTAAAATATAATGTTGCCATTACAAGTGTTTGATGGTAATTTGGTTGGGGTTTAGAACATAATAAATGTGAAACAATAGTAAAATAAGCTTTATTTCTCTCTGTCTACTGAACAATGACAAATTCAAGTCCAAAACATTTGGTCTCAACTACTGCCAGAAAACACTTAGTTATGTTGTAACCTTGGTTCTCTGAGTGAAGAGACTGTCCCTCCACTGTACATATGGAATAAGTAACGGTGCAACTCTTAGTTATACAGGAGAGAGGCCAGTTATCTGAGTCTGTGGCAAAATCTTTCAGTGCTCGGTTTTCATTTTGTGACTGTCCATTCAATAAAGGACTATTTTCCAGTCTTATTTCTTAATTGAAGTGTTCTGTAAAACAGTGTTAAAATCTTGTCTTGTGAGCTGGGTGTCTCGTCCCATTCCTAAGGCCTCGTCATGACAACTATTTCTGTAGTGAAACTAATTATCTTCAGCAGATTTAGCAGTTTTTTTCTAGCTAAATGTTGATATTGTTTTGGTATAGACTGATCCATAATATAATTGATGTTTAGAGTGTTGTAGGTTTAGGTCCAATTACTAACTCGGTTTCACAGCAGCTTTGGTTTTTTATTCCAATTATATTGTCAAATATCCCTGATCTTTGCTTTACAGGTGACATTTTAAATCCATCCCCTGCTAACCCTGCACTCTGTGACAACTCCTGCTCCCTCCACCTCTGCAAGTAATGCTGCATCAGGGTTACCAATGTGGTGAGTGTCTGTACATCAGTGGAGCTGACTCTGCTGTTGTTGTGATTTGAATGTTCTGATTGGGCTTCTTCACTGGAACTGTTCTCTTCATTTGAGGACACGGTGAAATGTGTGTGTGTGTGTGTGTGTGTGTGTGTGTGTGTGTGTGTGTGTGTGTGTGTGTGTGTGTGTGTCTTCAGTGAACTGTATCAGTCTCTGCAGTAGCTTCCAGCTGCAGCAGTCAGTTCAGTTTCTGTTCAGTCTGACTGAGGGAGGTTTTTGTACGACGTTGTATCACTGTGTGAACACATTCTGACTGTTGATCCCATGTAAACTCTGACAGTAATAAACTCCTACATCTGCAGCATCAACTCCACTGATGGTCAGAGTGAATTCAACTCCGTTCCCTGCTCCACTTCCACTGTATCTGGAGATTGTAGAAACTCTTTCTGATGTTAGTTTGATCAGAAGTTTAGGAGCTTCTCCAGTTTTCTGATGGTACCAGGACAGGAAGTACTGTGAACCAGTGTAGTGAGTAACTTTTATGTTGGCCTTACAGTCAACAGAAACAGTTTGACCCAGCTGCACTGATTTGGCTGCTGGCTGAGTCAAGACAACATTTTGTCCAGCAGACCCTGAGGAGAGAGAAGAAACACTGGACATGAGATGGTGAGGGGAAACCCAGATACACTCCAGATGATTTCCACATGACAGAAAAATGATTTTCCTCACCCTGAGTGAAGCAGAGGAGAGTCCAGATGAGGACGGAGATCAGAGGTGGGCTCTGTGACCTGTGAGGCCACCCAGGGCTCCCAGACTCCGCTCTCAGAGACACTGAGGAGAGACCAGTGTTCCCAGTCCTGAGCTGACTCACTGGCAGGGACTCTGCTACTGGTTTTACTCTGACACTGCTCTCACTCTGCTCTCTGAAACTAGCTCTGGCTTTCATATCACATATTTCAGTAGACATATTTACCAGCTTGTTGCAATGTTTCAATATTATTTCACTGTTTAAAGATAATAAAGACATTTTCATCAAATCAGTTGTTTCTGTGTTTATTATTATCAAAGTGTCTTATTACATCTTTTCTTAATGAGTCACTGACTTTATGAAATCCTGAGGACAAACTGATCCAACAAACATGTTTTAATGTCTCCATGGTGACTGTGGAAAGACAGTATATGATTATATAAAACAATGACTGTAATAATAAACTCATGGTCGGATCATCTCAATGATAAATCATCCAATCATCTCTTATTACTGTCGTGTGGTAATAGTAAGAACTCTAATGTTGTATTTGCTTAAGGTGTATCTAAAAAACATGCATTATTATTCAAATAAAACTACAAAATTCTAAAACATTTTCTAAATCTGAAATTAAAAGCACAATATCATCAGCATAGAGAGAAATAAAATGAGAAATATTGACATTGTTTTTCTGCTGAAGAACCACAAAGACAAATAAAGAGAAGACAAAAGTAAGATTTAAGAATCAATTTCAAAGATACTAATGATGTGGCGTGACTAATTTCAGTAGCAGAGTGTTCTAACAGCAAAGACCTGGTCACCTTTGGTCACAAGCCTGGATCTTAGAACAACCAAAAGAGCTGCATCCTCTGATCTGAGGGGGGCTCAGGGACATAGGGGGGGGGGGGGCAATAAATCCTCAATGTATTCACGAGCCAGGCCATTAAATACTAGTGATCATTAAAATGTTAAGATCAATACGGAACATGACTGATATGGGAGTAATGTGTTCATATTTCTTGGTGCCTGTTAAAATTGGTGCTGCAGCATTCTGCACCAGTTGGAGTCGGTGAAGAGAGCTCTGGCTGATACCACACAACTGAAATCATACTTCAACAGAGCTCAGCTCTGATGATTCAAACCCTGTTCTAATTAAAGAATTTACAGTATAATTTCTAGTTCAGTAAAGTATATTTGGTGTTAAAATGTTCAAAGTCAATAATTATTAGATATATTTTAGTTTAGTCAGCTTGTGTTGTTGTGGTTCCAGTGCAGCTGTTGAGTCAGATCAGTTCCTCTCCAGCTGAGGGAGGTTTTTGTACGAGGAGAATGGGACCTGGAGGTCAGGCCAAATTAATGAAATTAATCTAACAAGACTTGGCCTAGCTCCCCTTTATTTCATAAAACAAAAACCAAAAGACCTAGCACACCTCTCTGAAAAAGTACAACAAAACATACACAGGTGGCACCTACCACTAAACTTGGTGGATCTATACAAAATTAAACCTGCGTCTAAAAAGTACAGAGTACCCCAACTAACCTAAAGTCCTCAACCTCAAACTACATACAAGTTTAAAGTTTTAACAAAAAACAGCCAGAGATTAAAGAGACGTAACTCTTCTCAGGTGTGCTCCTTTAATTCACTGCCTTGATTGCTGATTGGCCGAGCCTGAGGGAACCAATCCTGCTTTACTGGCTGCACAGGTGGAAAGCAATCAGCGTTCTCACCTGGAGACCAGAGGCAGAGATGGATTAGTGAATGCTTCATTGAACATGAAGTGAGGACCAGGTATTATATGTGACAGACTTTGGCTGCAGCAGGTGACATCAGTAAGGTGGTGATCGGTCCAGAAGGGTCTGGTAAATGAAAATGAACCAATGACTCAACGCAGCTTTATTTGTAGAGCACATTTCAGCAACAGGGTAATTCAAAGTGCTTTACATAAAACATTAAAGAGCAGTTAAAAATGATTAAAACTAAAATTAAAAACAGATAAAATATGAGAAAAGAAGTTACAGTGCAGTATAAGTAATGAAACATTAAATTAAAAACAGTTAGAAATATGAAAGCAGATGAAATAGGAGCCAACCTGGAAACCCAAACTTTGTTGACCAATTATTGGAGACATTTTATACAGGCAGGACCATATTTCTTTACCATCTCATCCACCACGGGCCCCGCAGGAACATGGGACTTTGTACTCTTGCTATCTATTTCCCAGAGTGGAAGTACTTCTCTTTACCTACAATACAGTAATCATTATGAGGCTCACTTTAATCACGGCAACCTGCAAAATCCTGAACAGTTCTCAGCTGTTTTTTCTTGTAGATTTTACCAAAAAATCTTTGTCACACGCGCTTTGAAGAAATTCTCAGAAATATGTCCGTTATCTGTTCAAAAATATCACCAAAATGGCCATAAACCTAGTCACATTTAGAAAAGGCAACATCACAAAGAAAGCTCTTAGATTTTCATACAGTTTCAACAATGCAAATTAATAGAAATGAGCAATTATTTAAAGAAAAGCAGCATCAAAAAGAAAGGTCTTTAAAGATCTGAGAGTTGCTGCAGACCTGCAGTTTTCTGGAAGTTAGTTCCAGATCTGTGGAGCATAGAAACTAAATGCTGCTTCTCCCTGTTTAGTTCTGACTCTGGGGACAGAAAGCAGACCTGACCCAGACCACCTGAGAGGTCTGGGTGGGTCGTAGTTTACTAGCAGACCTGTCCCAGACCACCTGAGAGGTCTGGGTGGTTCGTAGTTTACTAGCAGACCTGTCCCAGACCACCTGAGAGGTCTGGGTGGGTCATAGTTTACTAGCAGACCTGTCCCAGACCACCAGAGAGGTCTGGGTGGGTCGTAGTTTACTAGCAGACCTGTCCCAGACCACCTGAGAGGTCTGGGTGGGTCGTAGTTTACTAGCAGACCTGTCCCAGACCACCTGAGAGGTCTGGGTGGGTCGTAGTTTACTAGCAGACCTGTCCCAGACCACCTGAGAGGTCTGGGTGGTTCGTAGTTTACTAGCAGACCTGACCCAGACCACCTGAGAGGTCTGGGTGGGTCGTAGTTTACTAGCAGACCTGTCCCAGACCACCTGAGAGGTCTGGGTGGTTCGTAGTTTACTAGCAGACCTGTCCCAGACCACCTGAGAGGTCTGGGTGGGTCGTAGTTTACTAGCAGACCTGTGCCAGACCACCTGAGAGGTCTGGGTGGTTCGTAGTTTACTAGCAGACCTGTCCCAGACCACCTGAGAGGTCTGGGTGGTTCGTAGTTTACTAGCAGGTCAGAAATGTCTCAAGGCATCAAACAATGACATGTAGCCTAGTGTATGAATTGTGTCCCAGAATGCATTATGTTTATGACAGAAAACATTGGGTTGCATTGCAAATATGGAGCTTCAGTGTCCTGAGGTATATCAGTGTGATGTGTGGATGTTGATGTTATATATACGGTGAATTTAGATTGTGTCTCTACGTCAGTGGAGCTGACTCTGCTGTGTCTGTAGTTATCTGGTGTCTACTAAAGGGGAAACTGTGAGCTGAGGACTAGACCCTGAAGAAGGCTGTTTGTGAGTTATTACCCAGCTCTGTTTTAATGTGCTAACAATTTCAATAATTGCCATCTAAATAAAGGCTTTTAACTTTTTCTAGGAAGAGGCCTTTGATTTTTCTTCTTTCACTGTTGAGTTGGACTGTTTGAACTTTCCTAAAAGGAAATCTGTGCTTGTTGAGGACAAAGGACAGGATCTTTACATTTCATTCAGGTTACTTTAGGGGAAGTTAGATGGTTGGTTGTTTGTTAATTCAGCTCATGCTGTCAGATTATAACCACAAATATTTAGCTTATGGAACATATTTTGTACAAAATATTCTTTGTGTGTGTGTGTGTGTGTGTGTGTGTGTGTGTGTGTGTGTGTGTGTGTGTGTGTGTGTGTGTGTGTGTGTGTCTTCAGTGAACTGTATCAGTCTCTGCAGTAGCTTCCAGCTGCAGCAGTCAGTTCAGTTTCTGTTCAGTCTGACTGAGGGAGGTTTTTGTACGACGCTTTTTCACTGTGTGAACACAGGCTGACTGTTGATGTAATGATAACTCTGACAGTAATAAACTGCTGCATCTTCAGCCTCAACTCCACTGATGGTCAGAGTGAAGTCAGAGTTTGATCCTCTGCCTGAAAAACGACTTGAAATTCCTGATGCTCGTACATTAACCAAGTAAATGAGCAGTTTAGGAGCTTCTCCAACTCTCTTTTGGTACCAGCTCAAAAGGTGTTTCCCACTATTCAAACCCCATGATGAATCCGTTACAGGAACTTTTGGGCTGACCCTACAGCTGATGGAGACGGAGGCTCCCCGAGCAGAGCTCACTGCTCCAGGCTGAGTCACTGTGACCTGACCTCTGGACTCTGAGGATACAGAGACAAAAACATAAAGCAGCATCACGGTTTAGTCGGCTTCATTTCAGAGGGACGGATGTTCGTAGAGGAGAGGAGTTTGATTCTCTGGACTTTACCTGTGAAGCAGCAGCAGAGGAGAGTCCAGATGAGGACGGAGATCAGAGTCATGTTTTTGATGAGGAGGATTTCTGTGTCTTCTGTTGTCATGGAGGACAGCTGTCAGTCATCCAGTGTTCAACTCTCAGGACTATAAACTCTCCCAGAGCACTGGAGCATGGTGCTGCTGATGCAAAGTGGCTCTCTATGGAAATGCTGGGACTGACTCCAACAGGGACTTGGATTACTCTGAGGATGCTGTTTCTCTACGGATCAATCACTTCATCACACCATTGATTCAGAATGTGGCACGAAGCATTTTAATGTGGATTTAGTTTGAGTTTTATGGACAAAATTCTGTCCAGAATATTTTGTGGACTCCAACTAATTCACTACACATTTGAAAAAAAACATTTTTTGATTCATCATAATCTTCAATAAAAATGAGTTTATGATAATTATTGACATTTGGCATGATGCATGATAGTTTTACATTAATTAATTCATTTTACTAAAAGGGAAATCAATGTTTCTTGTAGAGGAGTGCCAGTTTAAACTTTTTATCTTTAGTACTGAAACCGTCTGTTGTCATGGTTCAGCAGTGATGCCTGTCTGTTGTCACGGTTACTGAGGCCAGAGAGGGAGGTGAGATGTTTAGAGGAAGACAAATATCAACCAATCAGAGGACGATCAGAAGAGCAAGTAGCCTCCTCTGCTGAAACCAACAGATGGATATTTTTATTAAAACTACAAAAATCTAAAACATATTTTGTAAATCTGAAATAAAAAGCATGATATCATCAGCATAGAGAGAAATAAAAAGAGTGATCTGCAGTTTAAACTCTGGAAATATTTACATTCTGTTTCTGCTGAAGAACCACAGAGACAAATAAAGAGAAGACACAAAGACATCATTAAAATGTTACTGATTTACATACTCCATGAATCATTTTTGGTTTCAGTCATAAAATACAATTGTTAACCGAAATACAAAACAGAAAAAATGACTGAAATATATTATAGATATGATTAGTGATTTTAGAACATGAGATAAATCACATTTTGTAATTTATTTCAACAATGAGTATGTTTGAGTTTCTATGAAAAGTGGTAAGATATAAAATAAATAAATAATAATTACAGTTTTAGTGTTCATGTGTTATCATACTCTGTGGATTAAAGTTATCAAAGAATTGAAATCATATTTCAACAGAGGTCAGCTTTGATGTGCAGCAGAATGTTTCAAACCCTGTTTTATTTAAATACTTTACAGTATAACTTCTAGTTAGATAAAGTATATTTAGTGTTACTATGTTTACAGTCAATTATTATTAGATATATTTTAGTTTAGTCAGCTTGTGTTGTTGTAGTTTCAGTGCAGCTGTTGAGTCAGATCAGTTCCTCTCCAGCTGAGGGAGGTTTTTGTACGACGTTGTATCACTGTGTGAACACATACTGACTGTTGATAGAATGATGACTCTGACAGTAATAAACTCCTACATCTGCAGCATCAACTCCACTGATGGTCAGAGTGAAGTCAACTCCGTTCCCTGCTCCACTTCCACTGTATCTGGAGATTGTAGAAACTCTTTCTGATGTTAGTCCGATCAGAAGTTTAGGAGCTTCTCCAGTTTTCTGGTGGTACCAGGACAGGAAGTACTGTGAACCAGTGTAGTGAGTAACTTTTATGTTGGCCTTACAGTCAACAGAAACAGTTTGACCCAGCTGCACTGATTTGGCTGCTGGCTGAGTCAAGACAACATTTTGTCCAGCAGACCCTGAGGAGAGAGAAGAAACACTGGACATGAGATGGTGAGGGGAAACCCAGATACACTCCAGATGATTTCCACATGACAGAAAAATGATTTTCCTCACCCTGAGTGAAGCAGAGGAGAGTCCAGATGAGGACGGAGATCAGAGTCATGTTTTTGATGAGGAGGATTTCTGTGTCTTCTGTTGTCATGGAGGACAGCTGTCAGTCATCCAGTGTTCAACTCTCAGGACTATAAACTCTCCCAGAGCACTGGAGCATGGTGCTGCTGATGCAAAGTGGCTCTCTATGGAAATGCTGGGACTGACTCCAACAGGGACTTGGATTACTCTGAGGATGCTGTTTCTCTACGGATCAATCACTTCATCACACCATTGATTCAGAATGTGGCAGGAAGCATTTTAATGTGGATTTGACTCTAATTGTGGACATATTAAAACTTTTTCTGTCTGGTTTCATTTATTGTTGGAGGGATCAATTTCACTTTCAGACAAATTTAACAATAAATCTATGAATATGTGATTAATTATGAACAATTATGAAAGTGTTTGATACATATCATGTGAAATAGTAAATTCTTGATCAAACAGGAAGTGTGTTTGTTGAGTGTGTTGTGTTCAGAGTCAGAGAGCCGTGTCTCTCTACAGTGAGAGGTTTTTGTACGACGGCTCAATCAGTTTGTATCACTGTGGTACACGTTCGGTGGAGGAACCAGACTGGATGTGAACTGTAAGTACATTTACCTCTTTTAATTACCTAGTTTTTATATCTATTCTATTTGAATTTCATAACTGTAGAGTGTACCACAATATATTGCCTTACATTGTAAATTTGATATATTGTAACACCTCCTGAAAGCTTCAGTGTTGTTGAGCCGACTAAAAACACTGATGAATTATCTTGTTGTACAAAACATTCACCTTTAAGTTTATACATTATCTTATTGTTTCATTGTACAAACTACATTTAATTACTCTGTAGAGAGATATTGTTTTATAAAGTTTTAAAATACCCTGGCAAGATACATATTTAATGTGCATAGATATTACTCAATCTCTCTCTCAGACTAATGATTTTAAAGATATGCATCTTGTTTTATTGAGAGTCGTATGAACTGGACAAAAAGTAATTCAGTCGTTACCAATATTCATTTGAATGTTTGAGTCGTGAAGTCTGACTGTTCTGTAATGATTCCTGCTTACATGAACACAACAAATACTGGACTTGAGACAAGAAATACTCAAGATACTTTAAAACAATCTTCATCACATGTGTAATATTATGAACTTTGAAACGCTGAACGTTTAGTTTTAAAATTAAAAGAGATTGACACTGCAGTGAAAGAGTGGCAGTTAAACTTTTTATCTTTAGTACTGAAACCGTCTGTTGTCATGGTTCAGCAGTGATGCCTGTCTGTTGTCACGGTTACTGAGCTCAGAGAGGGAAGTGAAACTTTTACAGTAGACCAGTTTGATCCAATCTGACGAGGACGACCAGAAGAGAAAGTAGCCTCCTCTGCTGCAACCAACAGATGAAGTTTAGTTCACCTGAAATGTTTTGAGCTGTCAAACGTCCAAAAGTGTCAAACAATTTCAATTAAAGTGTGTTTGTTTGTGTATGTATGCACCAATCACCAAGGCAGATCCTATGTTGGTGTAACGCAATGTGGCAGTAAACTCCTTTCTGATTCTGAAAATCTCTCTCTCTCTCTCTCTCTCTCTCTCTCTCTCTCTCTCTCTCTCTCTCTCTCTCTCTCTCTCTCTCTCTCTCTCTCTCTCTCTCTCTCTGCAGTGGGTGATGTGCGCCCCAGCCTGACGGTGCTGCCCCCCTCCAGTGAAGAGCTGCAGCAGGGGAAGGCCACGCTCATGTGCCTGGCCAACAAGGGCTTCCCCTCAGACTGGAGTCTGGCCTGGAAGGTGGACGGCAGCAGCAGCAGCAGCAGCTGGGAGGAGAGCAGGAGCCCCGGGGTGCTGGAGAAGGACGGCCACTACAGCTGGAGCAGCACCCTGAGGCTCCCTGCAGACCAGTGGAGGAAGGTGGGCTCTGTGACCTGTGAGGCCACCCAGGGCTCCCAGACTCCGCTCTCAGAGACACTGAGGAGAGACCAGTGTTCCCAGTCCTGAGCTGACTCACTGGCAGGGACTCTGCTACTGGTTTTACTCTGACACTGCTCTCACTCTGCTCTCTGCAACTAGCTCTGGCTTTCATATCACATATTTCAGTAGACATATTTACCAGCTTGTTTTACATTTTTGTTAATTTTTCTGAAGTTTTGGTCACAATTTCCTACAATTGTCAGTCTAATTTTTTTGTACTTAATCACTGCTGCAACTATCTCTGTCTTTTATTTGATGTGTTTCCACATCGCTTTTTGCCAGCTTGTTGCAATGTTTCAGTATTATTTCACTGTTTAAAGATAATAAAGACATTTTCATCCAATCAGTTGTTTCCATGTTTATTATTATCAAAGTGTCTTATTACATCTTTTCTTAATGAGTCATTGACTTTATGAAATCCTGAGGACAAACTGATCCAACAAACATGTTTTAATGTCTCCATGGTGACTGTAGAAAGACAGTATATGATTATATAAAACAATGACTGTAATAATAAACTAATGGTCGGATCATTTCAATGATAAATCATCCAATCATCTCTTATTACTGTCGTGTGGTAATAGTAAGAACTCTAATGTTGTATTTGCTTAAGGTGTATCTAAAAAACATGCATTATTATTCAGATAAAACTACAAAATTCTAAAACATTTTCTAAATCTGAAATGAAAAGCACAATATCATCAGCATAGAGAGAAATAAAATGAGTGATCTGCAGTTTAAACCCTGGAAATATTTACATTCTGTTTCTGCTGAAGAACCACAAAGACAAATAAAGAGAAGACAAAAGGAAAAAATTAAAATGTTACTGATTTACACAATCTATAAATCATTTGTGGTTTCATTCATTAAATGCATTTGTTCGCTGAAATACAAAACACACAAAATGACTAAAATATATTATAGACATGATTAGTCATTTTACAACATACATACATGTATTTTGTAATTTATTTCAACAGTGAGAATGTTTGAATTTCTATGAAAACTGGTAACATATACAATAAATAAATAATAATTTTGCTTTTGATTCAATGCATGATAGTTTTTCATTAATTGAATTAATTTTACTAAAAGAGAAATTAATGTTGCTGGTAGATGTGTACTGAACTAAAAGAGTGGCAGTTTGAACATTTTATCTTTAGTACTGAAACCGTCTGTTGTCATGGTTCAGCAGTGATGCCTGTCTGTTGTCACGGTTACTGAGGTCAGAGAGGGAGGTGACATGTTTAGAGGAAGACAAATATCAACCAATCAGAGGACGATCAGAAGAGCAAGTAGCCTCCTCTGCTGAAACCAAGAGATGAGTATTTTAATAAAACAACAAAAGTCTAAAACATATTTTCTAAATCTGAAATAAAAAGCATGATATCATCAGCGTAGAGAGAAATAAAAAGAGTGATCTGCAGTTTAAACTCTGGAAATATTTACATTCTGTTTCTGCTGAAGAACCACAAAGACAAATACAGAGAAGACACAAAGACATCATTAAAATGTTACTGATTTACATACTCCATGAATCATTTTTGGTTTCAGTCATAAAATACAATTGTGCGCCGAAATAGATAAAACACAAAATGACTAAAATATGTTATAGACATGATTAGTGATTTTACATCATACATTTTGTAATCTATTTCAACAATGAGTATTTTGGAGTTTCTATGAAAACTGGTAACATAAAAAATAAATGAATAATACATAGAGTTTTAGTGTTCATGTGTTATCATACTCTGTGGATTAAAGTTATCAAAGAATTGAAATCATATTTCAACAGAGGTCAGCTTTGATATGCAGCAGAATGTTTCAAACCCTGTTTTAATGAAAGAATTTAAAGTATTACTTCTAGTTAGATAAAGTATATTTAGTGTAACTGTGTTTAAAGTCAATTATTATTAGATATATTTTAGTTTAGTCAGCTTGTGTTGTTGTAGTTTCAGTGCAGCTGTTGAGTCAGATCAGTTCCTCTCCTGCTGAGGGAGGTTTTTGTACGACGTATCACTGTGTGAGTGGCCAGTTGTTACTCTGCTGACAGTAGTAAACTCCTGAATCTTGAGCCTCGACTCCTCTGATGGTCAGAGTGAAGTCAGTCCCAGAACCACTTCCACTGAAACGATCTGAAACTCCAGACTGACGGGTTGTAGAATCATAAATCAGGAGTTTAGGAGCTTCTCCAGATGTCTGAAGGTACCACTGGAGGTAGCTACTAAAACTTGTACTGGTTTTACATGTGATGGAGACAGTCTGTCCTGGAACAACAGACTGAGATCCAGGAGACTGAGTCAGGATGATTTGTCCTGATGAACCTGAAAACATGAAAAAGATGCAGAAGGGTTATTGAGACAAATCCAGCTTGGAGAAAAGATGATCAACATCCAAACAGAAGAGAGTCATTTCTTTAACATGGAGAAGAGATGGAAGAAGGTAAATGCTGCTTGTTCCAGTGTTTCTCCATCACAGCAGAACATCATTGAGGTGAACCTGGTTGCATCCTGAAGCAAAGTTTTCAGAAGAGAGTCTCACCCTGAACGAAGAGCCCCAGGGTGGCCAGCAGTAGAGTCAGTGACATCATCATTGTGCTGCCGGCGTGCCAGTGTCTCTGAAAGGCCTGGACAGCCACTGATCAACACTGGCCTCTTAACGGCTGGGAGCAGAGAGGCAGGACACATATGCAAACACACAGAGTCAGTGAACTGTAGCTGTCCTCAACATGTCACGCTGTTTCCTCCTCACTGCTGACACTGATCACTGACAAAGAGTCTACTGGCATCAAGAAATAAATGAACTCTACCAGCTGTTTTCACCTGATGTTGGTTCTCCGTGTTGACGTATTGGGTTACATCCACATTAACTGACATGAAGCTGATACCTCAGATTTCTATGTTGTATATTGTAGATAATGTCATGTTAACATGCTGATGTCATTGATAGTGGAGCTTGTCTTGGGACTCGCACCAGTTTTAAATCAGGTGGTGTTTATATCAGGACGACATGATGACATAATGTCCAAACATCATAGCTGTACTCAAACATGTTTGTTACATCCCCTTCGTTGGTACCGGGGACAGAACACGACAAGTGAAAATGAGTAACAGAGTCGTTGTAGAAGTTATTATTAAAGTATTTATTTTTAACATACACTGACCACTAAACCAGGGGTCCGTTTCAGGAAGGACGTTTAACAAACTCCGAGTCTAACCCTGAACTCTAAGTTGATTTACCCTGAGATGGAAACTCTGAGTTTTCGGTTCCAGAACAGCTGATTTGAGTTGGTTCAATCAACTCGGAGTGGGTTCACTCAGAGTTAAGTGCGTGCACCACCACAATAAAAAGGCAGTATGAATGGATCACTGATACTACAATTCACCATGGCAACAAGCAATAAAACTCGATCGGCATACTTTACTCCTCTGGAACTGGAAATACTCATGCAAGCCTACAGCAAGTATGAACCCGTCATTCGCAAAAAGAGCAACACAGCTGATGCAGCAAGAGAGAGAGAAACGGCGTGGGAGAACATTGCTGCTCGGGTCATGTCATGTCATTGATAGTGGAGCTTGTCTTGGGACTCACACCAGTTTTGAATCAGGTGGTGTTTATATCAGGACGACATGATGACATAATGTCCAAACATCATCACTGTACTCAAACAGGTTTGTTACGTCTCCTTCGTTGGTACCGGGGACAATACAAGACAATTGAAAATGAGTGAGAGTTATTGTAGAAGTTAAAGTTAAAGTGTTAATTTTTAACATACAGCGGCCACTAACCAGCAACTGACAGAAAAGCAACTGCATATGTTGGTGAACAAGGATGAGATGGTGGTTTTAAAAGATGAAATGAGTTTGTCCAGTTTAAGAATCTTTTGCAGAGCTCTCCAGTGGTGAGAGGCAGCAGATTGAAAAGATGTGAGACCAGAGGCAGAGATGGATTAGTGAATGCGTCATTGAATATAAAGTGTTGACCAGGTATTGGATGTGACTTTGGCTGCAGCAGGTGACATCAGTAAGGTGGTGATTGGTCCAGAAGGGTCTGGTAAATGAAAGTCAACCAATAAATCAAGGCCTCAAACTTGTTCCTTGTTTAAATCAAAACACTTTCATTTGTCCAAAAGACTATCATTCTATATAGAGACAACTCATTTGGTGGGTGTATAAGTATCAAGTATGAAAGGACAGATTTTTTAATAAGATTTCTTTATTTCTTTCTTTATTTATGTAACCATGCCCAATAAAGGGCTTAGTCAAATTTAGCAATTTACACAAGTGACAACGCCACTTTGAGACTTTCACCCAAAGAATCTAAAATTTACCTGGATATCAGTTGATACTTAACTAGGGATTCCCACTACACAGGCAAGCCCACATAAATGGTCAGAAACGAGGTTGGTTTAGGTAGCTCACAATAATTTATTACAAATCCAAAGACAAAGTTTCCTGGCACACATTAGTTTAAAACAGAATCAAAATGATAAAAAAGGCACTTGATCCAGAAATACACAAAAAAAACACAATAAAGACCCAGAATTTCGGTACAGATAAAACACTATTGACCTGAAAGTGAGGTAAGTAAGTGCCGTGTTATTATGGGTGGATCATATCACCACAAGGCTAAGACTACAGTTTAAGAAAACATGCGACTGTCACAATAATCACACCACAAAAACTCACACTAAAACCATGCAATACAGACTACTAATGAAGTTAGCCGGTGATATGTCACCACCTCAACAAATAACATCGGCCACCTCTAGGTTTCCTAAACAAAACTCAGGCCAATTTAAAAGGGTACTAGACCTCATACACAATGTGCAAAATAAAGCAACGCTCCACCATGAATATATAACACTAAATCGTAACACTAATAAGGCAGGTACACGGAGTGAGTAAGTGTAAATTTCTATCTAGGCAAAACAGCAGCGGCGCTGGGCACTGCATGGACAGAAGAACAAAAAGATCAATGTCTGTTCCAACCAATGCAAAACCCACAGTAAAAGTGATCCATAATTTGCAAACATACCTTGATTGCCAACGCGTTAGTCAACCCACGGAACAGCCAACAGCACCTGAAGCACACCAGCAGCGAGTAAAAGGGAAAGTCGGAGCTTACCGGACGGCCTTTATTTCCGGGGCGCCTCACGTGATATGTCACGTGACAGTGTACTTAACCTACCGGTTACATTTACAAGGATAACCCCTTGAGATGCATCATCTCATTTTTGAGGGGGTCCTTTACCGTACAAAGAAACCAACATCAAAATGGAAAATCATAATTAAAGTAAGTACAACACAAGACTATAGCATACATTTAGATACAATAACATTCACATTCATACACATCCACATGCACTAACAATGCTCCCACAAACCTAAACCCTTCCCTTTTAGCCGATGCCATAATCAAAAATAATCAATAAGCCATCTGCGAAATACAAATACAAAATCCAGGTATAAGTATGCTTACACACTTCACTATACGCATACAGGTACATAAATACAAACAAGTACAATATACAGTTAAAAAAATAGTAATTACAAGAAACAGGAACATGATGTTTCAAAATAAGTAAGAAGAGATGATTTAAAAACATAGAAGGAAGTTATAGATCTGAGCGAGCGGGGAAGATTGTTCCAGTCTGATGGAGCTTTAAATTTAAACACACAACGACCTACTTCTTTGCTGATTCTTGGTACATAAAAAAAAGAGCTGATCCGTATGCCTTAAGTTGTACTGTGTATTAAAAGAAATTAGGTAACATTTCAAATATGGAGGGAAGAAAGGTGCTGCTGATGCAAAGTGGCTCTCTATGGAAATGCTGGGACTGACTCCAACAGGGACTTGGATTACTCTGAGGATGCTGTTTCTCTACGGATCAATCACTTCATCACACCATTGATTCAGAATGTGGCAGGAAGCATTTTAATGTGGATTTAGTTTGACTTTGATGGACAAACTTCTGTCTAGAATATTTTGTGCACTCCAACTTATTCACTACACGTTTGAAAAAAAATATTTTTTGATTCATCATAATCTTCAATAAAAATGAGTTTATGATAATTATTGACATTGGCTCAATGCATGATAGTTTAACATTAATTTAATTAATTTTACTGAAAGAGAAATTAATGTTGCTTGTAGATGTGTACTGAACTAAAAGAGTGGCAGTTTGAACATTTTATCTTTAGTACTGAAACCGTCTGTTGTCATGGTTCAGCAGTGATGCCTGTCTGTTGTCACGGTTACTGAGGTCAGAGAGGGAGGTGAAATGTTTAGAGGAAGACAAATATCAACCAATCAGAGGACGATCAGAAGAGCAAGTAGCCTCCTCTGCTGAAACCAAGAGATGGATATTTTAATAAAACTACAAAAATCTAAAACATATTTTCTAAATCTGAAATAAAAAGCATGATATCATCAGCGTAGAGAGAAATAAAAAGAGTGATCTGCAGTTTAAACTCTGGAAATATTTACATTCTGTTTCTGCTGAAGAACCACAAAGACAAATAAAGAGAAGACACAAAGACACTGATAGGCTGACATTCCAGCATTCAGGTTTAACTGTATCTTGTATGTGGTGAAGGACACGAGAGCTGTTTACAACATGCATGTGGTCACCTATTCTAAGATTGTCTCTGTCAGGACTAAAGCGTCAGGTAACAGGGTCGTCCATATAAGGTGTGGAGGCTATTTTCTGTGACCACCAAGATGTATAAGTACTGTTCACTTTCATGTTACTTTAGACACTATGGAGTACATACATCTCTTGTGTGTACACATGGTCTCTCCTTTGTTCAGATTGTTGAATAAAGTACCAAATTACTCTTACTTGATGTCATCTGCTTTGTGACGGGTAATATGTCTCCTCGATCACTTCACTCATTAATCATTGTTTTATTACAGACATCATTAAAATGTTACTGATTTACATAGTCTATGAATCATTTTTGGTTTCAGTCATAAAATACATTTGTTAACCGAAATACAAAACACACAAAATGACTAAAATATGTTATAGACCTGATTAGTAATTTTACAACATTAATAAATCACATTTTGTAATTTACTTCAACAATGAGTATGTTTGAGTTTCTATGAAAAGTGGTAAGATATAAAATAAATGAATAATAATTACAGTTTTAGTGTTCATGTGTTATCATACTCTGTGGATTGAACTTATCAAAGAATTGAAATCATATTTCAACAGAGGTCAGCTTTGATGTGCAGCAGAATGTTTCAAACCCTGTTTTATTTAAATACTTTACAGTATAACTTCTAGTTAGATAAAGTATATTAAATGTTAAACTGTTTAAAGTCAATTATTATTAGATATATTTTAGTTTAGTCAGCTTGTGTTGTTGTAGTTTCAGTGCAGCTGTTGAGTCAGATCAGTTCCTCTCCAGCTGAGGGAGGTTTTTGTACGACGTTGTATCACTGTGTGAACACATACTGACTGTTGATAGAATGATAACTGTGACAGTAATAAACTCCTACATCTGCAGCATCAACTCCACTGATGGTCAGAGTGAAGTCAACTCCGTTCCCTGCTCCACTTCCACTGTATCTGGAGATTGTAGAAACTCTTTCTGATGTTAGTCTGATCAGAAGTTTAGGAGCTTCTCCAGTTTTCTGATGGTACCAGGACAGGTAGTACTGTGAACCAGTGTAGTGAGCAACTGTTGGATTGGCCTTACAGTCAACAGAAACAGTTTGACCCAGCTGCACTGATTTGGCTGCTGGCTGAGTCAAGACAACATTTTGTCCAGCAGACCCTGAGGAGAGAGAAGAAACACTGGACATGAGATGGTGAGGGGAAACCCAGATACACTCCAGATGATTTCCACATGACAGAAAAATGATTTTCCTCACCCTGAGTGAAGCAGAGGAGAGTCCAGATGAGGACGGAGATCAGAGTCATGTTTTTGATGAGGAGGATTTCTGTGTCTTCTGTTGTCATGGAGGACAGCTGTCAGTCATCCAGTGTTCAACTCTCAGGACTATAAACTCTCCCAGAGCACTGGAGCATGGTGCTGCTGATGCAAAGTGGCTCTCTATGGAAATGCTGGGACTGACTCCAACAGGGACTTGGATTACTCTGAGGATGCTGTTTCTCTACGGATCAATCACTTCATCACACCATTGATTCAGAATGTGGCAGGAAGCATTTTAATGTGGATTTGACTCTAATTGTGGACATATTAAAACTTTTTCTGTCTGGTTTCATTCATTGTTGGAGGGATCAATTTCACTTTCAGACAAATTTAACAATAAATCTATAAATTTGTGATTCATTCTGAAAAACTGTGAAAGTGTTTGATACATATCATGTGAAATAGTAAATTCCTAATAAAACAGGAAGTGTGTTTGTTGAGTGTGTTGTGTTCAGAGTCAGAGAGCCGTGTCTCTCTACAGTGAGAGGTTTTTGTACGACGGCTCAACCAGTTTGTATCACTGTGGTTCACGTTCGGTGGAGGAACCAGACTGGATGTTGGAAGTAAGTTCAATTTTTGATGTATTTTATTAATTCATGAGCAATGTGCTTGTCTTCTGCAGACATCTAACTCTCTAAAAGCTGAAATATCTAATTTTACATCATTTTTAAATGAGTTTTCAACATTGTTCTACCAACTATCAAAATACAGCTTTTGATTTGAAATTTAAATAACAAATAAAAAACATTGTCAGTGTTTGATCGGCAGGAGAAATCTTGAAATCAGATTTTAGACGACAGCAACTTGAGGACTTGTAGTTTAGGTTTTGTCAGCCCAAGTCAGAGCCCGTGTCTCTCTACAGTGAGAGGTTTTGGTACGGAGACTCAGTCAGCTTGTATCACTGTGGTGGACTTTTGGTGGAGGAACCAGACTGGATGTTGGAAGGAAGTTTCTGCTCAAATATTGAATATGGTATCATCAGCTAAAGTTTGGATTTCAGCGTGTGAACATTTGCAGTAGATTTAAACTCCCATTGGACTGATAGAAATCACTTCATAGACTCAGTTTGATTCTTCATTTCTCTCTTTAGTCTTCAGATTGAAGTGAAAAACCTGTAGTGAACTTCTCTTACCGTACCGTACTTCAACATGTTTTAAATGTAGTCTTTATTTCTTCATTTAAACTGTTTACAACTAAATAGTTTAAAAGAGTGAGAATGAAGCTGAAATCTCTGATCTCATCATTTCTCAGTTTGAAATAACTTTGACAGTTTTCTGAGGCCTTTAAATCTGTCGTATGAACATGTTAAATATGGCCGTCAGTTGTTTTTAGCTGATAATGTCCTTTAAAAGTGGATCTGATTAACTTTTGCCTTTCTGAGAGATCAGACAGTAAACATGTTTGTATAAATGTATCTGGACCTTAAAACTAAATCATAGATGACGGAATATGAATTCAAACTGGATTGTATTGTTTTCTTCAAATAGTATAAAACTAAAAGATTTTCTCTGGTATTTTGAAATATGAAATCTCTCTCTTTCATGTCCAGAGCAGTTTGATGTATTTGGGGTCATATGAGGACTCTTTCTGTGCTGACATGCATGAGAGGTTTCTTAAAGGGAAGTGAAACAAGGTGTGAGTGAGTGACTGGTGGAGCAGAACAACCATGTGACAGAACCTCCTTAAAGGAAAGATAAGCCCCTCTCCCCCAGTGAAGGTGTCTGATTGACAGCTGTGTGCTCCCTGTCCTCTAAGACGCTGCTTCTCTAACTGTTCTCAGTAATCAACCCTCTTTGAAATATCTTTTCAGCCAAGTACCCACTGACCAGCTCAAAGCCTTTCTGGTACAACAACCAGCTAAATAAAGAGTTGGTACAACGCTGCACCATCACTAAACAATAACCTTGTCAATGTTTACAATCCATCACTAATTTCATTCATCATTCATAGTATAATGATAATTTTAGGAAATATGCATGTCTGATACTTTCTGATTTAACTTCTTGTGCCCCCTGTAGTAACCCTAGTACCCCTAACCCAAATTGGAAAATACTGTTCTAAGATAACTGGTTTCTCCGAGGTGATATGCGTCCATCCCTGAAAATCTTCACATTTTTTGTTTTTTTTACGATGTTTTTGTCACTTTATTCCAGACTTTTTGGGACATTGTTGTAACCTTTTTTGACATTGATGACACTTTTTTAGACAGATTTGTTCCATGTTCAATGTTGTTTATGCCTTTTCTACGTTTATGTTGCTTTATTTGACGTTTATTGCATTTGTTCAACATTCTTGTGTTTAATTTGACATTTGGGGCGTTTTGACTGATGTTGAATATTTTTGAACTCTTTCCATCTCTGCTCCTATAGGTGATGTGCGCCCCATCCTGACGGTGCTGCCCCCCTCCAGTGAAGAGCTGCAGCAGGGGAAGGCCACGCTCATGTGCCTGGCCAACAAGGGCTTCCCCTCAGACTGGAGTCTGGCCTGGAAGGTGGACGGCAGCAGCAGCAGCAGCAGCTGGGAGGAGAGCAGGAGCCCCGGGGTGCTGGAGAAGGACGGCCACTACAGCTGGAGCAGCACCCTGAGGCTCCCTGCAGACCAGTGGAGGAAGGTGGGCTCTGTGACCTGTGAGGCCACCCAGGGCTCCCAGACTCCGCTCTCAGAGACACTGAGGAGAGACCAGTGTTCCCAGTCCTGAGCTGACTCACTGGCAGGGACTCTGCTACTGGTTTTACTCTGACACTGCTCTCACTCTGCTCTCTGCAACTAGCTCTGGCTTTCATATCACATATTTCAGTAGACATATTTACCAGCTTGTTTTACATTTTTGTTAATTTTTCTGAAGTTTTGGTCACAATTTCCTACAATTGTCAGTCTAATTTTTTTGTACTTAATCACTGCTGCAACTATCTCTGTCTTTTATTTGATGTGTTTCGACATCACTTTTTGCCAGCTTGTTGCAGTGTTTCAGTATTATTTCACTGTTTAAAGATAATAAAGACGTATTCATCAAATCAGTTGTTTCTGTGTTTATTATTATCAAAGTGTCTTATTAAATCTTTTCTTAATGAGTCACTGACTTTATGAAATCCTGAGGACAAACTGATCCAACAAACATGTTTTAATGTCTCCATGGTGACTGTAGAAATACAGTATATGATTATATAAAACAATGTCTGTAATAATAAACTCATTTCAATGATAAATCATCCAATCATCTCTTATTACTGTCGTGTGGTAATAGTAAGAACTCTAATGTTGTATTTGCTTAAGGTGTATCTAAAAAACATGCATTATTATTCAGATAAAACTACAAAATTCTAAAACATTTTCTAAATCTGAAATTAAAAGCACAATATCATCAGCATAGAGAGAAATAAAATGAGAAATATTGACATTGTTTTTCTGCTGAAGAACCACAAAGACAAATCAAGAGAAGACAAAAGTAAGATTTAAGAAGCAATTTCAAAGATACTAATGATGTGGCGTGACTAATTTCAGTAGCAGAGTGTTCTAACAGCAAAGACCCGGTCACCTTTGGTCACAAGCCTGGATCTTAGAACAACCAAAAGAGCTGCATCCTCTGATCTGAGGGGGGCTCAGGGACATAGGGGGGGGGGGGGGGGGTGTCAATAAATCCTTAATGTATTCACGAGCCAGGCCATTAAATACTAGTGATCATTAAAATGTTAAAATCAATACGGAACATGACTGATATGGGAGTAATGTGTTCATATTTCTTGGTGCCTGTTAAAATTGGTGCTGCAGCATTCTGCACCAGTTGGAGTCGGTGAAGAGAGCTCTGGCTGATACCACACAACTGAAATCATACTTCAACAGAGCTCAGCTCTGATGATTCAAACCCTGTTCTAATTAAAGAATTTACAGTATAATTTGATAAATTTATCAAACTAGAAATTATACTAGTTTGATAAATTTAGTATTCAAACTAACAAGTGTAACAAGTGTTTTGAAAGATGAAATGAGTTTGTCCAGTTTAAGAATCTTTTGCAGAGCTCTCCAGTGGTGAGAGGCAGCAGATTGAAAAGATGCGAGACCAGAGGCAGAGATGGATTAGTGAATGCTTCATTGAACATGAAGTGAGGACCAGGTACTGGATGTGACTTTGGCTGCAGCAGGTGACATCAGTAAGGTGGTGATTGGTCCAGAAGGCTCTGGTAAATGAAAGTCAACCAATGGATGGAGGCCCAAAAGGTAATTACCAAAGTAAATCAGAGAATCTGCATCATGGCCAGAATCTCAAAGTGTTTGGATGAAAAAACAAAGCTAATTCTGGCAGGAGCTTTAATTCAGCCTTTTTTTGATTATGCGTGTGGCTCATGATACAATGGTGTCACAGGGAACCTGAAACATAGGCTCCAGACATCCCAAAATAAATGAATAAGGCTCATTTTAGACCTCCCTATAAGAACTCATCTGGAATCTTCCCACTTTGAAAGGGTGGGATGGTTGAAAGTTGAGGACCGAGTGTCTCAGATGCAGCTGGGTGTGGTACTTAAAATGGTTTATGGAGATGTTCCCAATTATTTTAGAAATAATTTTCATAGAGTAAATTAAGTTCACAGGTACTCCACTAGGGGTATCTCAACAGATGTTGTACCCCCCCCCAGATTTAAGACTAATCTGGGCAAACAGTCTTTTCTTTATGCTGGAACTACCCTTTAGAGCGACTACCTGGTACACTTCAGACAGTCAGAAGCAGAGGCAGCTTTAAACAGGGTTTGAAAGTATGGCTTAGGGGCCGAGCATAGTCATTGCCTATTTTTTATTGTTCATTTTGTTTTTGTTTAACATGGATGCATGTATGTAATGTATGATGAATGACTGATGTGTGATCAGCTGCCACTGGTCCTCTTTTCCCACCCTTATAGGGACCACAATGGAAATAAGTCTTTGGGCTTTATTTTGTTATCCCTGACTATTTATGTATTTTAATGTATGACTCAGAGTACTGCTTCATATTTTTATATTTAAGTGGACTAATGAAATCAATCAATCAATCAATCAATCAATCAATCAATCAACTAATTGCTTAAATCAAAACACTTTCTTTTGTCCAAAATAAAATCTCTTTATATAGAGACAACTCTTATCAGTATGAAGTATGAAAGGACAGTTTGTATAGTGACATGTTCTGTATGAATTGTGTCCCAGATGACATTATGTTTATGACAGCGTCAGTGTTTCTGCCACAGAAAACATTTGTTGTGTTGCAGATATGGAGCTTCAGTGTCCTGAGATATTTCAATGTGATGTGTGGATGTTGATGTTATATATATACGGTGAATGTGGTGAGTGTCTGTACATCAGTGGAGCTGACTCTGCTGTTGTTGTGATTTGAATGTTCTGATTGGGCTTCTTCACTGGAACTGTTCTCTTCATTTGAGGAAACTTTCAGCTTGTTGAGGTGGACTGTTTGACCTTTAGAGGGAAATCTGGTAGGGACATGATGAACACTATAAAGTAAGTGTGTGTGTGTGTGTGTGTGTGTGTGTGTGTGTGTGTGTGTGTGTGTGTGTGTGTGTGTGTGTGTGTGTGTGTGTGTGTGTGTGTGTGTGTGTGTGTGTGTGTGTCTTCAGTGAACTGTATCAGTCTCTGCAGTAGCTTCCAGCTGCAGCAGTCAGTTCAGTTTCTGTTCAGTCTGACTGAGGGAGGTTTTTGTACGACGCTTTTTCACTGTGTGAACACATCCTGACTGTTGATCCAATGTAAACTCTGACAGTAATAAACTGCTGCATCTTCAGCCTCAACTCCACTGATGGTCAGAGTGAAGTCAGAGTTTGATCCACTGCCTGAAAAACGATCTGGAATATCTGATGCTCGTTCATCAGCTCTGGTAATTAATAGTTTAGGAGCTTCTCCATCTCTCTGTTGATACCAGTGCAAATAATGTTTTCCACTTGATTGCCCAACAAAAACCTTTGGACTGACCCTACAGCTGATGGAGACGGAGGCTCCCCGAGCAGAGCTCACTGCTCCAGGCTGAGTCACTGTGACCTGACCTCTGGACTCTGAGGATACAGAGACAAAAACATAAAGCAGCATCACGGTTTAGTCGGTTTCATTTCAGAGGGACGGATGTTCATAGAGGAGAGGAGTTTGATTCTCTGGACTTTACCTGTGAAGCAGCAGCAGAGGAGAGTCCAGATGAGGACGGAGATCAGAGTCATGTTTTTGATGAGGAGGATTTCTGTGTCTTCTGTTGTCATGGAGGACAGCTGTCAGTCATCCAGTGTTCAACTCTCAGGACTATAAACTCTCCCAGAGCACTGGAGCATGGTGCTGCTGATGCAAAGTGGCTCTCTATGGAAATGCTGGGACTGACTCCAACAGGGACTTGGATTACTCTGAGGATGCTGTTTCTCTACGGATCAATCACCTCATCACACCGTTGATTCAGAATGTGGCAGGAAGCATTTTAATGTGGATTTGACTCTAATTGTGGACATATTAAAACTTTTTCTGTCTGGTTTCATTTATTGTTGGAGGGATCAATTTCACATTCAGACACATTTAACAATAAATCTATAAAAATGTGATTAATTCTGAACAATTATGAAGTGTTTGATACATATCATGTGAAATAGTAAATTCTTGATAAAACAGGAAGTGTGTTTGTTGAGTGTGTTGTGTTCAGAGTCAGAGAGCCGTGTCTCTCTACAGTGAGAGGTTTTTGTACGACGGCTCAATCAGTTTGTATCACTGTGGTGGACGTTCGGTGGAGGAACCAGACTGGATGTGAACTGTAAGTACATTTAACTTCTAAACACACTCATATTTTAAATAGTTTTAATTTTTAATTGAATGAAAACAAGCTTCACTTTAAGACTTGTGCTGATAGTTGAAATGTAATATTATTGCAGCGACCATAACTTTACTGTGATACAGAGACAATTCTGTCTGATGAAGAAACTCACTTGATACCTTTAAAATCTTCATTTGGACACTTTGTACATTCTTAGAACTCATTCTGTTGTTAAATAGTACAAATCTTTATTAAATAATTTGACCAAAAGAAGTTCAGTTTGAACACTATAGCAGAGAGAAAATCTAAATGATCCTAAATTTGATAGTTATGAAACGTGAGCTGAAGAAACCTATTACTACCAAACGTCTCTTCAGTGAGTTTTATCTGGAAACATTGACAGACTTTTACTCATCTTCCTCTCATACTGATGAACTTCATGACATGTCACCTCACGTTGTAACAAATACATACCATAATACCACAGCTGTCAGGTTGACTACATGTTGTATTAGAGAACAATTAGTTTGAGTTGAATAAAAGCATCTTTAGCATTGGACCAGTGTGTGATCAGTGAAGTGTGTGTGTTGTCCCGGTTCAGTAGTGATGACGGGCGTAAAAGAGGAGAACAAACAACATGGTCTCTGATGAGTTTTGGGATGAGATCAAAAATGTGAAGATCAACTTAGTGTCCCACTCGTGCTGGAATTCATTCCATGTAACACTTGATCACTGATGATTATTAATTCAAATAAAGAAAGAAACTTTATCTTTAGTTCTGAAACCCGTCTGTTGTCACGGTTCAGCAGTGATGCCTGTCTGTTGCCACGGTTACCGAGCTCAGAGAGGGAAGTGAAACGTTTAAAACCAGTTTCATCCAAACTGAAACGACCGACAGAACCTAACATACAGACATGAATAATAATAATGAATTTAATAAGACTGATAAGATTCTCAGGGACCAAAATATGAATTACATAGAATAATGTAAAAAGTATGGTGTAATAAGCAAATGCTTCAAACTACGACTCTTTGGTCAGTTTGGAGTATGAACGAGTTAAGATGACATCATAGGGTGACCCTTTTTAACTATTGATGTTACGTATGTGATGTTGTGTCTCTATGTGATGGAAATAAACTAATCTAAACTAAACCAACCTCTCTCTCTCTCTCTCTCTCTCTCTCTCTCTCTCTCTCTCTCTCTCTCTCTCTCTCTCTCTCTGCAGTGGGTGATGTGCGCCCCAGCCTGACGGTGCTGCCCCCCTCCAGTGAAGAGCTGCAGCAGGGGAAGGCCACGCTCATGTGCCTGGCCAACAAGGGCTTCCCCTCAGACTGGAGTCTGGCCTGGAAGGTGGACGGCAGCAGCAGCAGCAGCAGCTGGGAGGAGAGCAGGAGCCCCGGGGTGCTGGAGAAGGACGGCCACTACAGCTGGAGCAGCACCCTGAGGCTCCCTGCAGACCAGTGGAGGAAGGTGGGCTCTGTGACCTGTGAGGCCACCCAGGGCTCCCAGACTCCGCTCTCAGAGACACTGAGGAGAGACCAGTGTTCCCAGTCCTGAGCTGACTCACTGGCAGGGACTCTGCTACTGGTTTTACTCTGACACTGCTCTCACTCTGCTCTCTGCAACTAGCTCTGGCTTTCATATCACATATTTCAGTAGACATATTTACCAGCTTGTTGCAATGTTTCAAAATTATTTCACTGTTTCCTGATAATAAAGACATTTTCATCAAATTAAGTTTCCATGTTTATTATTATCAAAGTGTCTTATTACATCTTTTCTTAATGAGTCACTGACTTTATGAAATCCTGAGCACAAACTGATCCAACAAACATGTTTTAATGTCTCCATGGTGACTGTAGAAAGACAGTATATGATTATATAAAACAATGTCTGTAATAATAAACTCATGGTCGTAACATTTCAATGATAAATCATCCAATCATCTCTCATGACTGAAGTGTGTTCATAGTAAGGACTGTAATATGTTATTTGCTTTAAGTGTCTCTAAAGAACATTTATTATTATTTCAACAAAATACAAAAATATTGATAAATATTTTCTAAATCTGAAATAAAAAGCATGACATCATCAGCATGGAGAGAAATAAAATGAGTGATCTGCAGTTCAATCTCTGGAAATATTTACATTACAAGTAAAGAGAAGACAAAAGAACATAACTACAAATGACTAAAATATGTTATAGACATGATAACTAATTCTACATTAATGAAATAAATCACATTTTGTAATTTATTTCAACAATGAGTATGTTTGAGTTTTTATGAAAAGTGGTAAGATATAAAATTAATGAATAATAATTACAGTTTTAGTGTTCATGTGTTATCATACTCTGTGGATTAAAGTTATCAAAGAATTGAAATCATATTTCAACAGAGGTCAGCTTTGATGTGCAGCAGAATGTTTCAAACCCTGTTTTATTTAAATACTTTACAGTATAACTTCTAGTTAGATAAAGTATATTTAGTGTTACTGTGTTTACAGTCAATTATTATTAGATATATTTTAGTTTAGTCAGCTTGTGTTGTTGTAGTTTCAGTGCAGCTGTTGAGTCAGATCAGTTCCTCTCCAGCTGAGGGAGGTTTTTGTACGACGTTGTATCACTGTGTGAGTGGCCAGTCGTAACCCTGCTGACAGTAGTAAACTCCTGAATCTTGAGCCTCGACTCCTCTGATGGTCAGAGTGAAGTCAGTCCCAGAACCACTTCCACTGAAACGATCTGAAACTCCAGACTGACGGTTTGTAGCTGAATAAATCAGGAGTTTAGGAGCTTCTCCAGATGTCTGAAGGTACCACTGGATGTAGATACTAACACTTGTACTGGTTTTACATGTGATGGAGACAGTCTGTCCTGGAACAACAGACTGAGATCCAGGAGACTGAGTCAGGATGATTTGTCCTGATGAACCTGAAAACATGAAAAAGATGCAGAAGGGTTATTGAGACAAATCCAGCTTGGAGAAAAGATGATCAACATCCAAACAGAAAAGAGTCATTTCTTTAACATGGAGAAGAGATGGAAGAAGGTAAATGCTGCTTGTTCCAGTGTTTCTCCATCACAGCAGAACATCATTGAGGTGAACCTGGTTGCATCCTGAAGCAAAGTTTTCAGAAGAGAGTCTCACCCTGAACGAAGAGCCCCAGGGTGGCCAGCAGTAGAGTCAGTGACATCATCATTGTGCTGCCGGCGTGCCAGTGTCTCTGAAAGGCCTGGACAGCCACTGATCAACACTGGCCTCTTAACGGCTGGGAGCAGAGAGGCAGGACACATATGCAAACACACAGAGTCAGTGAACTGTAGCTGTCCTCAACATGTCACGCTGTTTCCTCCTCACTGCTGACACTGATCACTGACAAAGAGTCTACTGGCATCAAGAAATAAATGAACTCTACCAGCTGTTTTCACCTCATGTTGGTTCTCCGTGTTGACGTATTGGGTTACATCCACATTAACTGACATGAAGCTGATACCTCAGATTTCTATGTTGTATATTGTAGATAATTTGATGTCAACATGCTGATGTCATTGATAGTGGAGCTTGTCTTGGGACTCACACCAGTTTTGAATCAGGTGGTGTTTATATCAGGACGACATGATGACATAATGTCCAAACATCATAACTGTACTCAAACATGTCTGTTACGTCACCTTTGATGGAACCGGGGACAATACAAGATAAATGAAAATGAGAGAGAGTCGTAGTAGACTGTAAGAAATGATTCTGTGGTCATGTAGATTTGAATTAATGTATTAGGTTAAATATATTCAATATGATTGAGTTTTTGATTTTGAGGCAAATATTTAATTAAATTTCAAATAAAAATGTTTGGGATATCCACCCATTGTAGTTGAATAAAACACAAACATTCTATTTATCTTATCCCAAATAGAGAGAATATTGAGTTAATTCAAATTAATGTAATCAGCCACATTCTAATTGAAAAGCACTTCCGGTCAACCTAGCTAGCTAGCAGCTATAATGTTACCCAGCATGCCGTTCGGCTGTGTAAATTTGTAAATGTAAAATTATTATTGTTAGAAATTGTTAAAGTCACAAATAGTTGTGTGCTATGGTGTTGTATCCTGTTATAGATACAAATAGAAATAAAATAGATAAATAGAAATAAAGAGTTAGTTGTGGGTTATTAATTGTTGTGTTATAAAGTTACTACCATGACTGAGAAGGGTACGCAGTTAACAGGGGTCCCGTTCTGAAGGCACTCACAGATTAATTCAGCCACAGTCCTCTCTGTGGAAATGCATCGTTATTACGGTGTATGAAAAATTCATATCATACGGGAAATTAATACCGGTTTAATTCATTGCATTGATTTGCACATTCAAATCGATGTGCAGATTAATGTAGAGATTATTACTCAATTATATATCATTGATATGTAGAATTAAATTATTTTTTATTACTAGTAAGTAAGTAAGTAAGTAAAATTTATTCATAAAGCACTTTTCACAGATAAAATCACAAAGTGCTGTACAACAGAATAGGTAGAACAAACAGTATAAAATGCATATACATATATCAAAAGAAAGGGACGCTAGTGAGAACCCATCAACCAAAAGCTTTCCTAAATAAGCAAGTTTTCAGATCCTTTTTAAAAGAGACAACAGAGTCAGCCAGACGCATGGACAGGGGCAGGGCGTTCCTCAGTCTGGGGGCAACACACTGAAAAGACCTGGTCCCCTCGGGTCTTATAACGAGTCTTAGGGACCGCAAGCAAATTCTGGTCAGAGGACCGAAGAGTCCGGCTAGGGAAATACGGCTTCAAAAGGTCTCGGATATACTGTGGGGCCTGACCGTTTAAGGCCCTGAAAGTCAGCACTAACATCTTAAAGTGGATCCTGAATTTTACAGGGAGCCAATGGAGAGCCGACAAGACTGGAGTGATACGAGACCTTCGAGGGGCACCTGTTAAAAGTCTATCAGCAGAATCTTGAACAATTTGCAGTTTGTTCAAAGCAGACATATTCAGACAGGTAAACAGAGAGTTACAGTAGTCAAGCCTTGTTGATATGGAAGCGTGAATTATCATTTCCAGGTCATTCTTTGACAACAATTTGCGAATTTTAGAGATGTTCCTAAGATGATAAAAGCAATTTGGGACGAGCTGTTTTGAGTGTGTCTCCAAAGACATGGCCTGGTCAAACATAACCCCCCCCCCCCAGGTTTCTGAGGCTGGGTTTGACAGAGGGGCCCAGGGAGCCAAGGTGCTGTTTGATCAGCGTGATCTTATGGTCTGGAGCAAAGATCAGCGTTTCAGTCTTGTTTGAATTTATCTGCAGATAGTTATTGGCAAGCCAGTCTTTGATGGAGGACACACACTCTAGGAACAGAGACAAACGATGAAACTCAGCATCATTAAAGGAACAATACAACTGGACATCGTCTGCATAGAAATGATATGATACATCCTTGAAACAACCAATAATTTGACCAAGTGGCAAAATGTACAGTAAAAACAAAATAGGACCCAAAACGGACCCTTGTGCCACTCCGCAGGACAAATTTGTTACATCAGACTGTACATTGTTTACAGCAACATTAAAGGTTCTGTCATGTATATAGGACGAGAACCACTGAAGGACAGATCCTGATAGTCCCATCTCATTATGAAGCCGATTAATCAGTATACTGTGATCCACAGTCAAAAGCAGAAGTCAAATCAAGTAGTACAAGTACAGTGTAGCGGCCAGAGTCTGCTGCCATCATCACATCACTAGAGACTTTGATAAGGGCTGTTTCAGTGGAGACCAGGACTGAAAAGTATCAAACAAGTCATGCTGCTCCATAAAGGAGGTCAGCTGGCATGCCACGACTTTTTCCAAACTTTTGGAGATAAATGGGAGTTTTGATATGGGCCTGTAGTTTTTAGGTTCTGAAGGGTCAAGATTGGGCTTTTTGAGGATCGGGTTTACCACAGCATGTTTGAAGTAGCTGGGAACTGAGCCAGATCTAAGTGACAGATTAATTATTTTTTCCACACAGGGGCCGACAATATCAAACGTTTTCAACAATAGAGTTGTTGGGACAATGTCGGCGGGGCTCGAAGACGGTTTCATATTTCCTGTTATAGTCTTTACATCCTGTAGGCTGACAGGAGTGAAGGACGACCAAGATGACACAGGTGAAAACTCAGTAGAACAAACACTAATGAGTGGAGAATTAACACTGGCCCTAATGTCATGTACTTTGTTCACAAAGAACGACAAAAAGTTGTTACAGTCCTCTTGTGTGTACACCGGCACAAGAGGAGCTGAAGGTGCAGTAAGATTCTCAATGGTGTCAAACAAGACTTTTGGATTTTTCTTATTTCCTGACACAAGGTTAGAAAAATAAGATGAGCGAGCCTGCTTCATCAAATCATTCAGATCCAGCATCATGTCTTTTAAATGGAGTCTATGTACCTCTAATTTAGTGGCTTTCCACAGGCGCTCTGTCTTCCGACATTTTCTCCAAGGGAGGGCCTTTTTCTGTCCAAAACTGACAGACAGTGGTTGTTGAAACTTTCCACAAATGAATCAACATCATCACAGTCAACAAAGGAGCGAGAGTCAAAAGAGGCAGAGAAATCACTAGGTGTTCTCTCACTAATGATGCGTTTCTGTGTTACAACGTTACAAACAGTAGGCATTGTGGTAAGTGACAAATTAAAAGAAATACAGCAATGGTCACTAATTTGAAAATCGTCAACACTCAGATTATCAATGTTTAGGCCATAAGAGAAAACCAGATCTAACGTGTGGCCTTTTTTATGCGTGGGGCCGGAAACATGCTGTACAAAATTGAAAGAATCCTTAATAGTCAACAGATCAGTGTCCTGAGATATTTCAATGTGATGTGTGGATGTTGATGTTATATATATACGGTGAATTTGGTGAGTGTCTGTACATCAGTGGAGCTGACTCTGCTGTTGTTGTGATTTGAATGTTCTGATTGGGCTTCTTCACTGGAACGGTTCTCTTCATTTGAGAAAACTTTCAGCTTGTTGAGGTGGACTGTTTGACCTTTAGAAGGAAATCTGGTAGAGACATGATGAAAACTATGAAGTGTGTGTGTGTGTGTGTGTGTGTGTGTCTTCAGTGAACTGTATCAGTCTCTGCAGTAGCTTCCAGCTGCAGCAGTCAGTTCAGTTTCTGTTCAGTCTGACTGAGGGAGGTTTTTGTACGACGCTTTTTCACTGTGTGAACAACCACTGACTGTTGATCCAATGTAAACTCTGACAGTAATAAACTGCTGCATCTTCAGCCTCAACTCCACTGATGGTCAGAGTGAAGTCAGAGTTTGATCCACTGCCTGAAAAACGACCTGAAATTCCTGATGCTCGTACATTAACCCAGTAAATGAGCAGTTTAGGAGCTTCTCCATCTCTCTGTTGGTACCAGTGCAAAAAGTGTTTCCCACTATTCGAACCCCATCGCGAATCCGCAACAAAAACATCTTGACTGGTCCTACAGCTGATGGAGACGGAGGCTCCCCGAGCAGAGCTCACTGCTCCAGGCTGAGTCACTGTGACCTGACCTCTGGACTCTGAGGATACAGAGACAAAAACATAAAGCAGCATCACGGTTTAGTCGGCTTCATTTCAGAGGGACGGATGTTCGTAGAGGAGAGGAGTTTGATTCTCTGGACTTTACCTGTGAAGCAGCAGCAGAGGAGAGTCCAGATGAGGACGGAGATCAGAGTCATGTTTTTGATGAGGAGGATTTCTGTGTCTTCTGTTGTCATGGAGGACAGCTGTCAGTCATCCAGTGTTCAACTCTCAGGACTATAAACTCTCCCAGAGCACTGGAGCATGGTGCTGCTGATGCAAAGTGGCTCTCTATGGAAATGCTGGGACTGACTCCAACAGGGACTTGGATTACTCTGAGGATGCTGTTTCTCTACGGATCAATCACTTCATCACACCATTGATTCAGAATGTGGCAGGAAGCATTTTAATGTGGATTTGACTCTAATTGTGGACATATTAAAACTTTTTCTGTCTGGTTTCATTTATTGTTGGAGGGATCAATTTCACTTTCAGACAAATTTAACAATAAATCTATAAATATGTGATTCATTCTGAACAATTATGAAAGAGTTTGATACATATCATGTGAAATAGTAAATTCTTAATAAAACAGGAAGTGTGTTTGTTGAGTGTGTTGTGTTCAGAGTCAGAGAGCCGTGTCTCTCTACAGTGAGAGGTTTTTGTACGACGGCTCAATCAGTTTGTATCACTGTGGTTCACGTTCGGTGGAGGAACCAGACTGGATGTTGGAAGTAAGTTCAATTTTTGATGTATTTTATTAATTCATGAGCAATGTTCTTGTCTTCTGCAGACATCTAACTCTCTAAAAGCTGAAATATCTAATTTTACATAATTTTTTCATGATTTTTCAACATTGTTCTACCAACTGTCAAAATACAGCTTTTGATTTGAAATTTAAATAAGAAATAAAAACATTGTCAGTGTTTGATCGGCAGGAGAAATCTTGTAATCAGATTTTAGACGACAGCAACTTGAGGACTTGTAGTTTAGGTTTTGTCAGCCCAAGTCAGAGCCCGTGTCTCTCTACAGTGAGAGGTTTTGGTACGGAGACTCAGTCAGCTTGTATCACTGTGGTGGACTTTTGGTGGAGGAACCAGACTGGATGTTGGAAGGAAGTTTCTGCTCAAATATTGAATATGGTATCATCAGCTAAAGTTTGGATTTCAGTGTGTGAACATTTGCAGTAGATTTAAACTCCCATTGGACTGATAGAAATCACTTCATAGACTCAGTTTGATTCTTCATTTCTCTCTTTAGTCTTCAGATTGAAGTGAAAAACCTGTAGTGAACTTCTCTTACCGTACCGTACTTCAACATGTTTTAAATGTAGTCTTTATTTCTTCATTTAAACTGTTTACAACTAAATAGTTTAAAAGAGTGAGAATGAAGCTGAAATCTCTGATCTCATCATTTCTCAGTTTGAAATAACTTTGACAGTTTTCTGAGGCCTTTAAATCTGTCGTATGAACATGTTAAATATGGCCGTCAGTTGTTTTTAGCTGATAATGTCCTTTAAAAGTGGATCTGATTAACTTTTGCCTTTCTGAGAGATCAGACAGTAAACATGTTTGTATAAATGTATCTGGACCTTAAAACTAAATCATAGATGATGGAATAAGAATTCAAACTGGATTGTATTGTTTTCTTCAAATAGTATAAAACTATAAGATTTTCTCTGGTATTTTGAAATATGAAATCTCTCTCTTTCATGTCCAGAGCAGTTTGATGTATTTGGGGTCATATGAGGACTCTTTCTGTGCTGACATGCATGAGAGGTTTCTTAAAGGGAAGTGAAACAAGGTGTGAGTGAGTGACTGGTGGAGCAGAACAACCATGTGACAGAACCTCCTTAAAGGAAAGATAAGCCCCTCTCCCCCAGTGAAGGTGTCTGATTGACAGCTGTGTGCTCCCTGTCCTCTAAGACGCTGCTTCTCTAACTGTTCTCAGTAATCAACCCTCTTTGAAATATCTTTTCAGCCAAGTACCCACTGACCAGCTCAAAGCCTTTCTGGTACAACAACCAGCTAAATAAAGAGTTGGTACAACGCTGCACCATCACTAAACAATAACCTTGTCAATGTTTACAATCCATCACTAATTTCATTCATCATTCATAGTATAATAAGAATAATTTTAGGAAATATGGATGTCTGATACTTTCTGATTTAACTTCTTGTGCCCCCTGTAGTAACCCTAGTACCCCTAACCCAAATTGGAAAATACTGTTCTAAGATAATTGGTTTCTACTAGGTGAAAATCTTCAAATTGTTTGTGTCAGGTTTGGCCGTTTTTTTGCGATGTTTTTGTCAATTTATTCCAGATTTTTTGGGACATTGTTGTAAACTATTTTGACATTGATGACACTTTTTTAGACAGATTTGTTCCATGTTCAATGTTGTTTATGCATTTTCTATGTATATGTTGCTTTATTTGACGTTTATGGCATTTTTATTACATTCTTGTGTTTAATTTGACATTTGGGGCGTTTTGACTGATGTTGAATATTTTTGAACTCTTTCCATCTCTGCTCCTATAGGTGATGTGCGCCCCAGCCTGACGGTGCTGCCCCCCTCCAGTGAAGAGCTGCAGCAGGGGAAGGCCACGCTCATGTGCCTGGCCAACAAGGGCTTCCCCTCAGACTGGAGTCTGGCCTGGAAGGTGGACGGCAGCAGCAGCAGCTGGGAGGAGAGCAGGAGCCCCGGAGTGCTGGAGAAGGACGGCCACTACAGCTGGAGCAGCACCCTGAGGCTCCCTGCAGACCAGTGGAGGAAGGTGGGCTCTGTGACCTGTGAGGCCACCCAGGGCTCCCAGACTCCGCTCTCAGAGACACTGAGGAGAGACCAGTGTTCCCAGTCCTGAGCTGACTCACTGGCAGGGACTCTGCTACTGGTTTTACTCTGACACTGCTCTCACTCTGCTCTCTGCAACTAGCTCTGGCTTTTATTTGATGTGTTTCGACATCGCTTTTTGCCAGCTTGTTGCAATGTTTCAGTATTATTTCACTGTTTAAAGATAATAAAGACATTTTCATCCAATCAGTTGTTTCCGTGTTTATTATTATCAAAGTGTCTTATTACATCTTTTCTTAATGAGTCATTGACTTTATGAAATCCTGAGGACAAACTGATCCAACAAACATGTTTTAATGTCTCCATGGTGACTGTAGAAAGACAGTATATGATTATATAAAACAATGACTGTAATAATAAACTAATGGTCGGAACATTTCAATGATAAATCATCCAATCATCTCTTATTACTGTCGTGTGGTAATAGTAAGAACTCTAATGTTGTATTTGCTTAAGGTGTATCTAAAAAACATGCATTATTATTCAAATAAATCTACAAAATGCTAAAACATTTTCTAAATCTGAAATAAAAAGCATGATATCATCAGCATAGAGAGAAATAAAAAGAGTGATCTGCAGTTTAAACTCTGGAAATATTTACATTCTGTTTCTGCTGAAGAACCACAAAGACAAATAAAGAGAGAACAAAAGGAAATAATTACAATGTTACTGATTTACACAATCTATAAATCATTTGTGGTTTCAATCATAAAATGCATTTGTTCGCTGAAATACAAAACACACAAAATTACTAAAATATATTATAGACATGATTGGTGATTTTACAACATAAATCCAACATGTATTTTGTAATTTATTTCAACAGTGAGAATGTTTGAATTTCTATGAAAACTGGTAACATACAATAAATAAATAATAATTTTGCTTTTGTCTCAATGCATGATAGTTTTTCATTAATTAAATTAATGTAATTAATTTACTGAATGACAAATTAATGTTTCTTGTAGATGTGTACTGAACTAAAAGAGTGGCAGTTTGAACTTTTTATCTTTAGTACTGAAACCGTCTGTTGTCATGGTTCAGCAGTGATGCCTGTCTGTTGTCACGGTTACTGAGGTCAGAGAGGGAGGTGACATGTTTAGAGGAAGACAAATATCAACCAATCAGAGGACAATAATAAGAGCAAGTAGCCTCATCTGCTGAAACCAACAGATGAATATTTTAATAATACTTCAAAAATCTAAAACATATTTTCTAAATCTGAAATACAAAGCATGATATCATCAGCATAGAGAGAAATAAAAAGAGTGATCTGCAGTTTAAACTCTGGAAATATTTACATCCTGTTTCTGCTGAAGAACCACAAAGACAAATACAGAGAAGACACAAAGACATCATTAAAATGTTACTGATTTACATACTCCATGAATCATTTTTGGTTTCAATCATAAAATACATTTGTTAACCAAAATGCAAAACACACAAAATGACTAAAATATTTTATAGACATGATTAGTGATTTTACAACATACATACAACATACATTTTGTAATTTATTTCAGCAATGAGTATGTTGGAGTTTCTATGAAAACTGGTAACATAAAAAATAAATGAATAATAATTACAGTTTTAGTGTTGATGTGTTATCATAGTCTGTGGATTAAACCTATCAAAGAATTGAAATCATATTTCAACAGAGGTCAGCTTTAATGTGCAGCACGTTTCAAACCCTGTTTTAATGAGTTTAAATTATTACTTCTAGTTAGATAAAGTAGATTTAGTGTTACAATGTTTAAAGTCAATTATTATTAGATATATTTTAGTTTAGTAAGCTTGTGTTGTTGTAGTTTCAGTGCAGCTGTTGAGTCAGATCAGTTCCTCTCCAGCTGAGGGAGGTTTTTGTACGACGTTGTATCACTGTGTGAGTGGCCAGTCGTAACCCTGCTGACAGTAGTAAACTCCTGAATCTTGAGCCTCGACTCCTCTGATGGTCAGAGTGAAGTCAGTCCCAGAACCACTTCCACTGAAACGATCTGAAACTCCAGACTGACGGTTTGTAGCTGAATAAATCAGGAGTTTAGGAGCTTCTCCAGATGTCTGAAGGTACCAGTGGAGGTAGCTACTAACACTTGTACTGGTTTTACATGTGATGGAGACAGTCTGTCCTGGAACAACAGACTGAGATCCAGGAGACTGAGTCAGGATGATTTGTCCTGATGAACCTGAAAACATGAAAAAGATGCAGAAGGGTTATTGAGACAAATCCAGCTTGGAGAAAAGATGATCAACATCCAAACAGAAGAGAGTCATTTCTTTAACATGGAGAAGAGATGGAAGAAGGTAAATGCTGCTTGTTCCAGTGTTTCTCCATCACAGCAGAACATCATTGAGGTGAACCTGGTTGCATCCTGAAGCAAAGTTTTCAGAAGAGAGTCTCACCCTGAACGAAGAGCCCCAGGGTGGCCAGCAGTAGAGTCAGTGACATCATCATTGTGCTGCCGGCGTGCCAGTGTCTCTGAAAGGCCTGGATAGCCACTGATCAACACTGGCCTCTTAACGGCTGGGAGCAGAGAGGCAGGACACATATGCAAACACACAGAGTCAGTGAACTGTAGCTGTCCTCAACATGTCACGCTGTTTCCTCCTCACTGCTGACACTGATCACTGACAAAGAGTCTACTGGCATCAAGAAATAAATGAACTCTACCAGCTGTTTTCACCTTATGTTGGTTCTCCGTGTTGACGTATTGGGTTACATCCACATTAACTGACATGAAGCTGATACCTCAGATTTCTATGTTGTATATTGTAGATAATTTGATGTCAACATGCTGATGTCATTGATAGTGGAGCTTGTCTTGGGACTCACACCAGTTTTGAATCAGGTGGTGTTTATATCAGGACAACATGATGACATAATGTCCAAACATCATAACTGTACTCAAACATGTCTGTTACGTCACCTTCGATGGTACCGGGGACAATACAAGACAATTGAAAATGAGAGAGGGTGGTTGTAGAAGTTATTATTAAAGTGTTTATTTTTAACGTACACCTGTTGTTTCTATACAAAGTTAAACATGTGTGTAAAATGTACAGGGTACCCCAACTAACCTAAAGTCCCCAACCTCCAACTACATACAAGTTTAAATTTTTAAAGTTTGAACAAAAGACAGCCACAGCTCAACCGGCAATTTGAGCAGAGACGTAAAGGCCGTGTTGCAGGTTAACCACCACTGTTGATTAATGGGTACATAAACCACTCAAGATATGTATATCATTGTTAAAAATGTCTCCAAATAGTGTTAAAGGCCAGTTTTTGTAGTTTTTTGGTATTAGTTCGATGATGACGTCACGTTGGGGAGACGTGCCTCAGCCTAGCACTAGACAACGGACTACTACAGTACTAGAACTATGGTGACTGACTGAGATGAGGAAGAGGTGTTTTTACTGTTAGTGAATAGCATCTAGTGAAAGTCAATGTTTTCTTTATTGTCAGTGATCATGTATTTAGGTCAGATAAGGTAAACTATCTAGATCTAGAAAAATAGAAGGCTTCATGCTAGCTATGGGCTAACTTGCCATTCCAACCTGTGAAATCCCCCGATGGTTGTAAACACATTTTCGATTAGATATCTCACGTTTTGATGGTAGCCTACTAGCTCCAGTAACAACATATTTATTTATTACCTGGACGGGGGTGCTGTTGGCTTTTCACAAGCTTAGACAGCTAGCTAGCTAGCTAAAGCTACGCCAAAGTTTTGCTAACGTTAGTGCAACAGCGTTAGCCTAGCTAGCCTGCTAGATAATTATTATGACTGCCTTCGGGGTTTCCTATATCTGCGTCCACGTTGTCAACATAAGACCTGTGGCGTTAGTGCTCCTTTTGTACCATCATTTCATTGAATGAAATGCTAAGCTTCGCTTCTACGAGATGGGTAGATTTGTGTTACGTTACACACAAAGCTAACTGGCAATCGTTAGCATCCCGTATGCTAGCGGAATTAGCTAGCTAACGCTGCCTAGAAAGCCAGCACGACAGACAGCTAGCTAACACATCCACATGTGTCTCTGATGTAGCTATAGCTACATCCATGCTTTCACCATAGACAGTATGGCTTTCACCCCAGAGACCGGGGCTTGTTTCCCGCGAGTCACGTTTGCTTTGCCCGTTGTTTTCCTTCACCCAACCGTCCATTGCTGTCTTGCGCCCCCCGGTCTCTGGTGGACACAACTTGCGGGAGCCCCGGTCTCTGGTGGACACGACTCACGGGAAACGAGCCCCGGTCTCTGGGGGATGCGACACTAATTCCGCTAGCATACGTACAGGCTAACTATAGCCTTGTGTGTAACGTAACACAAAACGTCTCGTAGGAGCAAAGCTTAACATTTCATTGAATAAAAGTATGGTACAAAAGGAGCACTAACGCCACATGTCTTATATTGACAACGTGGATGCAACAACGAAGGCAGTCATAATATTTACCTAGCAGGCTAGGCTAACGTTGTTGCGTTAGCAAACGTCGGCCTAGCTAGCTAGCTAGCTAGCTGTCTAAACTTGTGAAAAGCCAAACATCATCCCGTCCAAGCTGTGTTTCACTTTCCCTGCAATATCATTATACACATCACATAATGAAGACACATGGACTCGGTCGAGAGCAAAAGTCATATTTTCCAAGACCAGTGTCAGAGACTGAGACCATAGACAGTGAACCAGACGGACGTTGGTCTATCGTCTCCCCAACGTGACGTCATGCAATGCATTGTGGGAGAAAAACAAACCGCTGTAAAAAAGTACTACTTTTTCATGTTATTTTCCGTTTTGTGATACCCAAAAACATCAAATACAATGGATAACAGTTTAAATGTGTATTATCAACAAGCAATTAGAGCAAAGCCGTTGGAAAATTAACCCTGCAACATGACCTTTAACTCTTATCAGATGTGCTCAGCAAGCAGAGGCAGATTGAAAAGATGTGAGACCAGAGGCAGAGATGGATTAGTGAATGTTTCATTGAACATGAAGTGAGGACCAGGTACTGGATGTGACTTTGGCGGCAGCAGGTGACATCAGTAAGGTGGCGATTGGTCCAGAAGGCTCTGGTAAATGAAAGTCAACCAATGAATCAAGGCCTCAAACTTCTTACTTGTTTGAATCAAAACACTTTCTTTTGTCAAAAGACTATCTCTCTATAGAGAGACAACTCTTATAAGTATGAAGTGTGAACAGTTTCTTTCAGTGACGTGTACTGCATGAATTGTGTCCCAGAATGCATTATGTTTATGACAGAAAACATTGGGTTGCATTGCAAATATGGAGCTTCAGTGTCCTGAGGTATATCAGTGTGATGTGTGGATGTTGATGTTATATATACGGTGAATTTAGATTGTGTCTCTACGTCAGTGGAGCTGACTCTGCTGTGTCTGTAGTTATCTGGTGTCTACTAAAGGGGAAACTGTGAGCTGAGGACTAGACCCTGAAGAAGGCTGTTTGTGAGTTATTACCCAGCTCTGTTTTAATGTGCTAACAATTTCAATAATTGCCATCTAAATAAAGGCTTTTGACTTTTTCTAGGAAGAGGCCTTTGATTTTTCTTCTTTCACTGTTGAGTTGGACTGTTTGAACTTTCCTAAAAGGAAATCTGTGCTTGTTGAGGACAAAGGACAGGATCTTTACATTTCATTCAGGTTACTTTAGGGGAAGTTAGATGGTTGGTTGTTTGTTAATTCAGCTCATGCTGTCAGATTATAACCACAAATATTTAGTTTATGGAAAATATTTTGTACAAAATATTCTTTGTGTATATTATTATTTCTTGCAATTCCGTGTAACTGCCACAGATTTTGAGTTAAGGGCCCGTGTTCATTTTATGGTTATTCTGTGAAATTAGGTTGGATGAACACTATAAAGTGTGTGTGTGTGTGTGTGTGTGTGTGTGTGTGTGTGTGTGTGTGTGTGTGTGTGTGTGCGTGTGTGTGTGTGTGTGTGTGTGTGTGTGTGTGTGTCTTCAGTGAACTGTATCAGTCTCTGCAGTAGCTTCCAGCTGCAGCAGTCAGTTCAGTTTCTGTTCAGTCTGACTGAGGGAGGTTTTTGTACGACGCTTTTTCACTGTGTGAACAGACGCTGACTGTTGATAACATGATAACTCTGACAGTAATAAACTGCTGCATCTTCAGCCTCAACTCCACTGATGGTCAGAGTGAAGTCAGAGTTTGATCCACTGCCTGAAAAACGATCTGAAATTCCTGAGGCTCGTACATTAACAAAGTTAATGAGCAGTTTATGAGCTTCTCCATCTCTCTGTTGGTACCAGTGCAAAATGTGTTTCCCACTGTTCGAACCAAAACTTGAATCCCCTACTGGAACTTTTGGGCTGACCCTACAGCTGATGGAGACGGAGGCTCCCCGAGCAGAGCTCACTGCTCCAGGCTGAGTCACTGTGACCTGACCTCTGGACTCTGAGGATACAGAGACAAAAACATAAAGCAGCATCACGGTTTAGTCGGCTTCATTTCAGAGGGACGGATGTTCGTAGAGGAGAGGAGTTTGATTCTCTGGACTTTACCTGTGAAGCAGCAGCAGAGGAGAGTCCAGATGAGGACGGAGATCAGAGTCATGTTTTTGATGAGGAGGATTTCTGTGTCTTCTGTTGTCATGGAGGACAGCTGTCAGTCATCCAGTGTTCAACTCTCAGGACTATAAACTCTCCCAGAGCACTGGAGCATGGTGCTGCTGATGCAAAGTGGCTCTCTATGGAAATGCTGGGACTGACTCCAACAGGGACTTGGATTACTCTGAGGATGCTGTTTCTCTACGGATCAATCACTTCATCACACCATTGATTCAGAATGTGGCACGAAGCATTTTAATGTGGATTTAGTTTGACTTTGATGCACAAACTTCTGTCTAGAATATTTTGTGCACTCCAACTAATTCACTACACGTTTGAAAAAAAATATTTTTTGATTCATCATAATCTTCAATAAAAATGAGTTTATGATAATTATTGACATTGGCTCAATGCATGATAGTTTAACATTAATTTAATTAATTTTACTGAAAGAGAAATTAATGTTGCTTGTAGATGTGTACTGAACTAAAAGAGTGGCAGTTTGAACATTTTATCTTTAGTACTGAAACCGTCTGTTGTCATGGTTCAGCAGTGATGCCTGTCTGTTGTCACGGTTACTGAGGTCAGAGAGGGAGGTGAAATATTTAGAGGAAGACAAATATCAACCAATCAGAGGACGATCAGAAGAGCAAGTAGCCTCCTCTGCTGAAACCAAGAGATGGATATTTTAATAAAACTACAAAAATCTAAAACATATTTTCTAAATCTGAAATAAAAAGCATGATATCATCAGCATAGAGAGAAATAAAAAGAGTGATCTGCAGTTTAAACTCTGGAAATATTTACATTCTGTTTCTGCTGAAGAACCACAAAGACAAATAAAGAGAAGACACAAAGACATTGATAGGTTGACATTCCAGCATTCAGGTTTAACTGTATCTTGTATGTGGTGAAGGACACGAGAGCTGTTTACAACATGCATGTGGTCACCTATTCTAAGATTGTCTCTGTCAGGACTAAAGCGTCAGGTAACAGGGTCGTCCATATAAGGTGTGGAGGCTATTTTCTGTGACCACCAAGATGTATAAGTACTGTTCACTTTCATGTTACTTTAGACACTATGGAGTACATACATCTCTTGTGTGTACACATGGTCTCTCCTTTGTTCAGATTGTTGAATAAAGTACCAAATTACTCTTACTTGATGTCATCTGCTTTGTGACGGGTAATATGTCTCCTCGATCACTTCACTCATTAATCATTGTTTTATTACAGACATCATTAAAATGTTACTGATTTACATAGTCTATGAATCATTTTTGGTTTCAGTCATAAAATACATTTGTTAACCGAAATACAAAACACACAAAATGACTAAAATATGTTATAGACCTGATTAGTAATTTTACAACATTAATAAATCACATTTTGTAATTTACTTCAACAATGAGTATGTTTGAGTTTCTATGAAAAGTGGTAAGATATAAAATAAATGAATAATAATTACAGTTTTAGTGTTCATGTGTTATCATACTCTGTGGATTGAACTTATCAAAGAATTGAAATCATATTTCAACAGAGGTCAGCTTTGATGTGCAGCAGAATGTTTCAAACCCTGTTTTATTTAAATACTTTACAGTATAACTTCTAGTTAGATAAAGTATATTAAATGTTAAACTGTTTAAAGTCAATTATTATTAGATATATTTTAGTTTAGTCAGCTTGTGTTGTTGTAGTTTCAGTGCAGCTGTTGAGTCAGATCAGTTCCTCTCCAGCTGAGGGAGGTTTTTGTACGACGTTGTATCACTGTGTGAACACATACTGACTGTTGATAGAATGATAACTCTGACAGTAATAAACTCCTACATCTGCAGCATCAACTCCACTGATGGTCAGAGTGAAGTCAACTCCGTTCCCTGCTCCACTTCCACTGTATCTGGAGATTGTAGAAACTCTTTCTGATGTTAGTCTGATCAGAAGTTTAGGAGCTTCTCCAGTTTTCTGATGGTACCAGGACAGGTAGTACTGTGAACCAGAGTAGTGAGCAACTGTTGGATTGGCCTTACAGTCAACAGAAACAGTTTGACCCAGCTGCACTGATTTGGCTGCTGGCTGAGTCAAGACAACATTTTGTCCAGCAGACCCTGAGGAGAGAGAAGAAACACTGGACATGAGATGGTGAGGGGAAACCCAGATACACTCCAGATGATTTCCACATGACAGAAAAATGATTTTCCTCACCCTGAGTGAAGCAGAGGAGAGTCCAGATGAGGACGGAGATCAGAGTCATGTTTTTGATGAGGAGGATTTCTGTGTCTTCTGTTGTCATGGAGGACAGCTGTCAGTCATCCAGTGTTCAACTCTCAGGACTATAAACTCTCCCAGAGCACTGGAGCATGGTGCTGCTGATGCAAAGTGGCTCTCTATGGAAATGCTGGGACTGACTCCAACAGGGACTTGGATTACTCTGAGGATGCTGTTTCTCTACGGATCAATCACTTCATCACACCATTGATTCAGAATGTGGCAGGAAGCATTTTAATGTGGATTTGACACTAATTGTGGACATATTAAAACTTTTTCTGTCTGGTTTCATTCATTGTTGGAGGGATCAATTTCACTTTCAGACAAATTTAACAATAAATCTATAAATTTGTGATTCATTCTGAAAAACTGTGAAAGTGTTTGATACATATCATGTGAAATAGTAAATTCCTAATAAAACAGGAAGTGTGTTTGTTGAGTGTGTTGTGTTCAGAGTCAGAGAGCCGTGTCTCTCTACAGTGAGAGGTTTTTGTACGACGGCTCAATCAGTTTGTATCACTGTGGTTCACGTTCGGTGGAGGAACCAGACTGGATGTTGGAAGTAAGTTCAATTTTTGATGTATTTTATTAATTCATGAGCAATGTTCTTGTCTTCTGCAGACATCTAACTCTCTAAAAGCTGAAATATCTAATTTTACATCATTTTTAAATGATTTGTCAACATTGTTCTACCAACTATCAAAATACAGTATTTCATATTTGAAATTTAAATAACGAATCAAAACATTGTCAGTGTTTGATCGGCAGGAGAAATCTTGTAATCAGATTTTAGACGACAGCAACTTGAGGACTTGTAGTTTAGGTTTTGTCAGCCCAAGTCAGAGCCCGTGTCTCTCTACAGTGAGAGGTTTTGGTACGGAGACTCAGTCAGCTTGTATCACTGTGGTGGACTTTTGGTGGAGGAACCAGACTGGATGTTGGAAGGAAGTTTCTGCTCAAATATTGAATATGGTATCATCAGCTAAAGTTTGGATTTCAGTGTGTGAACATTTGCAGTAGATTTAAACTCCCATTGGACTGATAGAAATCACTTCATAGACTCAGTTTGATTCTTCATTTCTCTCTTTAGTCTTCAGATTGAAGTGAAAAACCTGTAGTGAACTTCTCTTACCGTACCGTACTTCAACATGTTTTAAATGTAGTCTTTATTTCTTCATTTAAACTGTTTACAACTAAATAGTTTAAAAGAGTGAGAATGAAGCTGAAATCTCTGATCTCATCATTTCTCAGTTTGAAATAACTTTGACAGTTTTCTGAGGCCTTTAAATCTGTCGTATGAACATGTTAAATATGGCCGTCAGTTGTTTTTAGCTGATAATGTCCTTTAAAAGTGGATCTGATTAACTTTTGCCTTTCTGAGAGATCAGACAGTAAACATGTTTGTATAAATGTATCTGGACCTTAAAACTAAATCATAGATGATGGAATATGAATTCAAACTGGATTGTATTGTTTTCTTCAAATAGTATAAAACTAAAAGATTTTCTCTGGTATTTTGAAATATGAAATCTCTCTCTTTCATGTCCAGAGCAGTTTGATGTATTTGGGGTCATATGAGGACTCTTTCTGTGCTGACATGCATGAGAGGTTTCTTAAAGGGAAGTGAAACAAGGTGTGAGTGAGTGACTGGTGGAGCAGAACAACCATGTGACAGAACCTCCTTAAAGGAAAGATAAGCCCCTCTCCCCCAGTGAAGGTGTCTGATTGACAGCTGTGTGCTCCCTGTCCTCTAAGACGCTGCTTCTCTAACTGTTCTCAGTAATCAACCCTCTTTGAAATATCTTTTCAGCCAAGTACCCACTGAGCAGCTCAAAGCCTTTCTGGTACAACAACCAGCTAAATAAAGAGTTGGTACAACGCTGCACCATCACTAAACAATAACCTTGTAAATGTTTACAATCCATCACTAATTTCATTCATCATTCATAGTATAATGATAATTTTAGGAAATATGCATGTCTGATACTTTCTGATTTAACTTCTTGTGCCCCCTGTAGTAACCCTAGTACCCCTAACCCAAATTGGAAAATACTGTTCTAAGATAACTGGTTTCTCCGAGGTGATATGCGTCCCTCCCTGAAAATCTTCACATTTTTTGTTTTTTTTACGATGTTTTTGTCACTTTATTCCAGACTTTTTGGGATATTGTTGTAACCTTTTTTGACATTGATGACACTTTTTTAGACAGATTTGTTCCATGTTCAATGTTGTTTATGCCTTTTCTACGTTTATGTTGCTTTATTTGACGTTTATTGCATTTGTTCAACATTCTTGTGTTTAATTTGACATTTGGGGCGTTTTGACTGATGTTGAATATTTTTGAACTCTTTCCATCTCTGCTCCTCTAGGTGATGTGCGCCCCACCCTGACGGTGCTGCCCCCCTCCAGTGAAGAGCTGCAGCAGGGGAAGGCCACGCTCATGTGCCTGGCCAACAAGGGCTTCCCCTCAGACTGGAGTCTGGCCTGGAAGGTGGACGGCAGCAGCAGCAGCAGCAGCTGGGAGGAGAGCAGGAGCCCCGGGGTGCTGGAGAAGGACGGCCACTACAGCTGGAGCAGCACCCTGAGGCTCCCTGCAGACCAGTGGAGGAAGGTGGGCTCTGTGACCTGTGAGGCCACCCAGGGCTCCCAGACTCCGCTCTCAGAGACACTGAGGAGAGACCAGTGTTCCCAGTCCTGAGCTGACTCACTGGCAGGGACTCTGCTACTGGTTTTACTCTGACACTGCTCTCACTCTGCTCTCTGCAACTAGCTCTGGCTTTTATTTGATGTGTTTCCACATCGCTTTTTGCCAGCTTGTTGCAATGTTTCAGTATTATTTCACTGTTTAAAGATAATAAAGACATTTTCATCCAATCAGTTGTTTCCATGTTTATTATTATCAAAGTGTCTTATTACATCTTTTCTTAATGAGTCACTGACTTTATGAAATCCTGAGGACAAACTGATCCAACAAACATGTTTTAATGTCCCCATGGTGACTGTAGAAAGACAGTATAGGATTATATAAAACAATGACTGTAATAATAAACTAATGGTCGGATCATTTCAATGATAAATCATCCAATCATCTCTTATTACTGTCGTGTGGTAATAGTAAGAACTCTAATGTTGTATTTGCTTTAGGTGTATCTAAAAAACATGCATTATTATTCAAATAAATCTACAAAATTCTAAAACATTTTCTAAATCTGAAATTAAAAGCATGATATCATCAGCATAGAGAGAAATAAAATGAGTGATCTGCAGTTTAAACTCCGGAAATATTTACATTCTGTTTCTGCTGAAGAACCACAAAGACAAATACAGAGAAGACAAAAGGAAATAATAAAAATGTTACTGATTTACACAATCTATCAATCATGTGGTTTCAATCATAAAATACATTTGTTCGCTGAAATACAAAACACACAAAATGACTAAAATATATTATAGACATGATTAGTCATTTTACAACATACATACAACATGTATTTTGTAATTTATTTCAACAGTGAGAATGTTTGAATTTCTATGAAAACTGGTAACATATACAATAAATAAATAATAATTTTGCTTTGGACTCAATGCATGATAGTTTTTCATTAATTTAATTAATGTAATTTTACTGAACGACAAATTAATTTTTCTTGTAGATGTGTACTGAACTAAAAGAGTGGCAGTTTGAACTTTTTATCTTTAGTACTGAAACCGTCTGTTGTCATGGTTCAGCAGTGATGCCTGTCTGTTGTCACGGTTACTGAGGTCAGAGAGGGAGGTGACATGTTTAGAGGAAGACAAATATCAACCAATCAGAGGACGATCAGAAGAGCAAGTAGCCTCCTCTGCTGAAACCAACAGATGAATATTTTAATAAAACTACAAAAATCTAAAACATATTTTCTAAATCTGAAATAAAAAGCATATCATCAGCGTAGAGAGAAATAAAAAGAGTGATCTGCAGTTTAAACTCTGGAAATATTTACATTCTGTTTCTGCTGAAGAACCTCAAAGACAAATACAGAGAAGACACAAAGACATCATTAAAATGTTACTGATTTACATAATCCATGAATCATTTTTGGTTTCAGTCATAAAATACAATTGTTAACCGAAATACAAAACAGAAAAAATGACTAAAATATGTTATAGACATGATTAGTACTTTTACAACATTAATAAATCACATTTTGTAATTTAATTCATCAGTGAGTATGTTTGAGTTTTTATGAAAACTGGTAAGATATAAAATAAATAAATCATATTTACAGTTTTAGTGTTCATGTGTTATCATACTCTGTGGATTAAAGTTATCAAAGAATTGAAATCATATTTCAACAGAGGTCAGCTTTGATATGCAGCAGAATGTTTCAAACCCTGTTTTATTTAAATACTTTACAGTATAACTTCTAGTTAGATAAAGTATATTTAGTGTTACTATGTTTACAGTCAATTATTATTAGATATATTTTAGTTTAGTCAGCTTGTGTTGTTGTAGTTTCAGTGCAGCTGTTGAGTCAGATCAGTTCCTCTCCAGCTGAGGGAGGTTTTTGTACGACGTTGTATCACTGTGTGAACACATACTGACTGTTGATAGAATGATAACTCTGACAGTAATAAACTCCTACATCTGCAGCATCAACTCCACTGATGGTCAGAGTGAAGTCAACTCCGTTCCCTGCTCCACTTCCACTGTATCTGGAGATTGTAGAAACTCTTTCTGATGTTAGTTTGATCAGAAGTTTAGGAGCTTCTCCAGTTTTCTGATGGTACCAGGACAGGTAGTACTGTGAACCAGAGTAGCCAGCAACTGTTGGATTGGCCTTACAGTCAACAGAAACAGTTTGACCCAGCTGCACTGATTTGGCTGCTGGCTGAGTCAAGACAACATTTTGTCCAGCAGACCCTGAGGAGAGAGAAGAAACACTGGACATGAGATGGTGAGGGGAAACCCAGATACACTCCAGATGATTTCCACATGACAGAAAAATGATTTTCCTCACCCTGAGTGAAGCAGAGGAGAGTCCAGATGAGGACGGACATCAGAGTCATGTTTTTGATGAGGAGGATTTCTGTGTCTTCTGTTGTCATGGAGGACAGCTGTCAGTCATCCAGTGTTCAACTCTCAGGACTATAAACTCTCCCAGAGCACTGGAGCATGGTGCTGCTGATGCAAAGTGGCTCTCTATGGAAATGCTGGGACTGACTCCAACAGGGACTTGGATTACTCTGAGGATGCTGTTTCTCTACGGATCAATCACTTCATCACACCATTGATTCAGAATGTGGCAGGAAGCATTTTAATGTGGATTTGACTCTAATTGTGGACATATTAAAACTTTTTCTGTCTGGTTTCATTTATTGTTGGAGGGATCAATTTCACTTTCAGACAAATTTAACAATAAATCTATAAATATGTGATTCATTCTGAACAATTATGAAAGAGTTTGATACATATCATGTGAAATAGTAAATCCTTCATAAAACAGGAAGTGTGTTTGTTGAGTGTGTTGTGTTCAGAGTCAGAGAGCCGTGTCTCTCTACAGTGAGAGGTTTTTGTACGACGGCTCAACCAGTTTGTATCACTGTGGTACACGTTCGGTGGAGGAACCAGACTGGATGTTGGAAGTAAGTTCAATTTTTGATGTATTTTATTAATTCATGAGCAATGTTCTTGTCTTCTGCAGACATCTAACTCTCTAAAAGCTGAAATATCTAATTTTACATAATTTCTTCATGATTTTTCAACATTGTTCTACCAACTATCAAAATACAGTATTTCATATTTGAAATTTAAATAACGAATCAAAACATTGTCAGTGTTTGATCGGCAGGAGAAATCTTGTAATCAGATTTTAGACGACAGCAACTTGAGGACTTGTAGTTTAGGTTTTGTCAGCCCAAGTCAGAGCCCGTGTCTCTCTACAGTGAGAGGTTTTGGTACGGAGACTCAGTCAGCTTGTATCACTGTGGTGGACTTTTGGTGGAGGAACCAGACTGGATGTTGGAAGGAAGTTTCTGCTCAAATATTGAATATGGTATCATCAGCTAAAGTTTGGATTTCAGTGTGTGAACATTTGCAGTAGATTTGAACTCCCATTGGACTGATAGAAATCACTTTATAGACTCAGTTTGATTCTTCATTTCTCTCTTTAGTCTTCAGATTGAAGTGAAAAACCTGTAGTGAACTTCTCTTACCGTACCGTACTTCAACATGTTTTAAATGTAGTCTTTATTTCTTCATTTAAACTGTTTACAACTAAATAGTTTAATCTCGGATCTCATCATTTCTCAGTTTGAAATAACTTTGACAGTTTTCTGAGGCCTTTAAATCTGTCGTATGAACATGTTAAATATGGCCGTCAGCTGTTTTTAGCTGATTATGTCCTTTAAAAGTGGATCTGATTAACTTTTGCCTTTCTGAGAGATCAGACAGTAAACATGTTTGTATAAATGTGTCTGGACCTTAAAACTAAATCATAGATGATGGAATATCAATTCAAACTGTATTGTATTGTTTTCTTCAAATAGTATAAAACTAAAAGATTTTCTCTGGTATTTTGAAATATGAAATCTCTCTCTTTCATGTCCAGAGCAGTTTGATGTATTTGGGGTCATATGAGGACTCTTTCTGTGCTGACATGCATGAGAGGTTTCTTAAAGGGAAGTGAAACAAGGTGTGAGTGAGTGACTGGTGGAGCAGAACAACCATGTGACAGAACCTCCTTAAAGGAAAGATAAGCCCCTCTCCCCCAGTGAAGGTGTCTGATTGACAGCTGTGTGCTCCCTGTCCTCTAAGACGCTGCTTCTCTAACTGTTCTCAGTAATCAACCCTCTTTGAAATATCTTTTCAGCCAAGTACCCACTGAGCAGCTCAAAGCCTTTCTGGTACAACAACCAGCTAAATAAAGAGTTGGTACAACGCTGCACCATCACTAAACAATAACTTTGTAAATGTTTACAATCCATCACTAATTTCATTCATCATTCATAGTATAATAATAATTTTAGGAAATATGCATGTCTGATACTTTCTGATTTAACTTCTTGTGCCCCCTGTAGTAACCCTAGTACCCCTAACCCAAATTGGAAAATACTGGTCTAAGATAACTGGTTTCTCCGAGGTGATTTGCGTCCCTCCCTGAAAATCTTCACATTTTTTGTTACATTTTTTGTGTCAGGTTTGGCTGTTTTTTTTGCAACTTTATTCCAGATTTTTTGGGATATTGTTTTAACCTTTTTTGACATTGATGACACTTTTTTAGACAGATTTGTTGCTTGTTCAATGTTGTTTATGCCTTTTCCACGTTTATGTTGCTTTATTTGACGTTTATGGCATTTTTATTACATTCTTGTGTTTAATTTGACATTTGGGGCGTTTTGACTGATGTAGAATATTTTTGAACTCTTTCCACCTCTGCTCCTCTAGGTGATGTGCGCCCCACCCTGACGGTGCTGCCCCCCTCCAGTGAAGAGCTGCAGCAGGGGAAGGCCACGCTCATGTGCCTGGCCAACAAGGGCTTCCCCTCAGACTGGAGTCTGGCCTGGAAGGTGGACGGCAGCAGCAGCAGCAGCAGCTGGGAGGAGAGCAGGAGCCCCGGGGTGCTGGAGAAGGACGGCCACTACAGCTGGAGCAGCACCCTGAGGCTCCCTGCAGACCAGTGGAGGAAGGTGGGCTCTGTGACCTGTGAGGCCACCCAGGGCTCCCAGACTCCGCTCTCAGAGACACTGAGGAGAGACCAGTGTTCCCAGTCCTGAGCTGACTCACTGGCAGGGACTCTGCTACTGGTTTTACTCTGACACTGCTCTCACTCTGCTCTCTGCAACTAGCTCTGGCTTTCATATCACATATTTCAGTAGACATATTTACCAGCTTGTTTTACATTTTTGTTAATTTTTCTGAAGTTTTGGTCACAATTTCCTACAATTGTCAGTCTAATTTTTTTGTACTTGATCACTGCTGCAACTATCTCTGTCTTTTATTTGATGTGTTTCGACATCACTTTTTGCCAGCTTGTTGCAGTGTTTCAGTATTATTTCACTGTTTAAAGATAATAAAGACATTTTCATCAAATCAGTTGTTTCTGTGTTTATTATTATCAAAGTGTCTTATTACATCTTTTCTTAATGAGTCACTGACTTTATGAAATCCTGAGGACAAACTGATCCAACAAACATGTTTTAATGTCTCCATGGTGACTGTAGAAAGACAGTATATGATTATATAAAACAATGACTGTAATAATAAACTCATGGTCGGATCATCTCAATGATAAATCATCCAATCATCTCTTATTACTGTCGTGTGGTAATAGTAAGAACTCTAATGTTGTATTTGCTTTAGGTGTATCTAAAAAACATGCATTATTATTCAAATAAAACTACAAAATTCTAAAACATTTTCTAAATCTGAAATTAAAAGCACAATATCATCAGCATAGAGAGAAATAAAATGAGAAATATTGACATTGTTTTTCTGCTGAAGAACCACAAAGACAAATCAAGAGAAGACAAAAGTAAGATTTAAGAATCAATTTCAAAGATACTAATGATGTGGCGTGACTAATTTCAGTAGCAGAGTGTTCTAACAGCAAAGACCCGGTCACCTTTGGTCACAAGCCTGGATCTTAGAACAACCAAAAGAGCTGCATCCTCTGATCTGAGGGGGGCTCAGGGACATAGGGGGGGCAATAAATCCTCAATGTATTCACGAGCCAGGCCATTAAATACTAGTGATCATTAAAATGTTAAGATCAATACGGAACATGACTGATATGGGAGTAATGTGTTCATATTTCTTGGTGCCTGTTAAAATTGGTGCTGCAGCATTCTGCACCAGTTGGAGTCGGTGAAGAGAGCTCTGGCTGATACCACACAACTGAAATCATACTTCAACAGAGCTCAGCTCTGATGATTCAAACCCTGTTCTAATTAAAGAATTTACAGTATAATTTGATAAATTTATCAAACTAGAAATTATACTAGTTTGATAAATTTAGTATTCAAACTAACAAGTGTAACAAGTGTTTTTAAAAGATGAAATGGAAATGAGTTTGTCCAGTTTAAGAATCTTTTGCAGAGCTCTCCAGTGGTGAGAGGCAGCAGATTGAAAAGATGTGAGACCAGAGGCAGAGATGGATTAGTGAATGTTTCATTGAATATGAAGTGAGGACCAGGTACTGGATGTGACTTTGGCTGCAGCAGGTGACATCAGTAAGGTGGTGATTGGCCCAGAAGGGTCTGGTAAATGAACGTTAACCAATGGATGAAGGCCCAAAAGGTAATTACCAAAGTAAATCAGAGAATCTGCTTCATGGCCAGAATCTCAAAGTTTTTGGATGAAAAAACAAAGCTAATTCTGGCAGGAGCTTTAATTCAGTCTTTTTTTAATTATGCGTGTGGCCATGGGCGTCAGTTTGGTTTGAAATGTGGGGGGGACAGAGACGCATTCGGAAGTGTATTTCCAGAAGTGGTGGGGACAATGACGCATTCATATTTTTTTCTCTTTCGCGCAGGTCATGTTTTGAAAGACGTTGTCCAGGCGCCTGTAGCTACTACAAATCAAGTTTAACATGCCCTGGATTCCTTTCAGTTCCCCGGCTGCACTAACCCTAACAACCACGGTTAAACTGTGTCACAACGTTTATCAACTAGTTGAATCAACCCAGGGTTTACCAATCTAGAGACGCGCACGTTCACATAAAAGAGGCGGTGTTTGCAATCAATCTACCAAAGCCACATATTTTACATAAGAGCAATTCTACATAAATATGAACAACACAGACACGGTTTACAAGCAAAAGGCAATCCAGTCACTGCTTCCTAAAACAGGAAGAAAAGATGGCAAAAAAGCCGACGCTGTAAATGTGTATGTCACAACGCTTATCAGTCCATCCAGACAAATTCAGTTTTGTGATTGTTGCGGGCAGAAATCCTTGATTATGCGGCACGTTTTCTTATAAAATGCGATGGAATATGTGGGATATTTGTGCAATTTTATGCGATGAAATTGCAGTAACTTGCAAAAACTGCGGTTTGATGAAAAAGAGATTCCCCCAACCATGTTGTCAGTAGGCGAAATTACGTCACTACATAACGTTCCCATGGCAACATGGGAAAATGGCTGCTCTTGTGTGAAGTAAACGCAACATTTTTCAACTTTCTGCTGAGATATATGTGACTTTTTTGCAACGAAAATGAGGGGATTATGAAATCATGCAAGCCCCGCATATTTTGCGAGGAAATTGGCAATTTAGGCGGCTAAAGTGCGGCGTAGCCTATTTGAAAATATGCGGCCCCCACATAAATATGCGGACTTTGGCTGATTATGCATTGAATTCTGCAATCGCATAATCACGTTTGTCAGGAGGGACTGGCTTATCAATCAGTCAGGCACAAGATGTGACAATAATTAGGCCTACACTTGTTCTTTCCGTAAACTGTCGTTAGTCTATTCAGTTGCAACCCTGGCAGTGGGAAGCGATCGTGGGAGCAAATAAAAAATGTGAAAACATAATTCAAACCGATGCGCGCATTGGCAACACACGGCTCAAGAAGTTTACAATAGGCCTACGTTATTCCCTCCACTGAAAATCTATAGGCCCTACCTTTCATAAATACCCATCAGGGAATGTTAACGGGGTTGTCAGTCTCTAAATGTTTTAACTTTTAAGAGCGCATCACTCTCTCTCTCTCTCTCTCTCTCTCTCTCTCAAACTTTTTCTTCTTTTTTTCTCACTGAACTCCACCCATTCAGTCAATGGATCTTCTAAGAACGGTGATGCCGTTATCAATGGAGTAGGCCTATTGATTGGTCAGTAGGCGGTGCTTTTACACCAGTTGATCTCTAATCTCAGACATAACCTGCTCCCGACCAGGTTAGGTGTTCAGCATAAATTACCACGGCGATTGAACCCGGTAACAACTAATCCACCGTTGTGGTACAGAAAACCCTGGGTTCAGTACAGGCCCCTGTAGCTTACTAATGTAAATAAATAAAAATGTATTCAAAAATGTGATGTCCGACTCGTTTTATGAAGAAGAAAGCCTTAAGTTTTCAAAAAGCATTAGACACGACATGTTCTGCTTCGTACCATGTTGACAATATGACATGACGTGGTTTAATGTACCTAAACAATAATCATTTCTCTCTCATATTGCTCCTTATAACCACCGAAAACTCTGAAAAAATCGAACCAAAAGTCCAATTATTATGGACTTTATCTGACATTAAGCTTGTTTCTGCTTCACATCTTCAGCAGCAGCGGCTGTGGGTTGACTCCCCACGGTTCTCATGGGCTTAATATAACGTGAAAAAGCTTAACGTGGTTTAATGTTCCTAAATAGAGATCAATGATCACAGTTCTCTCTCATATTGCTCCTCATGTACAGTAAGTGATCTTATGTGTTATGAACTTTATTTTTTAACTAAATTGAGCTTGAGGTTTAAAAAAAAGTGGTGGGTACAAAATGACTCATGACAAAATCTGGTGGGGACACGTCCCCACCGTCCCCCCCTAAAACGACGCCTATGCGTGTGGCTCATGATACAATGGTGTCACAGGGAACCTGAAACATAGGCTCCAGACATCCCAAAATAAATTAATAAGGCTCATTTTAGACCTCCCTATAAGAACTCATCTGGAATCTTCCATTACATTACATTACATTACATTACATGTCAATTCGCTGACGCTTTTATCCAAAGCGACTTACAATCAAGTGCTTTCAACTGTGAAGGTACAAACTCCAGACAACAAGTAGTAAGTGCAAGTACATAGCTTTGAATAAGTAAAGCTACAAAGAGACATATGAAAGTGCAAGTTGATAGCTTAAAATAAGTAAAGCTACAAAGAAACATGGAAGCGCAGGTTTTTTTTTTTTTATCCGAGGTGTAGTCTGAAGAGATGTGTTTTTAGCCTTCGGCTGAATGTGTGTAGGCTTTCGGCCATCCTGATGTCGGTGGGGAGCTCGATCCACCATTTGGGAGCCAGGACGATGAACAGTCGGGATTTCGTTGAGTGATTAGTTCTCCCTCGCTGTGGAGGAGCAGCAAGCAGTTTGGCTGATGCAGAGCGAAGTGGGCGGGTTGGGGTATCTGGTTTGACCATGTCCTGGATGTAAACTGGGGCTGTATGTAAGTACTAGTGTCTTGAAGCGGATGCGGGCAGCAACTGGTAACCAGTGAAGAGAGCGGAGGAGCGGTGTAGTGTGAGAGAACTTGGAGAGGTTGAAGACAAGCTGAGCTGCTGCGTTCTGAATGAGCTGCAGGGGTCGGATGGCACATGCCGGCAAGCCAATCAGGAGGGAGTTGCAGTAGTCTAGACGTGAGATGACTAGAGCCTGAAAAAGAACATGGGCCGCCTTCTGTGTTTGAAGGGGACGTATCCTTCTGATGTTATGCAGCATGTATCTACAAGATCGGGTGGTTGCAGCAATGTTAGCAGTGAAAGAGAGTTGGTCGTCAAGTGTTACACCCAGGTTTCTAGTAGTCTGGGTTGTGACTACCACAGAGTTGTCAATTGTTATAGTCAGGTCTTGGGTAGCAGAGCCTTTCCCTGGAATGAAAAGGAGCTCAGTCTTGTCAAGGTTGAGTTTCAGATGGTGTGTGGACATCCAAGAGGAGATGTCAGTTAAACAGGCCGAGATACGTGCTGCTACTTGAGTTTCAGACTCAGGAGAGTATTAGTTGGGTGTCATCTGTGATAAGAAAAGCCGTGTGACTGAATGACAGACCCAAGAGAGTTGGTATACAGAGAAAAGAGGAGGGGACCCAGGACTGATCCCTGAGGAACCCCAGTTTTGAGTGGGCAAGGATCTGTATTATACTACGACATTTTTTCAGACTAAACTGTATTATACTATACTACAAAAAAATGTCAGACTTTTTTTTGGACATACCATTCTTTGTGGATTCAAACCCTGTACCTTCAGGATGTGAGGCAACAATGCTAACCACTGGGCCAGCATGCTGACTGACCTTCCCACTTTGAAAGGATGGGATGGTTGAAAGTTGAGGTCCGAGTGTCTCAGATGCAGCTGGGTGTGGTACCTAAAATGGTTTATGGAGATGTTCCCAATTATTTTAGAAATAATTTTAATAGAGTAAATTAAGTTCACAGGTACTCCACTAGGGGTATCTCAACATATTTTGTACCCCCCCCAGATTTAAGACTAATCTGGGCAAACAGTCTTTTCTTTATGCTGGAACTACCCTTTGGAACGACTAGCTGGTACACACCATGACAGCGGAAAAAGTCGACGCTGCCCAGGCTCCAGAAAAATCCAACGGAAAGTCAGCTTGGCGGCCTCCCTCCTCCCAGACCTTGACCGCCTCCGCTCGGCGCAGGATCCTCAGAGAGGCTGTGCTCCGTCACTCTGGTGGGCTTCGTCGACCAGACTTGACAGGTAATCCTCCACTCAATACCGCTTCGGCAGGCTCACAAAATTATCCAGTCCCTTCAGACCGTACTCCTTGCAGCCATGACCAGGCCAGTCTTCAAACTCCTCGTCCCCTTTTTGCCCCGACAACTCTGATTATGGGTGACAGCATTGCCAGAAACATACGCTTTTTTAACGCTTTTTAACGCATTAGCCCTATGACTACTCCATTACCGACTCAATCAATCCAGCCTCCAATAATGACCCAATTCACTCCAATCTCGCTACAAGAACTCACCGATCTGGTTAGCAGTATGAAATCCTCCTCATGCCCAGCAGATATCATACCAACATCCTTATTTAGAAATGTTCTTGGGTCTGTGAGTACTTGGGTTCTCGCTATACTCAACAGCTCTTTACTATCTGGTTGTGTCCCCTCATATTTTAAACATGCAAGTGTTCAGCCACTACTTAAGAAAACCAACCTGGATACATCACTTTCGGCAAATTATAGGCCTATTTCAAAAATGCCTTTTATCTCGAAAATTTTAGAAAAAGTTGTTGCTAAACAGCTTACTGGGGTTCTGAATGCACACAACATTTTAGACAAATTTCAATCTGGTTTCCGTCAAAATCACTCAACTGAAACCGCTCTTCTCAGAGTGTCCAACGATTTATTAATGTCCTCTGATAAGGGTCAATGCTCTGTTTTGGTGCTGCTGGATCTTAGCGCCGCTTTCGATACAGTTGATCATAACATCATGCTTGAAAGACTTCAGCATTGGGTTGGTATCGCAGGAAGCGCCCTGGATTGGTTCACCTCCTATCTATCAGATAGAAGTTTTTCTGTGTCTCTTGGTCCCTATTCTTCAGAAACTGCGGCCCTTTCCTGTGGGGTGCCGCAGGGTTCTGTGTTAGGTCCGCTTTTATTTTCATTGTACCTGCTCCCCCTGGGACACATAATTAGCCAACTTGGAGATATTTCTTATCACTTCTATGCAGATGACATCCAGCTGTATGTCTCGTTTGACCCAGAAGACACTGACAAAGTGTTGAAATTGCTTAAATGTTTCAATTTGATCAAGGTTTGGCTCGCAAACAACTACCTACAGCTCAATGAAAATAAGACCGAAGTCCTTATAGTTGCTCCAGATACTATAGCTTCCAAGATTAGTCTGCTGCTGGGCTCCCTGTCCTCTGCTGTTCAGTCCAAACAGAGAAATCTTGGTGTAATATTCGATAATAACATGCTCTTTGATCAACATATCAAATCTTTGACACGCACATGCTTCTTTCAATTAAGAAACATTGCCAAACTTAGAGGAGCAGTTTCACTTACTGAGCTTGAGATGATCATTCATGCTTTCATTTCATCTCGGCTCGATTACTGCAACTCTATTTTCACCTGTCTCAGCAAGTCGTCCAAGGACCGTCTGCAACTAGTCCAGAACTCTGCTGCAAGGCTGCTGACCAGGTCTAGCAGGATGTCGCACATCACTCCGATTTTATACTCATTACATTGGCTTCCGATCAATTTCAGGATCGAATTCAAAGTTTTGGTTCTAACTTATAAAGCATTGCATGGTCAAGCACCTGCTTATATATCTGACCTGCTCCATCCGTACACTACAACCAGGCCCCCCAGGTCTTCTAACCAGGACTACTGGTGGTCCCACGCACTCGCTTAAAAACTAGAGGTGACCGCTCCTTTGAAGCGGTGACTCCAAACCTGTGGAACGCCCTTCCTGTTGTCTCACGTTCTGCAGTCTCGCTTGAAGCTTTTAAAAAGCAGCTGAAGACGCACTTGTTTACATTTGCTTTTGATTGATGTATGTCATTTTTTGGTGTCATGCTGTAATTGTTCTAATGATTGTTTTAGTCTTTTTGGTTTTATAACTTAATATGTTTAGTTCAAATGTTTACCAATGTGAAGCACTTTGTGACTTTGTCTGTGAAAGGTGCTATATCAAATAAACTTATTATTATTATTATTATTATTATTATTATTATTATTATTATTATTATTATTATTATTATTATTATTATTATGATTATTATATTACACTTCAGACAGTCAGAAGCAGAGGCAGCTTTAAACAGGGTTTGAAAGTATGGCTTAGGGGCCAAGCATAGTCATTGCCTATTTTTTATTGTTATTATTTTTTTTTGTTTAACATGGATGCATGTATGTAATGTATGATGAATGACTGATGTGTGATCAGCTGCCACTGGTCCTCTTTTCCCACCCTTATAGGGACCACAATGGAAATAAGTCTTTGGGCTTTATTTTGTTATCCCTGACTATTTATGTATTTTAATGTATGACTCAGAGTACTGATTCATATTTTTATATTTAAGTGGTCTAAATAAATCAATCAATCAATCAATTGCTTAAATCAAAACACTTTCATTTGTCCAAAATAAAATCTCTTAACATAGAGACAACTCTTATCAGTATGAATTATGAAAGGACAGTTTGTGTAGTGACATGTTCTGTATGAATTGTGTCCCAGATGACATTATGTTTATGACAGCGTCAGTGTTTCTGTTTGTTGTGTTGCAGATATGGAGCTTCAGTGTCCTGAGATATTTCAATGTGATGTGTGGATGTTGATGTTATATATATACGGTGAATATGGTGAGTGTCTGTACATCAGTGGAGCTGACTCTGCTGTTGTTGTGATTTGAATGTTCTGATTGGGCTTCTTCACTGGAACTGTTCTCTTCATTTGAGGAAACTTTCAGCTTGTTGAGGTGGACTGTTTGACCTTCAGGAGGAAATCTGGTAGAGACATGATGAACACTATGAAGTGTGTGTGTGTGTGTGTGTGTGTGTGTGTGTGTGTGTGTGTGTGTGTGTGTGTGTGTGTGTGTGTGTGTGTGTGTGTGTGTGTGTGTGTGTGTGTGTCTTCAGTGAACTGTATCAGTCTCTGCAGTAGCTTCCAGCTGCAGCAGTCAGTTCAGTTTCTGTTCAGTCTGACTGAGGGAGGTTTTTGTACGACGCTTTTTCACTGTGTGAACACATCCTGACTGTTGATTCTATGTAAACTCTTACAGTAATAAACTGCTGCATCCTCACCCTCAACTCCACTGATGGTCAGAGTGAAGTCAGAGTTTGATCCACTGCCTGAAAAACGATCTGAAATCCCTGATGCTCGTTCATCAGCTCTGGTAATTAGTAATTTAGGAGTTTCCCCATATCGCTGTTGATACCAGTACAAAAGATCTTTTCCACTTACTCCCCCAACATAAACCTTTGGACTGACCCTACAGCTGAAGGAGACGGAGGCTCCCCGAGCAGAGCTCACTGCTCCAGGCTGAGTCACTGTGACCTGACCTCTGGACTCTGAGGATACAGAGACAAAAACATAAAGCAGCATCACGGTTTAGTCGGCTTCATTTCAGAGGGACGGATGTTCATAGAGGAGAGGAGTTTGATTCTCTGGACTTTACCTGTGAAGCAGCAGCAGAGGAGAGTCCAGATGAGGACGGAGATCAGAGTCATGTTTTTGATGAGGAGGATTTCTGTGTCTTCTGTTGTCATGGAGGACAGCTGTCAGTCATCCAGTGTTCAACTCTCAGGACTATAAACTCTCCCAGAGCACTGGAGCATGGTGCTGCTGATGCAAAGTGGCTCTCTATGGAAATGCTGGGACTGACTCCAACAGGGACTTGGATTACTCTGAGGATGCTGTTTCTCTACGGATCAATCACTTCATCACACCATTGATTCAGAATGTGGCACGAAGCATTTTAATGTGGATTTAGTTTGAGTTTGATGGACAAAATTCTGTCCAGAATTTTTTGTGGACTTCCAACTAATTCACTACACATTTGAAAAAAAACATTTTTTGATTCATCATAATCTTCAATAAAAATGAGTTTATGATAATTATTGACATTTGGCATGATGCATGATAGTTTTACATTAATTAATTCATTTTACTAAAAGGGAAATCAATGTTTCTTGTAGAGGATTGCCAGTTTGAACTTTTTATCTTTAGTACTGAAACCGTCTGTTGTCATGGTTCAGCAGTGATGCCTGTCTGTTGTCACGGTTACTGAGGTCAGAGAGGGAGGTGACATGTTTAGAGGAAGACAAATATCAACCAATCAGAGGACGATCAGAAGAGCACGTAGCCTCCTCTGCTGAAACCAACAGATGGATATTTTAATAAAACAACAAAAATCTAAAACATATTTTCTAAATCTGAAATAAAAAGCATGATATCATCAGCATAGAGAGAAATAAAAAGAGTGATCTGCAGTTTAAACTCTGGAAATATTTACATTCTGTTTCTGCTGAAAAACCACAAAGACAAATAAAGAGAAGACACAAAGACATCATTAAAATGTTACTGATTTACATACTCCATGAATCATTTTTGGTTTCAATCATAAAATACATTTGTTAACCGAAATACAAAACACACAAAATGACTAAAATATTTTATAGACATGATTAGTGATTTTACAACATACATACAACATACATTTTGTAATTTATTTCAGCAATGAGTATGTTGGAGTGTCTATGAAAACTGGTAACATAAAAAATAAATGAATAATAATTACAGTTTTAGTGTTCATGTGTTATCATACTCTGTGGATTAAACTTATCAAAGAATTGAAATCATATTTCAACAGAGGTCAGCTTTAATGTGCAGCACGTTTCAAACCCTGTTTTAATGAGTTTAAATTATTACTTCTAGTTAGATAAAGTATATTTAGTGTTAAACTGTTTACAGTCAATTATTATTAGATATATTTTAGTTTAGTCAGCTTGTGTTGTTGTAGTTTCAGTGCAGCTGTTGAGTCAGATCAGTTCCTCTCCAGCTGAGGGAGGTTTTTGTACGACGTTGTATCACTGTGTGAGTGGCCAGTTGTTACCCTGCTGACAGTAGTAAACTCCTGAATCTTGAGCCTCGACTCCTCTGATGGTCAGAGTGAAGTCAGTCCCAGAACCACTTCCACTGAAACGATCTGAAACTCCAGACTGACGGTTTGTAGAATCATAAATCAGGAGTTTAGGAGCTTCTCCAGATGTCTGAAGGTACCAGTGGAGGTAGCTACTAACACTTGTACTGGTTTTACATGTGATGGAGACAGTCTGTCCTGGAACAACAGACTGAGATCCAGGAGACTGAGTCAGGATGATTTGTCCTGATGAACCTGAAAACATGAAAAAGATGCAGAAGGGTTATTGAGACAAATCCAGCTTGGAGAAAAGATGATCAACATCCAAACAGAAGAGAGTCATTTCTTTAACATGGAGAAGAGATGGGAGAAGGTAAATGCTGCTTGTTCCAGTGTTTCTCCATCACAGCAGAACATCATTGAGGTGAACCTGGTTGCATCCTGAAGCAAAGTTTTCAGAAGAGAGTCTCACCCTGAACGAAGAGCCCCAGGGTGGCCAGCAGTAGAGTCAGTGACATCATCATTGTGCTGCCGGCGTGCCAGTGTCTCTGAAAGGCCTGGACAGCCACTGATCAACACTGGCCTCTTAACGGCTGGGAGCAGAGAGGCAGGACACATATGCAAACACACAGAGTCAGTGAACTGTAGCTGTCCTCAACATGTCACGCTGTTTCCTCCTCACTGCTGACACTGATCACTGACAAAGAGTCTACTGGCATCAAGAAATAAATGAACTCTACCAGCTGTTTTCACCTGATGTTGGTTCTCCGTGTTGACGTATTGGGTTACATCCACATTAGCTGACATGAAGCTGATACCTCAGATTTCTATGTTGTATATTGTAGATAATTTGATGTCAACATGCTGATGTCATTGATAGTGAAGCTTGTCTTGGGACTCGCACCAGTTTTAAATCAGGTGGTGTTTATATCAGGACGACATGATGACATAATGTCCAAACATCATAACTGTACTCAAACATGTTTGTTGCATCACCTTCAGTGGTACCGGGGACAATACAAGACAATTGAAAATGAGAGAGAGTCGTTGTAGAAGTTATTATTAAAGTGTTTATTTTTAACGTACACCGACCACTAAGCCTGTTGTATCTATACAAAGTTAAACATGTGTGTAAAATGTACAGGGTACCCCAACTAACCTAAAGTCCCCAACCCCCAACTACATATAAGTTTAAATTTTTAAAGTTTGAACAAAAGACAGCCACAGCTCAACCGGCAATGAGAGCAGAGACTTAAAGGCCGTCTTGCAGGTTAACCACCACTGTTGATTAATGGGAACATAAACCACTCAAGATATGTATATCATTTTTAAAAATGTCTCCAAATAGTGTTAAAGGACAGTTTTTGTCATTTTTTGGTATTAGTTCGATGATGACGTCACGTTGGGGAGACGTGCCACAGCCTGGCACTAGACAACGGTACTACTACAGTACTAGAACTATGGTGACTGACTGAGATGAGGAAGAGGTGTTTTTACTGTTAGTGAATAGCATCTAGTGAAAGTCAATATTTTCTTTATTGTCAGTGATCGTGTATTTAGGTCAGATAAGGTAAACTATCTAGATCTAGAAAAATAGAAGGCTTCATGCTAGCTATGGGCTAACTTGCATCATGCTAGCTATGGGCTAACTTGCCATTCCAACCTGTAAATCCCCCGATGGTTGTAAACACATTTTCGATTAGATATCTCACGTTTTGATGGTAGCCTACTAGCTCCAGTAACAACATATTTATTTATTTCCTGGACAGGGGTGCTGTTGGCTTTTCACAAGCTTAGACAGCTAGCTAGCTTGCTAAAGCTACACCGAATTTTTGCTAACGTTAGCGCAACAGCGTTAGCCTAGCTAGCCTGCTAGATAATTATTACGACTGCCTTCGTTACACACAAAGCTAACTGGCTATCGTTAGCATCCCGTATGCTAGCGGAATTAGCTAGCTAAAGTTGGCTAGCCAGCCAGCACGACAGACAGCTAGCTAACACATCCACATGTGTCTCTGATGTAGCTATAGCTACATCCATGCTTTCACCATAGACAGTATGGCTTTCACCCCAGAGACCGGGGCTTGTTTCCCGCGAGTCACGTTTGCTTTGCCCGTTGTTTTCCTTCACCCAACCGTCCACTGCTGTCTCGCGCCCCCCGGTCTCTGGTGGACACAACTTGCGGGAGCCCCGGTCTCTGGTGGACACGACTCGCGGGAAACGAGCCCCGGTCTCTGGGGGATGCGACACTAATTCCGCTAGCAAACGTACAGGCTAACTATAGCCTTGTGTGTAACGTAACACAAAACGTCTCGTAGCAGCGAAGCTTAACATTTCATTGAATAAAAGTATGGTACAAAAGGAGCACTAACGCCACATGTCTTATATTGACAACGTGGATGCAACAACGAAGGCAGTCATAATATTTACCTAGCAGGCTAGGCTAACGTTGTTGCGTTAGCAAACGTCGGCCTAGCTAGCTAGCTAACTAGCTGTCTAAACTTGTGAAAAGCCAAACATCATCCCGTCCAAGCTGTGTTTCACTTTCCCTGCAATATCATTATACACATCACATAATGAAGACACATGGACTCAGTTGAGAGCAAAAGTCATATTTTCCAAGACCAGTGTCAGAGACTGAGACCATAGACAGTGAACCAGACGGACGTTGGTCTATCGTCTCCCCAACGTGACGTCATGCAATGCATTGTGGGAGAAAAACAAACCGCTGTAAAAAAGTACTACTTTTTCCTGTTATTTTCCGTTTTGTGATACCCAAAAACATCAAATGCAATGGATAACAGTTTAAATGTGTATTATCAACAAGCAATTAGAGCAAAGCCGTTGGAAAATTAACCCTGCAACATGACCTTTAACTCTTATCAGATGTGCTCAGCAAGCAGAGGCAGATTGAAAAGATGTGAGACCAGAGGCAGAGATGGATTAGGGAATGTTTCATTGAACATGAAGTGAGGACCAGGTACTGGATGTGACTTTGGCTGCTGCAGGTGACATCAGTAAGGTGGTGATCAGACCAGAAGAGTCTGGTAAATGAAAGTCAACCAATGAATCAAGGCCTCAAACTTGTTACTTGTTTGAAACAAAACACTTTCTTTTGTCGAAAGACTATCTCTCTATAGAGACAACTCTTATAAGTATGAAGTGTGAACAGTTTCTTTCAGTTACGTGTACTGCATGAATTGTGTCCCAGAATGCATTATGTTGATGTGTGGATGTTGATGTTATATATACGGTGAATTTAGATTGTGTCTCTACGTCAGTGGAGCTGACTCTGCTGTGTCTGTAGTTATCTGGTGTCTACTAAAGGGGAAACTGTGAGCTGAGGACTAGACCCTGAAGAAGGCTGTTTGTGAGTTATTACCCAGCTCTGTTTTAATGTGCTAACAATTTCAATAATTGCCATCTAAATAAAGGCTTATAACTTTTTCTAGGAAGAGGCCTTTGATTTTTCTTCTTTCACTGTTGAGTTGGACTGTTTGAACTTTCCTAAAAGGAAATCTGTGCTTGTTGAGGACAAAGGACAGGATCTTTACATTTCATTCAGGTTACTTTAGGGGAAGTTAGATGGTTGGTTCTTTGTTAATTCAGCTCATGCTGTCAGATTATAACTACAAATATTTAGCTTATGGAAAATATTTTGTACAAAATATTCTTTGTGTGTGTGTGTGTGTGTGTGTGTATGTGTGTGTGTGTGTGTGTGTGTGTGTGTCTTCAGTGAACTGTATCAGTCTCTGCAGTAGCTTCCAGCTGCAGCAGTCTGTTCAGTTTACTGTTCAGTCTGACTGAGGGAGGTTTTTGTACGACGCTTTTTCACTGTGTGAACACAGGCTGACTGTTGATGTAATGATAACTCTGACAGTAATAAACTGCTGCATCTTCAGCCTCAACTCCACTGATGGTCAGAGTGAAGTCAGAGTTTGATCCTCTGCCTGAAAAACGACTTGAAATTCCTGATGCTCGTACATTAACCAAGTAAATGAGCAGTTTAGGAGCTTCTCCAACTCTCTTTTGGTACCAGCTCAAAAGGTGTTTCCCACTATTCAAACCCCATGATGAATCCGTTACAGGAACTTTTGGGCTGACCCTACAGCTGATGGAGACGGAGGCTCCCCGAGCAGAGCTCACTGCTCCAGGCTGAGTCACTGTGACCTGACCTCTGGACTCTGAGGATACAGAGACAAAAACATAAAGCAGCATCACGGTTTAGTCGGCTTCATTTCAGAGGGACGGATGTTCATAGAGGAGAGGAGTTTGATTCTCTGGACTTTACCTGTGAAGCAGCAGCAGAGGAGAGTCCAGATGAGGACGGAGATCAGAGTCATGTTTTTGATGAGGAGGATTTCTGTGTCTTCTGTTGTCATGGAGGACAGCTGTCAGTCATCCAGTGTTCAACTCTCAGGACTATAAACTCTCCCAGAGCACTGGAGCATGGTGCTGCTGATGCAAAGTGGCTCTCTATGGAAATGCTGGGACTGACTCCAACAGGGACTTGGATTACTCTGAGGATGCTGTTTCTCTACGGATCAATCACTTCATCACACCATTGATTCAGAATGTGGCACGAAGCATTTTAATGTGGATTTAGTTTGAGTTTTATGGACAAAATTCTGTCCAGAATATTTTGTGGACTCCAACTAATTCACTACACATTTGAAAAAAAACATTTTTTGATTCATCATAATCTTCAATAAAAATGAGTTTATGATAATTATTGACATTTGGCATGATGCATGATAGTTTTACATTAATTAATTCATTTTACTAAAAGGGAAATCAATGTTTCTTGTAGAGGATTGCCAGTTTAAACTTTTTATCTTTAGTACTGAAACCGTCTGTTGTCATGGTTCAGCAGTGATGCCTGTCTGTTGTCACGGTTACTGAGGCCAGAGAGGGAGGTGAGATGTTTAGAGGAAGACAAATATCAACCAATCAGAGGACGATCAGAAGAGCAAGTAGCCTCCTCTGCTGAAAACAAGAGATGGATATTTTTATTAAAACTACAAAAATCTAAAACATATTTTGTAAATCTGAAATAAAAAGCATGATATCATCAGCATAGAGAGAAATAAAAAGAGTGATCTGCAGTTTAAACTCTGGAAATATTTACATTCTGTTTCTGCTGAAGAACCACAGAGACAAATAAAGAGAAGACACAGAGACATCATTAAAATGTTACTGATTTACATACTCCATGAATCATTTTTGGTTTCAGTCATAAAATACATTTGTTAACCGAAATACAAAACAGAAAAAATGACTGAAATATATTATAGATATGATTAGTGATTTTAGAACATGAGATAAATCACATTTTGTAATTTATTTCAACAATGAGTATGTTTGAGTTTCTATGAAAAGTGGTAAGATATAAAATAAATAAATAATAATTACAGTTTTAGTGTTCATGTGTTATCATACTCTGTGGATTAAAGTTATCAAAGAATTGAAATCATATTTCAACAGAGGTCAGCTTTGATGTGCAGCAGAATGTTTCAAACCCTGTTTTATTTAAATACTTTACAGTATAACTTCTAGTTAGATAAAGTATATTTAGTGTTACTATGTTTACAGTCAATTATTATTAGATATATTTTAGTTTAGTCAGCTTGTGTTGTTGTAGTTTCAGTGCAGCTGTTGAGTCAGATCAGTTCCTCTCCAGCTGAGGGAGGTTTTTGTACGACGTTGTATCACTGTGTGAACACACGCTGACTGTTGATGTAATGATAACTCTGACAGTAATAAACTCCTACATCTGCAGCATCAACTCCACTGATGGTCAGAGTGAAGTCAACTCCGTTCCCTGCTCCACTTCCACTGTATCTGGAGATTGTAGAAACTCTTTCTGATGTTAGTTTGATCAGAAGTTTAGGAGCTTCTCCAGTTTTCTGGTGGTACCAGGACAGGAAGTACTGTGAACCAGAGTAGCGAGTAACTTTTATGTTGGCCTTACAGTCAACAGAAACAGTTTGACCCAGCTGCACTGATTTGGCTGCTGGCTGAGTCAAGACAACATTTTGTCCAGCAGACCCTGAGGAGAGAGAAGAAACACTGGACATGAGATGGTGAGGGGAAACCCAGATACACTCCAGATGATTTCCACATGACAGAAAAATGATTTTCCTCACCCTGAGTGAAGCAGAGGAGAGTCCAGATGAGGACGGACATCAGAGTCATGTTTTTGATGAGGAGGATTTCTGTGTCTTCTGTTGTCATGGAGGACAGCTGTCAGTCATCCAGTGTTCAACTCTCAGGACTATAAACTCTCCCAGAGCACTGGAGCATGGTGCTGCTGATGCAAAGTGGCTCTCTATGGAAATGCTGGGACTGACTCCAACAGGGACTTGGATTACTCTGAGGATGCTGTTTCTCTACGGATCAATCACTTCATCACACCATTGATTCAGAATGTGGCAGGAAGTATTTTAATGTGGATTTGACTCTAATTGTGAACATTTTAAAACTTTTTCTGTCTGGTTTCATTTATTGTTGGAGGGATCAATTTTACTTTCAGACAAATTTAACAATAAATCTATAAATATGTGATTCATTATGAACAATTATGAAAGTGTTTGATACATATCATGTGAAATAGTAAATTCTTGATAAAACAGGAAGTGTGTTTGTTGAGTGTGTTGTGTTCAGAGTCAGAGAGCCGTGTCTCTCTACAGTGAGAGGTTTTTGTACGACGGCTCAATCAGTTTGTATCACTGTGGTACACGTTCGGTGGAGGAACCAGACTGGAGCTTGGAAGTAAGTTCAATTTTTGATGTATTTTATTAATTCATGAGCAATGTTCTTGTCTTCTGCAGACATCTAACTCTCTAAAAGCTGAAATATCTAATTTTACATAATTTTTTCATGATTTTTCAACATTGTTCTACCAACTGTCAAAATACAGCTTTTGATTTGAAATTTAAATAAGAAATAAAAACATTGTCAGTGTTTGATCGGCAGGAGAAATCTTGTAATCAGATTTTAGACGACAGCAACTTGAGGACTTGTAGTTTAGGTTTTGTCAGCCCAAGTCAGAGCCCGTGTCTCTCTACAGTGAGAGGTTTTGGTACGGAGACTCAGTCAGCTTGTATCACTGTGGTGGACTTTTGGTGGAGGAACCAGACTGGATGTTGGAAGGAAGTTTCTGCTCAAATATTGAATATGGTATCATCAGCTAAAGTTTGGATTTCAGTGTGTGAACATTTGCAGTAGATTTAAACTCCCATTGGACTGATAGAAATCACTTCATAGACTCAGTTTGATTCTTCATTTCTCTCTTTAGTCTTCAGATTGAAGTGAAAAACCTGTAGTGAACTTCTCTTACCGTACCGTACTTCAACATGTTTTAAATGTAGTCTTTATTTCTTCATTTAAACTGTTTACAACTAAATAGTTTAAAAGAGTGAGAATGAAGCTGAAATCTCTGATCTCATCATTTCTCAGTTTGAAATAACTTTGACAGTTTTCTGAGGCCTTTAAATCTGTCGTATGAACATGTTAAATATGGCCGTCAGTTGTTTTTAGCTGATAATGTCCTTTAAAAGTGGATCTGATTAACTTTTGCCTTTCTGAGAGATCAGACAGTAAACATGTTTGTATAAATGTATCTGGACCTTAAAACTAAATCATAGATGACGGAATATGAATTCAAACTGGATTGTATTGTTTTCTTTAAATAGTATAAAACTAAAAGATTTTCTCTGGTATTTTGAAATATGAAATCTCTCTCTTTCATGTCCAGAGCAGTTTGATGTATTTGGGGTCATATGAGGACTCTTTCTGTGCTGACATGCATGAGAGGTTTCTTAAAGGGAAGTGAAACAAGGTGTGAGTGAGTGACTGGTGGAGCAGAACAACCATGTGACAGAACCTCCTTAAAGGAAAGATAAGCCCCTCTCCCCCAGTGAAGGTGTCTGATTGACAGCTGTGTGCTCCCTGTCCTCTAAGACGCTGCTTCTCTAACTGTTCTCAGTAATCAACCCTCTTTGAAATATCTTTTCAGCCAAGTACCCACTGACCAGCTCAAAGCCTTTCTGGTACAACAACCAGCTAAATAAAGAGTTGGTACAACGCTGCACCATCACTAAACAATAACCTTGTCAATGTTTACAATCCATCACTAATTTCATTCATCATTTATAGTATAATAATAATTTTAGGAAATATGGATGTCTGATACTTTCTGATTTAACTTCTTGTGCCCCCTGTAGTAACCCTAGTACCCCTAACCCAAATTGGAAAATACTGTTCTAAGATAATTGGTTTCTACTAGGTGAAAATCTTCAAATTGTTTGTGTCAGGTTTGGCCGTTTTTTTGCGATGTTTTTGTCAATTTATTCCAGATTTTTTGGGACATTGTTGTAAACTTTTTTGACATTGATGACACTTTTTTAGACAGATTTGTTCCATGTTCAATGTTGTTTATGCCTTTTCTACGTACATGTTGCTTTATTTGACGTTTATGGCATTTTTATTACATTCTTGTGTTTAATTTGACATTTGGGGCGTTTTGACTGATGTTGAATATTTTTGAACTCTTTCCATCTCTGCTCCTATAGGTGATGTGCGCCCCATCCTGACGGTGCTGCCCCCCTCCAGTGAAGAGCTGCAGCAGGGGAAGGCCACGCTCATGTGCCTGGCCAACAAGGGCTTCCCCTCAGACTGGAGTCTGGCCTGGAAGGTGGACGGCAGCAGCAGCAGCAGCAGCTGGGAGGAGAGCAGGAGCCCCGGGGTGCTGGAGAAGGACGGCCACTACAGCTGGAGCAGCACCCTGAGGCTCCCTGCAGACCAGTGGAGGAAGGTGGGCTCTGTGACCTGTGAGGCCACCCAGGGCTCCCAGACTCCGCTCTCAGAGACACTGAGGAGAGACCAGTGTTCCCAGTCCTGAGCTGACTCACTGGCAGGGACTCTGCTACTGGTTTTACTCTGACACTGCTCTCACTCTGCTCTCTGCAACTAGCTCTGGCTTTCATATCACATATTTCAGTAGACATATTTACCAGCTTGTTGCAATGTTTCAATATTATTTCACTGTTTCCTGATAATAAAGACGTATTCATCAAATTAAGTTGTTTCCATGTTTATTATTATCAAAGTGTCTTATTACATCTTTTCTTAATGAGTCACTGACTTTATGAAATCCTGAGGACAAACTGATCCAACAAACATGTTTTAATGTCTCCATGGTGACTGTAGAAAGACAGTATATGATTATATAAAACAATGTCTGTAATAATAACCTCATGGTCGGATCATCTCAATGATAAATCATCCAATCATCTCTCATGACTGAAGTGTGTTTATAGTAAGGACTGTAATATGTTATTTGCTTTAATTGTCTCTAAAGAACATTCATTATTATTTAAACAAACTACAAAAAGTCTGATAAATATTTTCTAAATCTGAAATAAAAAGCACGACATCATCAGCATAGAGAGAAATAAAATGAGTGATCTGCAGTTCAATCTCTGGAAATATTTACATTACAAGTAAAGAGAAGACAAAAGAACATAACTACAAATAACTAAAATATGTTATAGACATGATTACTGATTCTACATTAATGAAATAAATCACATTTCGTAATTTATTTCAATGATGAGTATGTTTGAGTTTCTATGAAAACTGGTAAGATATAAAATAAATGAATAATAATTACAGTTTTAGTGTTCATGTGTTATCATACTCTGTGGATTAAACTTATCAAAGAATTGAAATCATATTTCAACAGAGGTCAGCTTTGATGTGCAGCAGAATGTTTCAAACCCTGTTTTATTTAAATACTTTACAGTATAACTTCTAGTTAGATAAAGTATATTTAGTGTTACTGTGTTTACAGTCAATTATTATTAGATATATTTTAGTTTAGTCAGCTTGTGTTGTTGTAGTTTCAGTGCAGCTGTTGAGTCAGATCAGTTCCTCTCCAGCTGAGGGAGGTTTTTGTACGACGTTGTATCACTGTGTGAGTGGCCAGTCGTAACCCTGCTGACAGTAGTAAACTCCTGAATCTTGAGCCTCGACTCCTCTGATGGTCAGAGTGAAGTCAGTCCCAGAACCACTTCCACTGAAACGATCTGAAACTCCAGACTGACGGTTTGTAGAATAATAAATCAGGAGTTTAGGAGCTTCTCCAGATGTCTGAAGGTACCAGTGGAGGTAGCTACCAACACTTGTACTGGTTTTACATGTGATGGAGACAGTCTGTCCTGGAACAACAGACTGAGATCCAGGAGACTGAGTCAGGATGATTTGTCCTGATGAACCTGAAAACATGAAAAAGATGCAGAAGGGTTATTGAGACAAATCCAGCTTGGAGAAAAGATGATCAACATCCAAACAGAAGAGAGTCATTTCTTTAACATGGAGAAGAGATGGAAGAAGGTAAATGCTGCTTGTTCCAGTGTTTCTCCATCACAGCAGAACATCATTGAGGTGAACCTGGTTGCATCCTGAAGCAAAGTTTTCAGAAGAGAGTCTCACCCTGAACGAAGAGCCCCAGGGTGGCCAGCAGTAGAGTCAGTGACATCATCATTGTGCTGCCGGCGTGCCAGTGTCTCTGAAAGGCCTGGACAGCCACTGATCAACACTGGCCTCTTAACGGCTGGGAGCAGAGAGGCAGGACACATATGCAAACACACAGAGTCAGTGAACTGTAGCTGTCCTCAACATGTCACGCTGTTTCCTCCTCACTGCTGACACTGATCACTGACAAAGAGTCTACTGGCATCAAGAAATAAATGAACTCTACCAGCTGTTTTCACCTCATGTTGGTTCTCCGTGTTGACGTATTGGGTTACATACATCCACATTAACTGACATGAAGCTGATACCTCAGATTTCTATGTTGTATATTGTAGATAATTTGATGTCAACATGCTGATGTCATTGATAGTGGAGCTTGTCTTGGGACTCACACCAGTTTTAAATCAGGTGGTGTTTATATCAGGACGATAGGGGTGTTCAAAGCAGCCGGTATTTGTATCTGTATTTGTATTTGTTGAGGGGGAAAAAGTATTTGTATTTGTATTTGAGTAAAATTCAAAATAGGTGTAAAAATCCAGTTTTTTTGCGTTGCACTTCTAATTTACGTTATAGTGTAAGTATTCTTTAAGTATATCCTTTTTTTTAACCTTTTTAACCGAACGTTAACGTCAACAGCCTATTGTCTAAATGACCGAGCTAACAGAGCCAACATGACAGCACCTGACTGCAGACGTCAATAATGCAGCGTAACGGAATAATCTCCCGATCAAACTCCACTTCCCGAAAGTTATAAACTGCCTCCGGAACCCAGTTAAGGTACAAAAAATCTATTCAACAAAAATAGTGATGCAGTTAATTGTTTTTCTCTCTGTTGCTGTGTGGAGCGGCCTGTGTCAGTCACCTCTTTTACTCTTTTCCCCCCCGACTCCTGAACGTCACTCACTCACTCACTCACTCATCCGGGCATGCACTGCGCTCTCATGAGGAAACGCAGCTTTTTGATATAAAGTTTTTCTTGTTCCCGAATACAAACATTTTTGAAAGTATTTGTTCGAAATAAGTATTCGTAAAAACCATGTTATTTGTGCCTTTCCGAATACCGTATTCGGTTCGGCTCCACCCCTACAGGACGACATGATGACATAATGTCCAAACATCATAACTGTACTAAAACATGTCTGTTACGTCCCCTTCGATGGTACCGGCGACAATACAAGACAACTGAAAATGATTGAGAGAGTCGTAGATGTGAAAATTAAAGTATTTATTTTTAACATACTCCGACCACTAAACCTGTTGTATCTATAAACTGTGTAAAATGTACAGGGTATCCTAATGTTGTGTCAAGAGTAGCGTTGTGGATGATGATAATGATGAAGATCTGTGGTTAAAGTAAGTGATAACACACGTTACATTTCATATTCTCCAATCAGGATCGAACACCTCTCCTTCCACGTTATCCTAGACATTCCTATAAGGGGCCTCATCCCTACACATCTGGAAACCATTTCCTTTCAAGGGGCCCAGAGCATCTTGTTGCTCCTAGCTCCACGAGATTCACCCATAATATCTTAGTTTTCTGGCATGAAATACATAGAGTACATAGAATGTGATTATTATGATAATAGCTTATATGGAAATACGCCACACTAACTAATCTAAAGTCCTCAACCTCTAGCTACATACAAGTTTAAAGTTTTAACAAAAAACAGCCACAGCTCAACCAGCAAAGTGATCATAGATCAGAGAGACGTAACTCTTCTCAGGTGTGCTCCTTCTAGTGACTGCCTCTAATGCTGACTGGACGAGCCTGAGGGAACCAATCCTGCTTTACCGGCTGCACAGGTGGAAATCAATCAGCGTTCTCACCTGGAGAGAAACCAGAGTGGGGAAGAGAAAGAAAAAACCAAAGAGAAAACACATGACGACAGGCAGTTTTCTACTCTGCCTGGAACGTAATAATGTTTTAGAGCTTTAAATCAGTGAGCAGCGGACTTTTTCTTCATGTCAATGCTCAAGATGAAATAATGAGGTGTACAGTAGATACACTAATTTGTGGCCTATCAAAGAAATCACATATTTTAAGATGAAAATGTCAGACTTTACGTTTTATTTCAATTTAAAAAACATATTTACAATATCTTACAGCATATAAAGGTTATACAATATCAAAAATACAGTATTCAAACTAACAAGTGTAACAAGTGTTTTTAAAGATGAAATGGAAATGAGTTTGTCCATTTTAAGAATCTTTTGCAGAGCTCTCCAGTGGTGAGAGGCAGCAGATTGAAAAGATGTGAGACCAGAGGCAGAGATGGATTAGTGAATGCTTCATTGAACATGAAGTGAGGACCAGGTACTGGATGTGACTTTGGCTGCAGCAGGTGACATCAGTAAGGTGCTGATTGGCCCAGAAGGGTCTGGTAAATGAACGTTAACCAATGGATATAGGCCAGTTGTTAAAGACAGGCCCAAAAGGTAATTACCAAAGTAAATCAGAGAATCTGCTTCATGGCTCAAAGTTTTTGGATGAAAAAACAAAGCTAATTCTGGCAGGAGCTTTAATTCAGCCTTTTTTTGATTATGCGTGTGGCTCATGATACAATGGTGTCACAGGGAACCTGAAACATAGGCTCCAGACATCCCAAAATAAATAAGGCTCATTTTAGACCTCCTTATAAGAACTCATCTGGAATCTTCCCACTTTGAAAGGGTGGGATGGTTGAAAGTTGAGGACCGAGTGTCTCAGATGCAGCTGGGTGTGGTACTTAAAATTGTTTATGGAGATGTTCCCAATTATTTTAGAAATAATTTTCATAGAGTAAATGAAGTTCACAGGTACTCCACTAGGGGTATCTCAACAGATGTTGTACCCCCCCCAGATTTAAGACTAATCTGGGCAAACAGTCTTTTCTTTATGCTGGAACTACCCTTTAGAGCGACTACCTGGTACACTTCAGACAGTCAGAAGCAGAGGCAGCTTTAAACAGGGTTTGAAAGTATGGCTTAGGGGCCGAGCATAGTCATTGCCTATTTTTTATTGTTCATTTTGTTTTTGTTTAACATGGATGCATGTATGTAATGTATGATGAATGACTGATGTGTGATCAGCTGCCACTGGTCCTCTTTTCCCACCCTTATAGGGACCACAATGGAAATAAGTCTTTGGGCTTTATTTTGTTATCCCTGACTATTTATGTATTTTAATGTATGACTCAGAGTACTGCTTCATATTTTTATATTTAAGTGGTCTAATAAAATCAATCAATCAATCAATCAATCAATAAATCAATCAATAAATCAATCAATCAATCAATTGCTTAAATCAAAACACTTTCTTTTGTCCAAAATAAAATCTCTTCATATAGAGACAACTCTTATCAGTATGAATTATGAAAGGACAGTTTGTATAGTGACATGTTCTGTATGAATTGTGTCCCAGATGACATTATGTTTATGACAGCGTCAGTGTTTCTGTTTGTTGTGTTGCAGATATGGAGCTTCAGTGTCCTGAGATATTTCAATGTGATGTGTGGATGTTGATGTTATATATATACGGTGAATGTGGTGAGTGTCTGTACATCAGTGGAGCTGACTCTGCTGTTGTTGTGATTTGAATGTTCTGATTGGGCTTCTTCACTGGAACGGTTCTCTTCATTTGAGGAAACTTTCAGCTTGTTGAGGTGGACTGTTTGACCTTTAGAGGGAAACCTGGTAGACAGGGTGAAATGTGTGTGTGTGTGTGTGTGTGTGTGTGTGTGTGTGTGTGTGTGTGTGTGTGTGTGTGTGTGTGTGTGTGTTCAGTGAACTGTATCAGTCTCTGCAGTAGCTTCCAGCTGCAGCAGTCAGTTCAGTTTCTGTTCAGTCTGACTGAGGGAGGTTTTTGTACGACGCTTTTTCACTGTGTGAACACATCCTGACTGTTGATCCAATGTCTACTCTGACAGTAATAAACTGCTGCATCTTCAGCCTCAACTCCACTGATGGTCAGAGTGAAGTCAGAGTTTGATCCACTGCCTGAAAAACGACCTGAAATCCCTGATGCTCGTACATTAACAAAGTAAATGAGCAGTTTAGGAGCTTCTCCATCTCTCTGTTGGTACCAGCTCAAAAAGTGTTTTCCACTATTCGAATCCCAATGAGAACCCGCTACCTCAACATCTTGACTGGTCCTGCAGCTGATGGAGACGGAGGCTCCCCGAGCAGAGCTCACTGCTCCAGGCTGAGTCACTGTGACCTGACCTCTGGACTCTGAGGATACAGAGACAAAAACATAAAGCAGCATCACGGTTTAGTCGGCTTCATTTCAGAGGGACGGATGTTCATAGAGGAGAGGAGTTTGATTCTCTGGACTTTACCTGTGAAGCAGCAGCAGAGGAGAGTCCAGATGAGGACAGAGATCAGAGTCATGTTTTTGATGAGGAGGATTTCTGTGTCTTCTGTTGTCATGGAGGACAGCTGTCAGTCATCCAGTGTTCAACTCTCAGGACTATAAACTCTCCCAGAGCACTGGAGCATGGTGCTGCTGATGCAAAGTGGCTCTCTATGGAAATGCTGGGACTGACTCCAACAGGGACTTGGATTACTCTGAGGATGCTGTTTCTCTACGGATCAATCACTTCATCACACCATTGATTCAGAATGTGGCAGGAAGCATTTTAATGTGGATATAGTTTGAGTTTGATGGACAAAGTTTCTTCCAGAATGTTTTGTGAAATCCCACTAATACACCAACACACAAACAACATCACTGTAGGATGAATCTAAACATAGTTATTATGTTTAATTTATCATAATTTACAATAAACATGATAATTATTTACATTTGGCAGGATGTAAAAGACAGTCTTCCTTCATTTTAATTTGTGTTACTGAAAGTGATATTAATGTGAGTTGTGAATGTCTAATAAAGAAAATCTTAAACATGTTCATAGTTTGTCAGTCTTTGTTAAACATTATAACCAGTTATTATAGAAACTGGGTGAACTGGGAAGTGTGTTTGTTGAGTGTGTTGTGTTCAGAGTCAGAGAGCCGTGTCTCTCTACAGTGAGAGGTTTTTGTACGACGGCTCAATCAGTTTGTATCACTGTGGTACACGTTCGGTGGAGGAACCAGACTGGATGTGAACTGTGAGTACATTTAACTCTTTTAATTACCTAGTTTTTATATCTATTCTATGTGAATTTCATAACTGTAGAGTGTACCACAATATATTGCCTTACATTGTAAATTTGATATATTGTAACACCTCCTGAAAGCTTCAGTGTTGTTGAGCCGACTAAAAACACTGATGAATTATCTTGTTGTACAAAACATTCACCTTTAAGTTTATACATTATCTTATTGTTTCATTGTACAAAACTATATTTAATTACTCTGTAGAGAGACATTGTTTTAAAAAGTTTTATAATACCCTGGTAAGATACATATTTAATGTGCATAGATATTACTCAATCTCTCTCTCAGACTAATGATTTTAAAGATATGCATCTTGTTTTATTGAGAGTCGTATGAACTGGAAAAAAAGTAATTCAGTCGTTACCAATATTCATTTGAATGTTTGAGTCGTGAAGTCTGACTGTTCTGTAATGATTCCTGCTTACATGAACACAACAAATACTGGACTTGAGACAAGAAATACTCAAGATACTTTAAAACAATCTTCATCACATGTGTAATATTATGAACTTTGAAACGCTGAACGTTTAGTTTTGAAATTAAAAGAGATTGACACTGCAGTGAAAGAGTGGCAGTTAAACTTTTATCTTTAGTACTGAAACCGTCTGTTGTCATGGTTTAGCAGTGATGCCTGTCTGTTGTCACGGTTACTGAGCTCAGAGAGGGAAGTGAAACTTTTACAGTAGACCAGTTTGATCCAATCTGACGAGGACGACCAGAAGAGAAAGTAGCCTCCTCTGCTGCAACCAACAGATGAAGTTTAGTTCACCTGAAATGTTTTGAGCTGTCAAACGTCCAAAAGTGTCAAACAATTTCAATTAAAGTGTGTTTGTTTGTGTAAGTATGCACCAATCACCAAGGCAGATCCTATGTTGCTGTAACTCACTATGGCAGTAAACTCCTTTCTGATTCTGAATACACTTTAATGATCTCTCTCTCTCTCTCTCTCTCTCTCTCTCTCTCTCTCTCTCTCTCTCTCTCTCTCTCTCTGCAGTGGGTGATGTGCGCCCCAGCCTGACAGTGCTGCCCCCCTCCAGTGAAGAGCTGCAGCAGGGGAAGGCCACGCTCATGTGCCTGGCCAACAAGGGCTTCCCCTCAGACTGGAGTCTGGCCTGGAAGGTGGACGGCAGCAGCAGCAGCAGCAGCTGGGAGGAGAGCAGGAGCCCCGGGGTGCTGGAGAAGGACGGCCACTACAGCTGGAGCAGCACCCTGAGGCTCCCTGCAGACCAGTGGAGGAAGGTGGGCTCTGTGACCTGTGAGGCCACCCAGGGCTCCCAGACTCCGCTCTCAGAGACACTGAGGAGAGACCAGTGTTCCCAGTCCTGAGCTGACTCACTGGCAGGGACTCTGCTACTGGTTTTACTCTGACACTGCTCTCACACTGCTCTCTGAAACTAGCTCTGGCTCTTATATGACATGTTCCAGTAGACATATTTACCAGCTTGACTTTCATTTTTGTCAATTCTTCTGACTTTTTTTCAGTTTTTGTCATTTTTTTGTACTTCGTACTTAATCACTGCTGCAACTATCTCTGTCTTTTATTTGATGTGTTTCGACATCGCTTTTTGCCAGCTTGTTGCAGTGTTTCAGTATTATTTCACTGTTTCCAGATAATAAAGACATTTTCATCAAATCAGTTGTCTCCATGTTTTTTATCAAAGTGTCTTATTACATTTTTTCTTAATGGTGTCACTGACTTAATGAAATCCTGAGGACAAACCAGCAAATATGTTTTAATTTCTCCATGATGACTGTAGACAGACAGTATAGGATAATATAAAACAATGTCTGTAATAATAAACCTTTGGAACAAAACTCATGGTCGGAAAATTTCAATGATGAATCATCCAATCATCTTTTACTACTGAAGTGTATTAATTGTAAGGACTGTATTATTGCATTTGCTTAAAGTGTATCTAAAGAACATTAATTATTTTTCAAATAAAACTACAACATTCTTAAAAATGTTTTCTAAATCTGAAATTAAAAGCATGATATCATCAGCATAGAGAGAATTAAGTGTGATGTAAGTGTGATCTGCAGTTCAAACTTTGGAAATATTGACATTTTTCTGCTGAAGAACCAAAAAAGACAAAATAAAGAGGCGGCAAAAGGAAATAATTTAAATCTTACTGATTTACATACTCCATAAATAATTTTTCGTTACAGTCATGAAATACATTTGTTCGGCAAAACAAAACAACACAAAATGACTAAAATATAAACCCCAAATCCAAAGAATTCGGGATGTTGCGTAAGATTTATTTAAAAAAACACATTTCCAATGATTTGCAAATGATTGCAAATCTTTTTAAACCTATATTCAATTGAATACTCTACAAAGACAAGATATTTAGTTTTCAAACTGATAAACTTTATTAATTATGTTCTGCAAATATTCACTCATTTTGAATTTCATGGCTACAACACGTTCCAAAAAATCTGGGACAGGGGCAACATAAGACTGGAAAAGCTGAGGAATGCTAAAAAAACTACCCTGTTTGAAACATTCCACAGGTGAACAGGATAATTGGAAACAGGTGAGTGTCATGATTGGCTCTAAAAGGAGCATCGCCAAAAGGCTTAGTCTTTCACAAACAAGGATGGGGCAAGGTCCACCACTTTGAAAAACTGCGTGAGCACATAGTCCAACTGTTTAAGAAAAACATTTCTCAACGTACAATTGTAAGGAATTTAGGGATTTCATCATCTACAGGAATATCAAGGCCAAAAACCAACATTGAATGCCCAAGACTTTCGATCCCTCATGTGACATTGCATTAACCCTCATGCCCTCCTCAAATTTTGTACCCTCACCCTCTTCGTGGCAAATCACTTAAAGAACTTGTCACTTGCTCAAAACTACCAAACGTTCAATACTTTTCAGGATTTTAACCCTTTAAATGCCAGTTTGTTTAGTTGAAGTATTTTAATTTTTATTACAAAAAAATAAAAAAAAAATTTTTTCCATATAACAAATAATATGGAGATGGGGTTTTGGTGGGGATTAGAGACTGGGATATGTCAAAGATAAACAACAAAATTAATTTGATTGCATTAGCATTTTTAGCGTAGAGCTAAATACTCCCTCTCACCCTCTTCATGGCAAACACATACACGCACACAAAAACTGCTATTAAATCATCATATGTCAATATTTTTTCTACTTTTTTTCATAAATCACTTAAACAACTTGTAACTTGCTCAAAACTACCAAATATTCAATACTTTTCTGGATTTTAACCCTTTAAATGCCGGTTTTAATTCTTAGAAGTAACAATTATTAATGAAAAAAAACAACAAAATATTAATTATTTTCCATAAAATAAATTGCAGGGGAATGGGGCTATGGTGGTGATTAGAGTCTTGGATATTTCAACGATAAGCAACACAACTGATTTGATTGCATTAGTATTTTCAATGTAGTTCCACATACTACTTCTGGATACAAAAAATGCCTCATTGACTTCCATTATAACCACATGTTTTTATCTCACTGCCTTTACAGTATGAAAAACCATGCATTCTGCAAAGTCAGCATTTCATTTTGAACAAAAGCGATGATATTTGACATTTTTACTGTATTCCACCAGATTCCGCCATTTTCCCTTTGTAGGTTGATGCATGAAATTATAGTTATATTATGGAGCTTTGTGCGTGTGTGTGCAGCCAGTTGGATAAACACACTAATTGTAGTTTTTGTTTACAACAAAGGTAGGAAACAATGTTTTTATTCAAGCACATCTCCAAAGACACATGATGCATCCTTCAAAAGATGCCCTTTTTTCACACGGCTCCATAATATAACTATAATTTCATGCCTACAAAGGGAAAATGGTGGAATCTGATGGAATACAGTAAAAATGTCAAATATCATCACTTCTGTTCAAAATGAAATGCTGACATTGCAGAATGCATGGTTTTTCATACTGTAAAAGTTGTGAGATAAAAACATGTGGTTATAATGGAAGTCGATGAGGCATTTTTTTGTCCAGAAGTAGTATGTGGAACTACATTGAACATACTAATGCAATCAAATCAGTTGTGTTGCTTATCTTTGAAATATCCAAGACTCTAATCACCACCAAAACCCCATTCCCCTACAATTTATTTTATGGAAAAAAAATAATGTTTTGTTGTTTTTTTTTCATAAATAATTGTTACTTTGAATAATTAAAACTGGCATTTAAAGGTTTAAAATCCTGAAAAGTATTGAATATTTGGTAGTTTTGAGCAAGATACAAGTTGTTTAAGTGATTTATGAAAAAAAGCAGAAATTAATATTAATATATGATGATTTAATAGCAGTTTTTGTGTGCGTGTACGTTTTTGCCACGAAGAGGGTAAGAGGGAGTATTTAACTCTACGCTAAAAATGCTAATGCAATCAAATTAATTTGGTTGTTTATCTTTGACATATCCAAGTCTCTAATTCCCAACAAAACCCAATCTCCATATTATTTGTTATATGGTAGAAAAAATATGTTTTGTGTTTTTTTTGTAATAAAAATTTAAATACTGTTATTAAAAAAACTGGCATTTAAAGGGTTAAAATCCTGACAAGTATTGAATGTTTGGTAGTTTTGAGCAAGTGACAATTTGTTTAAGTGATTTATGAAAAAAAGCAGAAAAAATATTGATACGTGATGATTTAATAGCAGTTTTTGTGTGCGTGTACGTTTTTGCCACGAAGAGGGTGAGAGGGTACAAAATGAATCATTTGAGTATAAAGAACATGTAAAAGTAAAAAACACTGGATTTAAAAAAAAATGACTAAAAAGAAAAGGTCTGACCAAATTTCATGCCATTAGCAGTAACACAGCAAAAATGATCACAAAATGAAAAAAATAAACTTGAGAAAAATGTACAAAAATGCCCGAAGAGGGCATGAGGGTTGAAAACCACCACCATTTAAAGATTATTACCACGTGGGCTCAGGAATAGTTTGGAAAACCTTGGTCAGTTAACACAGTTCTGGGCACGAGCTCATCTGAGATGGACTGACGCAAAGTGGAAAAGTGTGCTGTGGTCTAACGAGTCCACATTTCAAATAGTTTTTGGAAATCATGGATCTCATGTCCTCCGGTCCAAAGATGAAAATGACCATCCAGATTGTTATCAGCGCAACATTCAAAAGCCAGCATCTGTGATGGTATGGGGGTGTGTTAGTGCACATGGCTTGGGTAACTTGCACATCTGTGAAGGCACCATTAAAGGTGCACTGAGTTCCTACAGTGTTTCAGCGCATCTGTCCTTGATCCGCTAGCTGCCTGCCCCCTGAATACACTGTGAAAAAGCCTGGTCTCGGGAGACAACACAGGGGTCATGAACTTCAAACAAACACTAGAGGCACAGGCTGTGCACCAAAATACAACAAACCACTCCAGCCAATCACCGACAAGATGGTTTGGGGAGGGGGTGGGGGTTACTGACAATTACCGTGTGTTCATGGACATTGGAAAAACATTTTTCCCAGTGAAAACGTCACCATTGACATCACCTCCTGTGGGAATCAGAGGTGGGAAACTCGGGCTAGATTTTTCTAACAGAGTTTCCCAGTTTGTGACACGTTGCTGACCGATGATGTACAAAAACGTGGCCGACATTTGTTAAAATGTGTTGAAGGGTGAGAATCCTTTCCCGTTCATTGTCCTGCAGATAACAAAAACACCTGTTGATGTGCTGTTTGTATGTTTGCATAAGAAAACAGCAGTAAATCTTTTGGCTTCCATGTTTTCACACACCTGATGCTCTAGGCTACGCCCAGCAGTTGGTGACAGTCATGCAACACGTTATGCCAAATGCCAATATAACAGAAGAAGAACACGCACCCCGACCATGTGAACGCTCGCAGTCGGAATAACAACGTAATCACGGGGGCCGTGCCTGATATTCCCAGGTGGCATGAACGCAGCATAAGTCAGTTAGTCATGACAGTTATGGAAACCTGGGGGGAGGGGCGAGCTTGCTCTGTTTTGTTTCGTATTTACTTGGAACATCAACAGAAGTGATGTCATGCAGGAACTCATAGTGCAACATTAATGCTGAATGGAACTTACAGGTTTTGGAGCAACATATGCTATCATCCAAGAGATCTTTTTCAGGGATGTCTCTGCTTATTTCAAGAAGACAATGCTACGCCACATTCTGCACATGTTACAACAGCGTGGCTTCCTAGTAAAAGAGTGCTGGTACTAGACCGGCCTGCCTGCAGTTCAGACCTGTCTCTGATTGAAAATCTGTGGCGCATTATGAAGCGCAAAAAACGGAGACCCCGGACTGTTGAGTAATTGAAGTCGTATATCAAGCAACATGGGAAAGAATTCTGTGTGAAGTCTCTTTTATATAGACCTTAGTGGTCCCTAATACTGTATCTGAAGTCTCTTTTATATAGACCTTAGTGGTCCCTAATACTGTATCTGAAGTCTCTTTATATAGACCTTAGTGGTCCCCTAATACTGTATCTGAAGTCTCTTTTATATAGACCTCAGTGGTCCCCTAATACTGTATCTGAAGTCTCTTTTATATAGACCTTAGTGGTCCCCTAATACTGTATCTGAAGTCTCTTTTATATAGACCTTAGTGGTCCCCTAATACTGTATCTGAAGTCTCTTTCCCGAAATTCAGCCTTGGTGCAGAATTCCAGCCACTAGAGCCAGTCCCACAATGTGCTTTCCTTAGGACGTGCCATTTCTGTGTCTGTAGCTATTGAGGAGGAGAGGGGGGGGGGGGGGGGGGGGGCAAGGTGGAGGGTGGGGGTGTGGCCTTGACCAACTGCCACTTTGCTCATTTGAAAGCCATGATGTCTCTCTCTCATGGGTTGGCAAAATTCTCTGGGTGGGCAAAGCAGAGAAAAGGGAGGTAACCTTCCTCCTTATGACCTCATGAGGAGGAGATTCCAGAACGGCTCATCAGAGCTTTCATTTTCTCAAAGTCAGAGCAGGATACCCAGGGCTCGGTTTACACCTATCACCATTTCAAGCTAATTGGGGACCATAGGCAGGCTGGGGGAACTCATATTAATGTTAATAAACCTCATAAAGTGAAATGTTCATGCCATGGGACCTTTAAAAACTACATGAAAAGGCAAATATTAGACAATGAACTGTACTGTGTTACTCTAAAATGAAAAATGTAAAAGTACAACAAGGCCAAAGTGTTCCATAATAGAAGAAGAAACATATAAACATACAGCTTCCAGGTCTGAAAAGTGAAGCCAATGCTGAAGCTCCTTAAAGCTGCATTCTCTGTAACTTCCAGCAGATGGCGACTCCACTGGCTCCAGAAAGAAGTCTGTTTCTATAGAAGTCTATGAGAAAATGAGCCGACTTCTCACTTGATTTATTACCTCAGTAAACATTTTCATAATGAGATTATGGTCTCAATCACTAGTTTAAAGTGTTGTTTAATACAGCATGATGTTCATTTAGTAAATGATGGTCCCATTTATTTTAAAACAGACCATAAAGCAGGAGATGCTTTAGGACCTGTCAGTCAGGACAGAGGCTTAGTAATCAGTTTTTAGGGGTTGGGCCCAACAGTAGTGGAAGTCTGTTATTATGAATCATGGATTGACAGACTGATGGTCAATAACTTGTTCCAAAGCAGGATATCAATTTTAGTTCATACAATATCATGGTAACTTCATTAAACATTACAAAGTTTTAGTCTAGGCAACAGAAATAACTGTGAAAACAGCGTTTCCTGTTTTGAACTGCTGTGTGTCTGGGTGTGGGGTGTGAAAGCATTTAACTAAGCTGTGAAGGAATGCTATTTATACATGTTTCAGTTTTACACAAATGCATTTAGAGTTTATAAATGGTTTCATTAAATAAATCCAAAGATTGGACAATGCAGTTAAGAAAACCACCGGACTGGAGTTACTATGTTTTTATTCAAATATATCAAATGAATGAATAATAAGGGTGTGTGTGTGTGTGTGTGTGTGTGTGTGTGTGTGTGTGTGTGTGTGTGTGTGTGTGGGTGGGTGGTATGTGCTGTCACTTCCTTCTTTACTTTCCAAGAAACACTGGCAGCAGCATCAGTAGAGGATGTTACGTTATTGAATGTATATCTATTAAAGTTTCACAGCAGCACAGTGACAGATCTACACAGCGCGGTAAGCAGAAAGTGAAGTTAAGTCCAGCTACAATTTCTCAAGATGTCCAAACATATTTATGCCAATCAAGATATGTCAAAGAAGGTGAGATACAACAGAGATGTGCAGGAAGACAAAGGAGAGCGGGAGGCAAGGGAGGTGGTAATATACGAGAGCACAGACGCTATCAGAGATTATCACGCTGATAATCAGTCACACGGAGGAGGTAAGTGACACATTATGACAAATCAATATCATAAATACTCTGATCTGTTCCTTCAAGTCATGCTGGACTGATGTGTAAACTCTACGTTTGCTCTCAGTTTAGTTTGTTACTCTCATCTCGGCCCATCTATGTTTGTCTCTATAGACGTACATGTTCAGTATGGAAACCTTGTTTCCTGGAGTTAGTTTTATTATGTTCTCCTAAAAGCATCAGAGCTCTCTGGTTAGAAGAATTATTTTTTAGGAGGATGAGGAATGGAATACTAAGGCAGTGCATGATAATGGAAGTTAAGATAGCAGTGATGAGGAAGACTATCAAGATATACAAGCATATAAATTGATGTCCCAAAAACAACACTTTTTTATACCTAAAATTAACTTTGTTGTGAACATAACATTGTCCCAAACACCCAATGTATCAAATATGATATACAAAATATATCAAACAAAATTATATGGCAAAAACATTTGGTGGATTTTGTTAAAAGGTTTAATAAACACACAGTCACACAGACTGATGATGTCACACAGGCGACCAGCGATGTGTGCTCAGAACAGGTTATGGATCTGAAATTTATCATCCCTTAAATCATATATAAGTCCATAAAGGTTGAAGCTGCAGGCTAGTAAATGCTCTGTTTGTGGTTTACTTCCTGTATTTGGGTCGGACCGCGTTCTCACCTGAAGTGAACCTGAAGGGTCTGAGACACCCAACCACAGATCAAAGCAATAAAGCTGCTGAGTAAAAGGTTATTCTTACAGGGACATAATAGGAACTTTGATAAGAAAGACTCATGTTGTTTCCCTGTAATAAACCTTGATCTCTGTCTGCTTTGTCACTTTAGGACCAGACACTGAGAGGCATCCTCCAGCCGTCCAAAGGAAGACTTTCAGGGCTGCTGCACTCTGTCTGGCAGTGCTCTGCTTTCTGATGATGACTGGAATCATCCTCTTATCTGTAAACTGTAAGATAAAATACACTTCACAACTACTGAGCCACAAATACTGAACCAATACACCATGGTGAACTTAAATCAGCTTCAGGCTCTAAAGGAAAGGTTCAGGTTTTTACTGACATGCCATATATATGCTGAAATAGTTATTAGTCGCTGTAATTATTCCTACTGTCCATATCACCTGTTAAGCGATCCCTTCCTAACATGATTATAATGTAAGAAATCTTCATTCTGTGTTAACATTCAGCTGAAACTTTATCAACACACCACTTGACTACCAGGATGTTTCCTTTATACCACCACTCAGCAAGGAAACTCTGTCAGTGGAAACATGAAGAGAGATAATTGTACTGAAGACATATTCAGTTTGGGAAAGTCAGACTAATGAGACCTCAAACAAGCTTTGGCTCATTTAGCACACAACAAAGACTGTGGTTTTATGTCCCAAATATTTGTCTTTAGTTTGAAGCAGAGTGATTTGGTGTTGTTGGTCTTTTTTAAACTTTGTTATGGTTTTCATATTCATCTTTCAGACACTTTGCTGCAGACCAGATACGACCAACTGAGCAACAACTACAGTCAGTTACAGGATGAAGTGAAGCAGCTGAAGAACAGAACTGAAAGTGAGAAAAGTTTAAAAACAGTAAACTCCTGTATTATACACATTTACATCAGCTTTAACAGCTTGAGTTGATATTCAAATTATCAACAGAATAAACATCCTGAAAAGGAAAATCTTTAAATAGTTGAAACTCCAAGTTTCATCACTGTGACACTGAATATTGTGAAATCTGTCTTTAAAAGTTGTTGTTTGACATTAAGATAAAAGCTGTCCTGATGGATGGAGGATATTTGGACATAGTTGCTACTTTAAATCTAAAGAGGAGAAGGCTTGGGATGGAAGAAGAGCTGACTGTCAGCAGAGAGGAGCAGATCTGGTCGTCATAAACAATGAAGAGGAACAGGTGAGTCTGTTTGTTTCTGAGTGAGTGATTTTAGAGAAAGACATTTAATTGAAATACAGTATTTAAATATACAAAATGTAAATGTAAAATATTTGGGAAATGCCCTTGACATGTTTATTTTCCTTTTTAAAATGCATTCCTATAAAATTGAGTGTTAACTGTCTTATGAGTACAACACATGCAGTTCCTCATGCATTCTCTGTTTCTCTGCTGATTATAAATGTCTTTCTTCACTTTCCTCCATTACTAATGTGTGTTTACTGCCATGCTGTTGAGTCCAGTCCTCAGTGTGTGGTGGACCGAGGGATCCCTCTTGTGTTTGTGTTGGGTCCAGTCCTCAGTGTGTGGTGGACCGAGGGATCCCTCTTGTGTTTGTGTTGGGTCCAGTCCTCAGTGTGTGGTGGACCGAGGGATCCCTCTTGTGTTTGTGTTGGGTCCAGTCCTCAGTGTGTGGTGGACCGAGGGATCCCTCTTGTGTTTGTGTTGAGTCCAGTCCTCAGTGTGTGGTGGACCGAGGGATCCCTCTTGTGTCTGTGGTGGTTGATAAAGTAACAAGATGACTTTACAACAACATAAATGCTGAACTGTGAACAGAGAACTTATTGCTGTCTCTCATCAAATACTAGAAGTTTGTCTCTGACCTGAGTAAGGATGGAGAGTCCTGGATTGGTCTACGGTATATATGGAGACAAGGAGGATGGAAATGGGAATGGGTGGACGGATCACCGCTGACAGAAACGTGAGACATTTTAAAGGTTGTTGTTTTCCATCACAATTCCATCATGGTCACTGTTTGTCACTAAAATTAGTATGTTTTTCAATGTAAGATGCTGACTTGGTTGGTTTCCCCTGAGAGAAAGAGGTAGAGAGAGAGACAGAGAGAGAAAGGAGAGAGAGAGATAGGGGTCAGGGTCTCTACAGATACCACCACACACTTATAGTGGGTCATAAGTACGTAGTATTAGTAGTAGTACTAGTAGTAGTATTAGCAGTATGTGTTAAGAAGAAACTGGAGAGATGGGGAGCAGAGTCAGCTTTGAAACCATTTTGTGTTAACTGAGGTGCTGCAATAAAAAGTCCCCTAGGACCCAAACCATGACACTGTAATATTTGTCAAAAAAAAGAAAAAAAAGCTACTGTAGTTTAATGTGTGTGACTCAATCACAATGTAACGTCTATGGGACAGGCTGCTGATCTCGTGAAAAGAGACAGTAGGGCAGAAAATTAAAGGACGCCATCTTGTTGATAGATAATGAACTATCACCATCATACCTTGTTTTTTTGGGATGATTTCTGTAAATAAAAACCCTTAAATGAGTGAAAACAGAGATATTGGAGCACTGATCAAGGTTGCATTCTTTCATTAGTGGTTACAGATTACATCAATTTACAAAACTGAATCTTAAAAGACTTATTAAAATAATATTAATTACAGATAATATAAATACTTAATGTGAAATGCAACTGTTTACTTCAAATGAACAACAATCAGGAGTTTCAGCTGTTTGATAAAAGGACATTTTATCTGTCTGACAGGTTCTGGGCATCAGGACTGCCTCGCTATGACCGTTATGAACACGGTTACAAGTATACAACATGCTGCGATCAACACGGAAAATGGACACAAAGTAGATATAATGATTTTAAGAACTGGATCTGTGAGAAAAGAATTCTCTGAACTATTTGATGACAGAGAGGTGTGTAGTGTTGGGATCATCTTTGTTAAATCAGACCAATTCTTTAACATTTGCTCAGCTGTTTATTCTGTGTTGCTAAATAACCTGATTACAGAGATATTGTTCCTCTGCCCTTCATAGTGCACAATCTGGTTAGAAGTCATGTGCACTTACTAAACCTGTCTGAGTCATGATTCACTCAGAGTCACGAGTCTCTAGTATCATTAACTCGGATCAGTTCAGAGTCCTAATAATTCAATCTAAAATGATAACAGCGCCACACACAAACCTCTTGCAAAATTAGCTACTACTATTTCCTAGCCATCTTAGCTGCAAAAAGCTTTCTAACTTACAGTTATAAATACCTCTAATACGACCCCAAAACAAACCCAGGAGGGGGAGAGTAAAGGTTGTACAGTATATATATATATATATATATATATATATATATATATATATATATATATATATATATATATATATATATATATGTACAGTGGCCGAGATGGTTCAACACAAACACAGAAGTGTGTGTTGTTGACAAACGGAGCCACTTTATCTTAACATTTTTCTCCTTGCACTGTAGCTATGTTACGTTATGTTACTTTATACACTTTGTGACTTGCTCTTTTTTTACTCTTTTTTTATTATATATATATATATATATATATATATATA
>CM042438.1:2203459-2265959 GCA_023631565.1 Gymnocephalus cernua | reverse complement strand
GCCGACACTTCAGCCAGCGGTCGTTCTTCTACAAACACCCGTGTCAGAGGAAAGTCGGTCGCCGCCCTCCGTCATCACATCTCAACCACGACGACGGGGAGTAAAGGCTAACGGTTATTTAAATATGTGTCATATTTAAATACAATAGACAACTTTATCTTTATAAATTCACACTTACGGATGAGGCGATATTAATAAAATTAATTTTATCACTTCACGATCAACTTATTTTATACATTTTTTATGATTATTTTCCAAATTGTGTGAAATTTTTATTGCCACTTTAAAGACATTCTTGTTTTAATTTGTAATGGTTCTCACTTCCAGTTATGCTTTTTTTTTTTTAAACAAACTTTATTAAACAACAACATATAACAAATAAATCCAGACATTAGTAATTGATAGGGCAGCTCCTCATCTCATTACATTCACAGCTTTACATCTTCATGAGTTTAACTGCAGACGCTTTACAGACACGTTGCTCACGTCACATCTACGTCGTCAATCTCAGTTTGAGGCTGCGCAGCATCGCTCAGCCATCACTGTAAAGGTTTTTTATTTTTTTTATTTAACCAGGAAGAGACTTATTGAGATTAAAAATCTCTTTTTCAAGAGTGTCCTGGCCGAGGCAGGCAGCAGTACAACCACACATACAGTACATGCAAATACAAAATACACAAAAAAACACTAATAACATAAAACAACAGAAACAGCAAGTCCCTCAAAGTCGACCAGAATGCTAAACACGTCAGGTAAAACATCTGCAGCCAGATGTGGCTCCGCCTCCAAGTCAAACAACATCCTCTTAAAAGCGACCAATGAGACCAATGATGAGTTCAGTAACTTTCATGGGTTTCTGTAACTTGTTCCATGTAGAAGGAGCAGCAAACTTAAACGCCTGTTTCCCCAGTTCAGTTCTAACCTCAGGAACAGACAGAAGGAAAAGATCCTGGGAACGGAGACTGTAAGTTTACACTGATGTAGGTCAGAAGGTAGGATGGAAGGAGACCTAAGTTGAACCTCAGAGATCCGTGGTATACAGTGTCCAGTGCATGTAAAGTTTTATGAAGCATGCATGTATAAAACATCAACATAGTCAAGTACAGACATAAAAGTGGCAGCGACCACCGGCCTCTTTCTAGATTTGAACGAGAGGCAGGATTTGATTCTGAAATAAAACCCTAATTTAACTTTTAATCTTTTTGCTAGCTGCTCAATATGAAGGGTGAGAGTAAGAGATTCATCAATTAAAATATCAAGATATCTGTACTTAGATACACATTCAATTTTTCAAGGTCACTGAGGGGCAATTTGGATTACAGCAAGCAGTAACAAATATATACACCAAACAACAACAAATAAATATAACCACAGTACCAGATAATTTAGAGGATGTTTTTAACAATGGGGATAACAGCCGGGATGAATGACCTTTTCAATCTATTTGTTCTGCATCGCGCCAGACTACATCTACGCCCGGAGGGTAGCAACCGAAATGCACCCCACAAGGGATGAGTCGGATCAGCCAGAATGGCTCTCGCCTTCTTCATGGATCTGGCCTCGTACAGATCTTGTAGGTCATCTAAAGGTGTACCCACAATTTTCCTGCAGACCTTCACGATGCCTTGCATCCAACTGATCAGTCCGACTGGCTTTCCTGCCAACGGTCGGCGTGTCAGAGCCTTTAGATGTAATGATAGTAAATAGCCTGGTTGACACCAGACCCTCCTCAGTTGTAACTTTCCAGAGGGGCGTCATCACATTACATTACATGTCATTTAGCTGACGCTTTTATCCAAAGCGACTTACAATTGCTATATATATCAGAGGTTGCACGACTCTGGAGCAACTAGGGGTTAAGTGTCTTGCTCAGGGACACATTGGTTGATGTATCACAGGGGGAATTGAACCTGGATCTCCCACATCAAAGGCATGTGTCATATCCACTGCGCCATCACCACCAGTCCACACCATCACCAACGGACGCAGCTCAAATGCCTCTGGGCGCAATCGGATAGTCCTTCAACCAATCAGAGCAACGATCCGGGTGACGTAGCAGCGACAGCGGCATCAACGGGTCGCTGCGCTGTGGTGGCCGCCATGTTGAATGTAAACAAGAAGCTGCTTGCCGTCGCTGCGCTGTCGTTCATCGTGTAAAGCGGTTCTGTGTCAGCGGTTGTGATTGGTGCCTCGATTTGGAATAATTGGAAATGGGCCAGACTGACTTACAGAGAAAATCTCAAATTTGCCAGAAGTTCGTCAGAGTTTCCCCCGGCTAGATAGTAAATATATTGTCAGGTAAACACTAAACATTGTACTTGGAGGGGGGGGGTTGTTCGGATAGACCTGCCCCCACTGCTAAAACTATCCTAAAGGAAACACTGTACATGTAGGTTATATATGGTATCGCATCCCAGGATATATTACAGATGTAAAAATGTATATTTCAATGCTAAAAGTATGTCTGATTATGTGTTTTTACATCCTATGATATTGTTCCTCAGAATTATTGACGTTATTATATTTTGAGCGTATTGTATAAAATATTGTAATAAAATTATGCTGTTGTCATCCTAAGTGCATTTTTTGATCTGGACTATTTTTCTCACTGTCTTGCCAACTGGCTTTTGTGTCAATAATGGCCGCCGAGTGCTACAGGCGAACTAGGGCGTCAAATGAAGCTCCGCGTAAATTCTTTCAGGAAGACGTCATCAACCCAATCACTGCTCTTTCTTCTTAAATCAAATCAGCTGCTAGAAGCGATACTTTCAGTTAAACCAATCAGACATGGCCACGAAATTCAAGGGCCAATCACAGCATTACAGCTCTACTGACACTTTATATGATTTTGTCGACTAATCGATTAGTTGATGTAATCGACAGAGCGGTGCTCTTTGAGAGCTGGTTAAGACTAGAAAAGCTCAATAGTTAATTATCCATCTGTAAAACTGAGTTTTTCCGAAATTAATCCTGCAAAAGCACCACTTTAAATCTCGTGTTCACCAGAAATGTTCTCATAAGTTGCTTGGAAATGAGTAATTAAGCATGAATAAGCATAAAACATGACTTATCGACTAAAGAAATCTTAGTCGACTAAGACCAAAACCACCAATTAGTCGACTAATCGACTAAGGGGGGGGCAGCACTACTTCAAACTAATGATTTAGTTTGAAGTTCCCGTGACGCGACGTTTCCAGTCTACGGGTCAGACTCGAACACACGGAGCTCTGAAGCAGACCTGTGCGTCGCTTAGTGTCCATCTCGCTGTAAAAATAGAGATGAGCAGCGCGCCTTCCGTGGTCAGTGCAGCTTCAGGTCTATAATGGACGCTCTGCGGTGGAGATGCTGCGGAAGATGTGCCGCGTTTGAGCTCCGTGTATTTCTGGCATATAGTTTCAGCAGACTGTATGGTGCAGGTGGATTATTTTCTGAAATACAGTGACTTTATTCTTGTAATATCCTATGATCACTTTATTTTTCTCAAAATATCCCAACTCCTCCAAATCTCAGAGAACACAGATGAGATATATTTTGAATGTGCACAAAGTTTTGAACATGAGCAGAAATCTTGCTCAAACATCTGAAATATTACAGTCCAGGGGTTTACTAATAGATTAAAATGAATTCATTTATCATTGAGGTGAATAATTGTCATATGCACATTTAAGGAGTTAATTTCTCAACAAAAGAGCAAAAGAGGAGGGAAGAGTAAATGGTGTCTAAACTGTGTTCTGACTCAGATATAATTAGAAAAGTTAATCTACAGGAGAATAAATAGTTGAAAGTAATACAGAATGCCTGAGAGCATTACTGCAGTATATTCCATTATGTTTTACATGTGGATTGTAATCTATGTTTCCCTTTACATACAGATATTTCCAGCATATTGATTCAGAAAAAGGTAGAAATAGGTGCATAACTCATTATGAATGCAGGAAATTAAGTGTTTAATGCCCCCATCATAACTCACCAAACTAATCTGGAAACAACACACTGGCCTTTGGGTTGGCAGGCCAGTTATGATTGGACCAAATTTTGGTGCCATCTAACTTACATGGAAGCAGGAAACTAAAATGAACATATACGCTGCTACTTTATCTCTGACACAGCGGTGGAGATCTGGCAATCTTGCCTAGAGGGCTAGAGCCGGCCCTGGTGTCAGTCCCTTGGAATCGAAATGGAAGACGTTCCTACTGGCCATATTTTGCACAAATATTCAACAATCATTGAGCAATCAATCCCATTACTCAGTGACTAATGTGTGCACATGTAAAATAGTTGCAGGGCCAGAAGTAGAGAAAAATAATTAGTCACCAATCAGTAAATTTGCATTACCTTTATTACAGATAAGTTAGGCATTCTGTTGTCTGGACATCTGAAATATGATGAGAAAACTCAAATGTTTAACATTGTTTCTATTGATTATATTAGCTGTTGATTAACAACAGCGTAAAGAAACAGAAAAGTGGGAAATTGTAGCATTTAGCATTAGCATTAGCATTATTAGCAGCCGTAGAGCTTATTGATCCTTATGATGTCCCAGGAGGACAAGCCGTTCCTCTGGCCGATCTGGACGTTAGGGTCGGGGATGGGGGTCATGGAGTCCTGCCCGTTGATGGAGAAGGCTGTTTTTCCATAGTGCATGATGGAGGTGTAGTCGTAGGGAGTGTTCAGGTTGTTGGTGTCCTCCTTGTAGAAGTTGTAGGCCATCTGAGGGTCAATGTTTTTCCAATTGATCCTGATGTAGTTGTCGCGGTCGCTCCTGGTCTGTTCGTGCTGGAAGCCCAGAGCGTGGTTGGTCTCGTGCTGGACGATGCCGTAGTAGAGGCAGCCCTGCCTGTTGAGAGAGAGCACCTGACCGCCTCCCACTTTGCCCAGTTCGGAGAAACACCCTCCTTTGTTCTCCACTCTGATGTAGTCGGCCTCGTTCGTACGGGGGACGAAGCGGATACAGGTTTTGCCGTGGTAGCCCTGAAAGGCGTTGACAATCAACTGCTTCTCTGAGCTGGCGAACTCACTGCTCACGGTGAAGGGGACCCGCACCAGGCCGCTGGAGTCTTTCTTCCAAAAGCAGTTCTGGGTATAGCACTTAATGGCATTTCTGGTTCTGGGAGCCAGCAGGTCTCCTTCCAGCAGGATCTCATTGCTGCCGTTGTTGGATCTCAGAATCCTGGTGGTGATGTCGACGGTGTCTGGGGGATGTTCGTCTTTGCCTCCTTCCTCCTGGAGAGGAAGTGCCTGAGAGAGGCCGAGCAGGAGCAGCAGCAGCAGGCTGGCAGAGGGACTCATCTTCAGGGTCGGTCTGGAGGTCTGGAGGCTGTGGAGATTCTCTGGAGAGCTGCTCTGGAGAGACTCCTTGAAGCTTGATGTTTGACTCAGTTCAGTGCAGGGTCTTTATACTCTCCTCTACAGGTGTGTCTGCAGGAGGCTTATGGGTCGGGGTCTACACTGCTAGGCCTGAACAAACGTCTGAAGGGAGGACTCCACAGACAAGCCTACTTTTTAAACATGGTTTGTTATCTCTGCTCATGAGATGGATGAACACAGCTTAACTAGCGGTTAACCAGGTTGCATTTGTTAAGCTAAACACTTCATATGTGGTGTCACATTAGATTTCCACTGTCAGACCAACCTTAATTTAAACAGAGTAATGTATTTGTCCCTCTGAAACTCCCTTTTGATATTTGTTCCATACAATTAAACAACATTGCTTGTATGATTGATGAAAGTATGTAATCAAATACAAATATATTATTCAGATAGGAACAGCTAATGCACTCTAAACAGATATGACCGACAATAATAGATAGGACATTTATCTCAAAATCATAAATGTCATCCTCATGGTGGCTCTAGAGCAGGCGTGTCAGACTCATTTTCACTAAGGCCATCCGTGAAAATGAAAATCACATCAAGGGCCAGACATGCAGAGTTTATTGACATGCTTTTATTGAGAAAATAAATAATAATTGAGAATATATTTGACTGTATAACTAAGTTTCACTGAGAGCAAACCTTTCTTTTGATAACTTTTAGGCTACATCTACAATACTACGTTTAGGTTTAAGAAACAAAAACATTTTGCTACGTTTACGCCTCACGTCCAGACTACTGCAGGCAGTCAGTCAGTCTTATCGGTTAGGTAGCTTACAGATGTTTCAGTAACAGGTCTGTCTGTCTGTCTGTCTGTCTGTCTGTCTGTCTCTGATGTGTCAGTCAGTCTTATCTTTTATGTAGCTTACAGACCTTTCAGTAAGAGTTCCACCTCTCCGTTGCTCCAAGATAATAAATCCCTGCTCATACTTTTCACCGTTGTTGTTCTTTCTCCAAAAGTATTTATCTGCAGAGTAACGTCAGACAATCTGCTTCCTATATATATATATATATATATATATATATATATATATACACATACACAACCCCAAATCAGAAAAAGTTGGGACAGTATGGAAAACACAAATAAAAAAAAAAGTTGTGATTTCTAAATGTACTTTGACTTGTATTTCATTGCAGACAATACAACAGCACATCATTTAAGGAGGAGGATGTCACTCTTGCTTGCCTTCATTATGTGAGAGCCCTGTCAATATTTTCAACATTGGATCTTCTTTCAGTAACTGTTCTGTCTGTCTGTCTGTCTTTCAGAGGGACAAATACATTATGTACATATGTTACAAATACTCTGTTTAAATTAAGGTTGGTTTGACAATGGAAATCTAATGTGACGAGAGAGAAGTGCGTTTTCTACCTGGAAATATAGTCACTCTTTTGAGTTTGTGTCCGATAAAGATGACAACATTAAGGTCCGTTGTACACTCTGTGCTGGCGGCGACAAAGTGCTCTCCAGCTACAGAAACACTACGTCGAATTTGAAAAAAATATTTAGAGACGCAACACAGCACAGTTAAACTTAGGCCCCATCCAGACGACGACGTATTTCGATGCAAACGCACATCTTTTGCATCGTTTGGGCCGACTGTCCACACGAGTCCTGTAAACGCACTGCCCGTAAACGCACTTTTTTGAAACCTGGTCCCAGGGTGAATAAGAAAAAAGGCGGCTCACGTTTGGCTTCGTGTGTACGGCGAAACCGCATATGTGCGTATCGATGATGTCATCCCCACACACCTCGGACTCCCAGCTGTCCGCCTTCATCCCAGCTGACGGCTAACAGGGATGCAATGCTGTTTATAAAGTGGAAGTAGAGAACTTATCAACTAGCTCGCTAATCTGTCTGTTTATCAACTCCTTGAACGGATTATAGTAACTTTTAGCACGGCTAACAAAGTTTACATTCTTTTTCTAGGTGGCCTTTATATAACGAGCAGTGGTGTAAGTTATTAAAGTCTAGTCCATGGATGTGTTAAGCTAAGAGAACTAGCTTCTGTAGCAATAACAGCGCCGCCTACAGGCCTGCAGGGCTCTCAAGTGTCACGCATTGAGCGTGACAGTCACTCATTTCGGTCTGTTGTCACGCACTCCCACCACACACTGTATTTCTCACGCAGAAACACGATTTATAATATATTTAATATGCCGCAGCACCCAAAATTTCTCTGGCCGCGCCGCTCTCACTATGGAACCAAGCGAGTCTCCCCTGGAGTTCTTAGTCGAGCCTGCCACTTATCAGCCAATCAAAAAAAAAAAGAAAGGGGCTACACCAGACGCAGCGTCAGCTGATTTTGCCGAGGCTTCGGCTTGAATGTTTTGAGTGTAGCCCTGAATGTATTTTGAAAAGTTGACTGACAAATATGAACCGTGGCTTAGTGTCCACTCTCACTGTAAAAAGCTGCAGCTTCAGGTTTATCGATGCGCTCTGCTGTCGACATGCTGCGGCAGATGTGACGCGTTTGAGCTCCGTTAATTCTGCCGTATAGTTTCTGTTCTCCACCTCCGACGTAGAGCAGCGTTCAGCCACTTCACTAAACGTAGTCTCATTCAGAGACCCAGACGGGGACCTGGTCTGTCAGGAGGTCTGAGGTCTACCGTATCAGCAGAGCAATCACGTAATGCACAGCAGACTATTGTGCAGATGGATTATTTTCTGAAATATTGTGACTGCATTCTTGTAATATCCTATTATCACTTTATTTTTCACAAAATATCACGACTCCTCCAAATCTCAGAGAGCACAGATGAGTTATATTTTGAATGCGCAAAAGTTTTGGACATGAGCAGAAATCTTGCTCAAAAACATCTGAAATATTACAGTCCAGGGGTTTATTAATCCATTAAAATGAATAATGTATGATTGAGGTGAATAATTGTCATATGCACATTTAAGGAGGTTACTTCCCCAACAAAAGATGCAAAAGAGAAGGTAAGAGTAAATGATGCCTAAGCTACATGTGTGCTGACTCAGATATAATTAGGAAAGTTGATCCAAAGGAGAATAAATAGTTGAAAGCAATAAAGAATACCTGAGAGCCTAATTACTGCAATATATTCCATTATGTTTTTTTATATTTAAATTGTAATTTGTGTCCCCTTATATAAAGATATTTTCAGCATATTGATTCAGAAAAAGGTACTAATAGGTGCATATACATTCACCACAGTGCAGGAAATGAAGTACTTAATGCTCAACATTTTCTGGGGGTGGACCCCCAGAACCCCCCATCATAAGTCACCAAACTAATCTGGAACCAGAACCCTGTCCTTTGGGTTGCCAGGCCAGTTATGATTGGACCAAATGTTGGTGCCATCTAACATCTACAAACTGGAAGCTATAATGAACACACACTGGCTATTAACACGCTTGGTGTGCGTGTGTGTGTGTGTGTGTGTGTGTGTGTGTGTGGGGGGGGGGGATGTCACTCTTGCCTGTCTTCAAAACTTGAGAGCCCTGGTAAATGATGCCTATGGGCAACAAGTGTGCTGACTCAGATATAATCAGAAAAGTCGATCTACAGGAGAATAAATAGTTGAAAGTAATACAGAATGCCTGAGAGCATTACTGCAATATATTCCATTATGTTTTACATGTGGATTGTAATCTATGTTTCCCTTTACATACAGATATTTCCAGCATATTGATTCAGAAAAAGGTAGAAATAGGTGCATAACTCATTATGAATGCAGGAAATTAAGTGTTTAATGCCCCCATCATAACTCACCAAACTAATCTGGAAACAACACACTGGCCTTTGGGTTGGCAGGCCAGTTATGATTGGACCAAATTTTGGTGCCATCTAACTTACATGGAAGCTGGAAACTAAAATGAACATATACGCTGCTACTTTATCTCTGACACAGCGGTGGAGATCTGGCAATCTTGCCTAGAGGGCTAGAGCCGGCCCTGGTGTCAGTCCCTTGGACTCAAAATGGAAGAGGTTCCAACTGGCCATATTTTGCACAAATATTCAACAATCATTGAGCAATCAATCCCATTACTCAGTGACTAATGTGTGCACATGTAAAATAGTTGCAGGGCCAGAAGTAGAGAAAAATAATTAGTCAGCAACCAGTAAATTTGCATTACCTTTATTACAGATAAGTTAGGCATTCTGTTGTCTGGACATCTGAAATATGATGAGAAAACTCAAATGTTTAACATTGTTTCTATTGATTATATTAGCTGTTGATTAACAACAGCGTAAAGAAACAGAAAAGTGGGAAATTGTAGCATTTAGCATTAGCATTAGCATTATTAGCAGCCGTAGAGCTTATTGATCCTTATGATGTCCCAGGAGGACAAGCCGTTCCTCTGGCCGATCTGGACGTTAGGGTCGGGGATGGGGGTCATGGAGTCCTGCCCGTTGATGGAGAAGGCTGTTTTTCCATAGTGCATGATGGAGGTGTAGTCGTAGGGAGTGTTCAGGTTGTTGGTGTCCTCCTTGTAGAAGTTGTAGGCCATCTGAGGGTCAATGTTGTTCCAATTGATCCTGATGTAGTTGTCGCGGTCGCTCCTGGTCTGTTCGTGCTGGAAGCCAAGAGCGTGGTTGGTCTCGTGCTGGACGATGCCGTAGTAGAGGCAGCCCTGCCTGTTGAGAGAGAGCACCTGACCGCCTCCCACTTTGCCCAGTTCGGAGAAACACCCTCCTTTGTTCTCCACTCTGATGTAGTCGGCCTCGTTCGTACGGGGGACGAAGCGGATACAGGTTTTACCGTGGTAGCCCTGAAAGGCGTTGACAATCAACTGCTTCTCTGAGCTGGCGAACTCACTGCTCACGGTGAAGGGGACCCGCACCAGGCCGCTGGAGTCTTTCTTCCAGAAGCAGTTCTGGGTATAGCACTTAATGGCATTTCTGGTTCTGGGAGCCAGCAGGTCTCCTTCCAGCAGGATCTCATTGCTGCCGTTGTTGGATCTCAGAATCCTGGTGGTGATGTCGACGGTGTCTGGGGGATGTTCGTCTTTGCCTCCTTCCTCCTGGAGAGGAAGTGCCTGAGAGAGGCCGAGCAGGAGCAGCAGCAGCAGGCTGGCAGAGGGACTCATCTTCAGGGTCGGTCTGGAGGTCTGGAGGCTGTGGAGATTCTCTGGAGAGCTGCTCTGGAGAGACTCCTTGAAGCTTGATGTTTGACTCAGTTCAGTGCAGGGTCTTTATACTCTCCTCTACAGGTGTGTCTGCAGGAGGCTTATGGGTCGGGGTCTACACTGCTAGGCCTGAACAAACGTCTGAAGGGAGGACTCCACAGACAAGCCTACTTTTTAAACATGGTTTGTTATCTCTGCTCATGAGATGGATGAACACAGCTTAACTAGCGGTTAACCAGGTTGCATTTGTTAAGCTAAACACTTCATATGTGGTGTCACATTAGATTTCCACTGTCAGACCAACCTTAATTTAAACAGAGTAATGTATTTGTCCCTCTGAAACTTCCTTTTGATATTTGTTCCATACAATTAAACAACATTGCTTGTATGATTGATGAAAGTATGTAATCAAATACAAATATATTATTCAGACAGGAACAGCTAATGCACTCTAAACAGATATGACCGACAATAATAGATAGGACATTTATCTCAAAATCATAAATGTCATCCTCATGGTGGCTCTAGAGCAGGCGTGTCAGACTCATTTTCACTAAGGCCATCCGTGAAAATGAAAATCACATCAAGGGCCAGACATGCAGAGTTTATTGACATGCTTTTATTGAGAAAATAAATAATAATTGAGAATATATTTGACTGTATAACTAAGTTTCACTGAGAGCAAACCTTTCTTTTGATAACTTTTAGGCTACATCTACAATACTACGTTTAGGTTTAAGAAACAAAAACATTTTGCTACGTTTACGCCTCACGTCCAGACTACTGCAGGCAGCCAGTCAGTCTTATCGGTTAGGTAGCTTACAGATGTTTCAGTAACAGGTCTGTCTGTCTGTCTGTCTGTCTGTCTCTGATGTGCCAGTCAGTCTTATCTTTTATGTAGCTTACAGACCTTTCAGTAATAGTTCCACCTCTCCGTCGCACCAAGATAATAAATCCCTGCTCGTACTTTTCACCGTTGTTGTTCTTTCTCCAAAAGTATTTATCTGCAGAGTAACGTCAGACAATCTGCTTCCTATATATATATACATATATATATATATATACATATATATATATATATATATATATATATATATATATACACATACACAACCCCAAATCAGAAAAAGTTGGGACAGTATGGAAAACACAAATAAAAAAAGAAAGTAGTGATTTCTAAATGTACTTTGTCTTGTATGTCATTGCAGACAATACAACAGCACATAATTTAATGTGTTCCTCATGATTTTTATTGTTTTTATTTAAAAAAAACTAAATTCCTATTTTGGTTTAGCAACACATTTCAAAAAAAGTTGGAACAGTAAAGCATTTACCACTTTGTAATGTTGCCATTCCTTTTCACAACACTTAAAATACGTTTAGGGACTGAAGACACCAAGTGATGAAGTGTTTCAGGTGTAATTTTGTCCCCTTCTTGCTGCAAACAAGTCTTAAGGTGGGCAACTGTACGGGGTCTTCGTTGTCGCATTTTGCGCTTCAAAATGCGCCACACATTCTCTATTGGAGACAGGTCGGGACTGCAGGCAGGCCAGTCAAGTACCCGTATCCTCTTCCTCCACAGCCAGGACTTTGTAATGTGTGCAGAATGTGGTTTTGCATTATCTTGTTGAAATATGCATGGACGTCCCTGGAAAAGATGTCTTCTTGAAGGCAGCATCTTGTGCTCCAAAATCTCTATGCACATTTCAGCATTAATGGTGACATCACAGAAGTGCAAGTTACCTTTGCCAAGGGCACTGACACAACCCCATACCATGACAGACCCTGGCTTTTGGACTTGTTGCTGGTAACAGTCTGGATGATCCTTTTCTTCTTTGGCGTCACGGCATCACGGCGTCCATTTCTCCCAAAAAATACCTGAAATACTGATTCATCTGACCACAGTATACGTTTCCACTGTGTGACGGTCCATCCCAGATGCCTCCGAGCCCAGAGAAGTCGACGCCACTTCTGGACACTGTTAACATAGGGCTTCCTTTTGGCACAGTACAGTTTTAACTGGCATTTGTGGCTGTAACTACGTATTGTGGTACTTGACAAAGGTTTGCCAAAGTAGTCCTGAGCCCATGTGGTGATATCGCTTATAGATGAATGACGATTCTTGATACAGTGCCGCCTGAGGGATCGGAGATCATGGTTGTTCAGCTTAGGCTTGCGCCCTTGTCCTTTACGCACTGAAATTCTTCCTCATTCCTTGAATCTTTTAATTATGTTATGCACTGTTGAAGGTGAAATAAGCAAATGTCTTCCTATCTTTCTTTGAGGAACATTGTTTTTAAACATTTCAATCATTTTCTCACGTATTTGTTGGCAAACTGGCGATCCTCGGCCCATCTTTGCTCCTAAAGGACTAGACCTTTCTTGGATGCTGCTTTTGTACCAAATCATAATTACAATCACCTGTTGACATCACCTGTTTCAAATCACATCATTATTTAACGAATTTACCTGATTACCAGCCCTACATTGCTCCTGTCCCAACCTTTTTTGGAATGTGTTGTAGGTCTGAATGACAGGAAAGGATGTATATTTACAAATATACATATATATATATATATATATATATATATATATATATATATATATAGTGTTTGGGTGGGGGCGTCCTCCGGTAGGAATCCATAGTAACATAGGATAACTAGTCTATGTCCACGACGTTCCACTTCTGGGATTGCTCCGGTGCCGCATGAAATTCTGCCGGATGTCCGTCCCCTTCCTCTTTTTTTGTGTTGCCGTTCTAACCTCCGGCTGATTTGTGAGGACTCTGGTTAACTGCTCCTCAGATCTCTGCAGGGTAAATCCAGACAGCTAGCTAGACTATCTGTCCAATCTGAGTTCTCTGTTGCACGACTAAAGCTACTTTTGAACGTACACATGTTCCACCAAAACAAGTTCCTTCCAGAGACTATTTAGCAGAGGCACCGTGGCTCTGTCCGGAGCTTAGCACCGCCCAAGATGATTGTGATTGGTTTAAAGAAATGCCAATAAACCAGAGCATGGTGTCCTCCCATCCCAGAATAATGTGTGGACTAGTCAGACCGGCAATGCGAGACCATAGGCTAGCTAACGTTACGGTTAGGTGATGCGTTTGATGGATCCAAACAATAGTGTGAACAATCTCATTATGCTTTAATTGCGGTTATACAAAATAACCGGGATTATGTAACAAAAATTAAAATAAAGTGCGGATGGACAATTATTTAATCACTGTTACAGGCCTAATTTGGCAATGTTTTGTTACACAATCTCCGTTTCTTTGTTTAACAGCAAGCCAATGTCTTAAGGTGTGTGACTGGTAATTGTTGATTTTTTTTTAGATATGCCAAATTGTAATTACTTAGGTGATTATTGGTCGGACTATATACTTAGATTTTTAGTTGTCGGCACTAGACCCAAAACACGTTCATAGCAACAAAAATATAATAAAGAGGCGTGGTTTACTTCATAGGCTGTGTACCTGTGTTACTACGATATCTGGGTCACATGACAGTAATTATATAACCAAAAGATGTGTCCCTGAAAAACTGTACTTTGTTTAAAAAAAGTAACACATATTTTGACAGAAAGAGACCCTTAATTGTACAGCAAAGTTTGGAATTGTTACAGCTGTGGCTGAAATCTTGTGCTTCTCTGTGCAGCGATACACTCCCTGAAGCATGTCTACACGGCATCCTCTGGAGTCCCAAATCTCCCCGAGTTTGTGGCCGTCGTGTTTGTCGACGTGTTTCAAACGGACCACTACAGCAGCATCACCAAGACGACGGTACCCCCGCAGGCCTGGATGAGCCGAGTCACAGCAGACGATCCAGAGTACTGGAAGAGGCAAACTTCGTACTGGGAAGGTCAAGAGCAGATAGGACGGGTCAACGTTGAGATTGGGAAGGAGCGCTTCAACCGGACTGAAGGTGTGTTTACTGGATGTTTCACTTGCTAGCAGCTAGGGCTGTGCAATTACTCAAATTTTGATCACGATTGTTTGATGTCGGCTCCTAACAATCACAAAAACAGTATTCAGAAGAAGAAAAATCCCTGATTATTTAGCATGTTACGCTTTGCAAGTAAACTCTTATTTTGTCTCGTGTTCTGAACGGGAATTCAAAAGGTTCAAATGGGAAAAGCATGAAGGGAAATGTGACAGTTGAAGGTGTTTTCACTGTTGATTTGTTGAAGTCTTTGACTGTTTTTTAACTTCAATACATGCAACATCTTCCCAAAAGTCAACTGGGAATCATGTTAAGTAATCCTGATTTCATTATATTGACCAAACTAATTGTGATTATGATTTTTTCCATAATCGAGCAACCCTACTAGCAGCATGGCTCTATGGATGGATGTGTCTTAACAGCTATTGGATGGGCACAAGAGCGTAACTTTGGGTTCAACATGGGGGGGTGAGATCTCCAACTATCTAGGGAGATCTATGTCTGCATGTGTTGAAAAGAGAAAAAAAAACTTTGTAATATAGGTGACAAAAACTCCCAATACATTGCCCGAAGAACCCCAGAAAAAAACGACAACAACGGCGACTCTGGCTCTGGCACTGGTTTGTCAACCCTGCGCTAAACTAAGATGATGGTTTACTAAAACCTGTGCTTCCGTCTCTATCTCTCTCAGGCATCCATGTAATCCAGGTGTTGAATGGCTGTGAATGGGATGATGAGACTGCAGAAGTTAATGGTTTTGGTCTAATAAGTTATAACGGAGAAGACGTCTTAATATTGGACATGAAAGCACAGAGATGGATCGCCACAAAACCACAGTTTCTCAGAAGCCAACACAAGTGGAATAATGACAGAAGTTGGTTAGAATTCATGGAGCACCATTTGACCCAGGAGTGCCCTGTGAGGCTGAAGAATAGTCTGATGTACGGGAAGAGCACTCTGCAGAGAATATGTAAAAGACGAAACTGCTTGTATTGTTTACTTAAACGTTGTGGATATAGACTAGCGTGAAAGCAACCTCTCTGCCTCTCTTGGTCTGTCTTGCATCTGTTTCTGCAGAGCTTCCCAGGGTGTCTCTGCTCCAGAAGACTCCCTGGTCTCCGGTGAGCTGTCACGCAACTGGTTTCTACCCAGACAGAGCGCTGATGTTCTGGAGCAGAGATGGAGAGGAGCTTCATGAACACGTCTCTCCTGATTGAAAAGTGTTGGGGGCGCCGTGTCGCCTTTAGGTCTACTTCCCATTAATAATAGAATTAGAACGACAAGCGAAATAAACATGTTTATTAAACATGATCATCCTAAGGCGCCCCCTCAGCCACACGTTTACTTGTCAACCGGATTATTAGATTGAATTGATGATTATTGTCGACCATTTCCTAATTGGTGGAAAACTTCAAACTAATGATTTAGTTTGAAGTTCCCGTGATGCAACGTTTCCAGTTTATGGGTCAGACTCAAACACACGGACGTTCCGCAGACGTAAATCAGCAGATAATGATGCCTATAGGCAACAAGTGTGCTGACTCAGATATAATCAGAAAAGTCGATCTACAGGAGAATAAATAGTTGAAAGTAATACAGAATGCCTGAGAGCATTACTGCAATATATTCCATTATGTTTTACATGTGGATTGTAATCTATGTTTCCCTTTACATACAGATATTTCCAGCATATTGATTCAGAAAAAGGTAGAAATAGGTGCATAACTCATTATGAATGCAGGAAATGAAGTGTTTAATGCCCCCATCATAACTCACCAAACTAATCTGGAAACAACACACTGGCCTTTGGGTTGGCAGGCCAGTTATGATTGGACCAAATTTTGGTGCCATCTAACTTACATGGAAGCTGGAAACTAAAATGAACATATGCGCTGCTACTTTATCTCTGACACAGCGGTGGAGATCTGGCAATCTTGCCTAGAGGGCTAGAGCCGGCCCTGGTGTCAGTCCCTTGGAATCAAAATGGAAGACGTTCCTACTGGCCATATTTTGCACAAATATTCAACAATCATTGAGCAATCAATCCCATTACTCAGTGACTAATGTGTGCACATGTAAAATAGTTGCAGGGCCAGAAGTAGAGAAAAATAATTAGTCAGCAACCAGTAAATTTGCATTACCTTTATTACAGATAAGTTAGGCATTCTGTTGTCTGGACATCTGAAATATGATGAGAAAACTCAAATGTTTAACATTGTTTCTATTGATTATATTAGCTGTTGATTAACAACAGCGTAAAGAAACAGAAAAGTGGGAAATTGTAGCATTTAGCATTAGCATTAGCATTATTAGCAGCCGTAGAGCTTATTGATCCTTATGATGTCCCAGGAGGACAAGCCGTTCCTCTGGCCGATCTGGACGTTAGGGTCGGGGATGGGGGTCATGGAGTCCTGCCCGTTGATGGAGAAGGCTGTTTTTCCATAGTGCATGATGGAGGTGTAGTCGTAGGGAGTGTTCAGGTTGTTGGTGTCCTCCTTGTAGAAGTTGTAGGCCATCTGAGGGTCAATGTTGTTCCAATTGATCCTGATGTAGTTGTCGCGGTCGCTCCTGGTCTGTTCGTGCTGGAAGCCCAGAGCGTGGTTGGTCTCGTGCTGGACGATGCCGTAGTAGAGGCAGCCCTGCCTGTTGAGAGAGAGCACCTGACCGCCTCCCACTTTGCCCAGTTCAGAGAAACACCCTCCTTTGTTCTCCACTCTGATGTAGTCAGCCTCGTTCGTACGGGGGACGAAGCGGATACAGGTTTTGCCGTGGTAGCCCTGAAAGGCGTTGACAATCAACTGCTTCTCTGAGCTGGCGAACTCACTGCTCACGATGAAGGGGACCCGCACCAGGCCGCTGGAGTCTTTCTTCCAGAAGCAGTTCTGGGTATAGCACTTAATGGCATTTCTGGTTCTGGGAGCCAGCAGGTCTCCTTCCAGCAGGATCTCATTGCTGCCGTTGTTGGATCTCAGAATCCTGGTGGTGATGTCGACGGTGTCTGGGGGATGTTCGTCTTTGACTCCTTCCTCCTGGAGAGGAAGTGCCTGAGAGAGGCCGAGCAGGAGCAGCAGCAGCAGGCTGGCAGAGGGACTCATCTTCAGGGTCGGTCTGGAGGTCTGGAGGCTGTGGAGATTCTCTGGAGAGCTGCTCTGGAGAGACTTCTTAAAGCTTGATGTTTGACTCAGTTCAGTGCAGGGTCTTTATACTCTCCTCTACAGGTGTGTCTGCAGGAGGCTTATGGGTCGGGGTCTACACTGCTAGGCCTGAACAAACGTCTGAAGGGAGGACTCCACAGACAAGCCTACTTTTTAAACATGGTTTGTTATCTCTGCTCATGAGATGGATGAACACAGCTTAACTAGCGGTTAACCAGGTTGCATTTGTTAAGCTAAACACTTCATATGTGGTGTCACATTAGATTTCCACTGTCAGACCAACCTTTATTTAAACAGAGTAATGTATTTGTCCCTCTGAAACTTCCTTTTGATATTTGTTCCATACAATTAAACAACATTGCTTGTATGATTGATGAAAGTATGTAATCAAATACAAATATATTATTCAGACAGGAACAGCTAATGCACTCTAAACAGATATGACCGACAATAATAGATAGGACATTTATCTCAAAATCATAAATGTCATCCTCATGGTGGCTCTAGAGCAGGCGTGTCAGACTCATTTTCACTAAGGCCATCCGTGAAAATGAAAATCACATCAAGGGCCAGACATGCAGAGTTTATTGACATGCTTTTATTGAGAAAATAAATAATAATTGAGAATATATTTGACTGTATAACTAAGTTTCACTGAGAGCAAACCTTTCTTTTGATAACTTTTAGGCTACATCTACAATACTATTGTCGATTTTTTCCATAATCGAGCAACCCTACTAGCAGCATGGCTCTATGGATGGATGTGTCTTAACAGCTATTGGATGGGCACAAGAGCGTAACTTTGGGTTCAACATGGGGGGGTGAGATCTCCAACTATCTAGGGAGATCTATGTCTGCATGTGTTGAAAAGAGCACAAAAACATAAAAATAAATTGTTGAAAACAACATCAATGAAATGGTCAAAAAACTTTGTAATATAGGTGACAAAAACTCCCAATACATTGCTAGAAGAACCCCAGAAAAAAACGACAACAACGGCGACTCTGGCTCTGGCACTGGTTTGTCACCCCTGCGCTAAACTAAGATGATGGTTTACTAAAACCTGTGCTTCTGTCTCTATCTCTCTCAGGCATCCATGTAATCCAGGTGTTGAATGGCTGTGAATGGGATGATGAGACTGGAGAAGTTAATGGTTTTGGTCTAATAAGTTATAACGGAGAAGACGTCTTAATATTGGACATGAAAGCACAGAGATGGATCGCCACAAAACCACAGTTTCTCAGAAGCCAACACAAGTGGAATAATGACAGAAGTTGGTTAGAATTCATGGAGCACCGTTTGACCCAGGAGTGCCCTGTGAGGCTGAAGAATAGTCTGATGTACGGGAAGAGCACTCTGCAGAGAATAGGTAAAAGACGAAACTATTTGTATTGTTTACTTAAACGTTGTGGATATAGACTAGCGTGAAAGCAACCTCTCTGCCTCTCTTGGTCTGTCTTGCATCTGTTTCTGCAGAGCTTCCCAGGGTGTCTCTGCTCCAGAAGACTCCCTGGTCTCCGGTGAGCTGTCACGCAACTGGTTTCTACCCAGACAGAGCGCTGATGTTCTGGAGCAGAGATGGAGAGGAGCTTCACGAACACGTCTCTCCTGATTGAAAAGTGTTGGGGGCGCCGTGTCGCCTTTAGGTCTACTTCCCATTAATAATAGAATTAGACTGACAAGCGAAATAAACATGTTTATTAAACATGATCATCCTAAGGCGCCCCCTCAGCCACACGTTTACTTGTCATCCGGATTATTAGATTGAATTGATGATTATTGTCGATCATTTCCTAATTGGGGGAAAACTTCAAACTAATGATTTAGTTTCCAGTCTATGGGTCAGACTCAAACACACGGACGTTCCGCAGACGTAAATCAGCAGTAAATGATGCCTATACGCAAAAAGTGTGCTGACTCAGATATAATCAGAAAAGTCGATCTACAGGAGAATAAATAGTTGAAAGTAATACAGAATGCCTGAGAGCATTACTGCAATATATTCCATTATGTTTTTATATGTGGATTGTAATCTATGTTTCCCTTTACATACAGATATTTCCAGCATATTGATTCAGAAAAAGGTGCATACAAATTCACCAGAATGCAGGAAATGAAGTGTTTAATGCCCCCATCATAACTCACCAAACTAATCTGGAAACAACACACTGGCCTTTGGGTTGGCAGGCCAGTTATGATTGGACCAAATTTTGGTGCCATCTAACTTACATGGAAGCTGGAAACTAAAATGAACATATGCGCTGCTACTTTATCTCTGACACAGCGGTGGAGATCTGGCAATCTTGCCCAGAGGGCTAGAGCCGGCCCTGGTGTCAGTCCCTTGGAATCAAAATGGAAGACGTTCCTACTGGCCATATTTTGCACAAATATTCAACAATCATTGAGCAATCAATCCCATTACTCAGTGACTAATGTGTGCACATGTAAAATAGTTGCAGGGCCAGAAGTAGAGAAAAATAATTAGTCAGCAACCAGTAAATTTGCATTACCTTTATTACAGATAAGTTAGGCATTCTGTTGTCTGGACATCTGAAATATGATGAGAAAACTCAAATGTTTAACATTGTTTCTATTGATTATATTAGCTGTTGATTAACAACAGCGTAAAGAAACAGAAATGTGGGAAATTGTAGCATTTAGCATTAGCATTATTAGCAGCCGTAGAGCTTATTGATCCTTATGATGTCCCAGGAGGACAAGCCGTTCCTCTGGCCGATCTGGACGTTAGGGTCGGGGATGGGGGTCATGGAGTCCTGCCCGTTGATGGAGAAGGCTGTTTTTCCATAGTGCATGATGGAGGTGTAGTCGTAGGGAGTGTTCAGGTTGTTGGTGTCCTCCTTGTAGAAGTTGTAGGCCATCTGAGGGTCAATGTTTTTCCAATTGATCCTGATGTAGTTGTCGCGGTCGCTCCTGGTCTGTTCGTGCTGGAAGCCCAGAGCGTGGTTGGTCTCGTGCTGGACGATGCCGTAGTAGAGGCAGCCCTGCCTGTTGAGAGAGAGCACCTGACCGCCTCCCACTTTGCCCAGTTCGGAGAAACACCCTCCTTTGTTCTCCACTCTGATGTAGTCGGCCTCGTTCGTACGGGGGACGAAGCGGATACAGGTTTTGCCGTGGTAGCCCTGAAAGGCGTTGACAATCAACTGCTTCTCTGAGCTGGCGAACTCACTGCTCACGGTGAAGGGGACCCGCACCAGGCCGCTGGAGTCTTTCTTCCAGAAGCAGTTCTGGGTATAGCACTTAATGGCATTTCTGGTTCTGGGAGCCAGCAGGTCTCCTTCCAGCAGGATCTCATTGCTGCCGTTGTTGGATCTCAGAATCCTGGTGGTGATGTCGACGGTGTCTGGGGGATGTTCGTCTTTGCCTCCTTCCTCCTGGAGAGGAAGTGCCTGAGAGAGGCCGAGCAGGAGCAGCAGCAGCAGGCTGGCAGAGGGACTCATCTTCAAGGTCGGTCTGGAGGTCTGGAGGCTGTGGAGATTCTCTGGAGAGCTGCTCTGGAGAGACTCCTTGAAGCTTGATGTTTGACTCAGTTCAGTCCAGGGTCTTTATACTCTCCTCTACAGGTGTGTCTGCAGGAGGCTTATGGGTCGGGGTCTACACTGCTAGGCCTGAACAAACGTCTGAAGGGAGGACTCCACAGACAAGCCTACTTTTTAAACATGGTTTGTTATCTCTGCTCATGAGATGGATGAACACAGCTTAACTAGCGGTTAACCAGGTTGCATTTGTTAAGCTAAACACTTCATATGTGATGTCACATTAGATTTCCACTGTCAGACCAACCTTAATTTAAACAGAGTAATGTATTTGTCCCTCTGAAACTCCCTTTTGATATTTGTTCCATACAATTAAACAACATTGCTTGTATGATTGATGAAAGTATGTAATCAAATACAAATATATTATTCAGACAGGAACAGCTAATGCACTCTAAACAGATATGACCGACAATAATAGATAGGACATTTATCTCAAAATCATAAATGTCATCCTCATGGTGGCTCTAGAGCAGGCGTGTCAGACTCATTTTCACTAAGGCCATCCGTGAAAATGAAAATCACATCAAGGGCCAGACATGCAGAGTTTATTGACATGCTTTTATTGAGAAAATAAATAATAATTGAGAATATATTTGACTGTATAACTAAGTTTCACTGAGAGCAAACCTTTCTTTTGATAACTTTTAGGCTACATCTACAATACTACGTTTAGGTTTAAGAAAGAAAAACATTTTGCTACGTTTACGCCTCACGTCCAGACTACTGCAGGCAGTCGGTCAGTCTTATCGGTTAGGTAGCTTACAGATGTTTCAGTAACAGGTCTGTCTGTCTGTCTGTCTGTCTGTCTCTGATGTGCCAGTCAGTCTTATCTTTTATGTAGCTTACAGACCTTTCAGTAAGAGTTCCACCTCTCCGTCGCACCAAGATAATAAATCCCTGCTCGTACTTTTCACCGTTGTTGTTCTTTCTCCAAAAGTATTTATCTGCAGAGTAACGTCAGACAATCTGCTTCCTATATATATATATATATATATATATATATATATATATATATATATATATATATATATATACACATACACAACCCCAAATCAGAAAAAGTTGGGACAGTATGGAAAACACAAATATAAAAAGAAAGTAGTGATTTCTAAATGTACTTTGACTTGTATGTCATTGCAGACAATACAATAGCACATCATTTAATGTGTTCCTCATGATTTTTATTGTTTTTATTTAAAAAAAACTAAATTCCTATTTTGGTTTAGCAACACATTTCAAAAAAAGTTGGAACAGTAAAGCATTTACCACTTTGTAATGTTGCCATTCCTTTTCACAACACTTAAAATACGTTTAGGGACTGAAGACACCAAGTGATGAAGTGTTTCAGGTGTAATTTTGTCCCATTCTTGCTGCAAACAAGTCTTAAGGTGGGCAACTGTACGGGGTCTTCGTTGTCGCATTTTGCGCTTCAAAATGCGCCACACATTCTCTATTGGAGACAGGTCGGGACTGCAGGCAGGCCAGTCAAGTACCCGTATCCTCTTCCTCCACAGCCAGGACTTTGTAATGTGTGCAGAATGTGGTTTTGCATTATCTTGTTGAAATATGCATGGACGTCCCTGGAAAAGATGTCTTCTTGAAGGCAGCATCTTGTGCTCCAAAATCTCTATGCACATTTCAGCATTAATGGTGACATCACAGAAGTGCAAGTTACCTTTGCCAAGGGCACTGACACAACCCCATACCATGACAGACCCTGGCTTTTGGACTTGTTGCTGGTAACAGTCTGGATGATCCTTTTCTTCTTTGGCGTCACGGCATCACGGCGTCCATTTCTCCCAAAAAATACCTGAAATACTGATTCATCTGACCACAGTATACGTTTCCACTGTGTGACGGTCCATCACAGATGCCTCCGAGCCCAGAGAAGTCGACGCCACTTCTGGACACTGTTAACATAGGGCTTCCTTTTGGCACAGTACAGTTTTAACTGGCATTTGTGGCTGTAACTACGTATTGTGGTACTTGACAAAGGTTTGCCAAAGTAGTCCTGAGCCCATGTGGTGATATCGCTTATAGATTAATGACGATTCTTGATACAGTGCCGCCTGAGGGATCGGAGATCATGGTTGTTCAGCTTAGGCTTGCGCCCTTGTCCTTTACGCACTGAAATTCTTCCTCATTCCTTGAATCTTTTAATTATGTTATGCACTGTTGAAGGTGAAATAAGCAAATGTCTTCCTATCTTTCTTTAAGGAACATTGGTTTTAAACATTTCAATCATTTTCTCACGTATTTGTTGGCAAACTGGCGATCCTCGGCCCATCTTTACTCCTAAAGGACTAGACCTTTCTTGGATGCTGCTTTTGTACCAAATCATAATTACAATCACCTGTTGACATCACCTGTTTCAAATCACATCATTATTTAACCAATTTACCTGATTACCAGCCCTACATTGCTCCTGTCCCAACCTTTTTTGGAATGTGTTGTAGGTCTGAATGACAGGAAAGGATGTATATTTACAAATATACATATATATATATATATATATATATATATATATATATATATATATATATATATATATATATATATATAGTGTTTGGGTGGGGGCGTCCTCCGGTAGGAATCCATAGTAACATAGGATAACTAGTCTATATCCACGACGTTCCACTTCTGGGATTGCTCCGGTGCCGCATGAAATTCTGCCGGATGTCCGTCCCCTTCCTCTTTTTTTGTGTTGCCGTTCTAACCTCCGGCTGATTTGTGAGGACTCTGGTTAACTGCTCCTCAGATCTCTGCAGGGTAAATCCAGACAGCTAGCTAGACTATCTGTCCAATCTGAGTTCTCTGTTGCACGACTAAAGCTACTTTTGAACGTACACATGTTCCACCAAAACAAGTTCCTTCCAGAGACTATTTAGCAGAGGCACCGTGGCTCTGTCCGGAGCTTAGCACCGCCCAAGATGATTGTGATTGGTTTAAAGAAATGCCAATAAACCAGAGCATGGTGTCCTCCCATCCCAGAATAATGTGTGGACTAGTCAGACCGGCAATGCGAGACCATAGGCTAGCTAACGTTACGGTTAGGTGATGCGTTTGATGGATCCAAACAATAGTGTGAACAATCTCATTATGCTTTAATTGCGGTTATACAAAATAACCGGGATTATGTAACAAAAATTAAAATAAAGTGCGGATGGACAATTATTTAATCACTGTTACAGGCCTAATTTGGCAATGTTTTGTTACACAATCTCCGTTTCTTTGTTTAACAGCAAGCCAATGTCTTAAGGTGTGTGACTGGTAATTGTTGATTTTTTTTTAGATATGCCAAATTGTAATTACTTAGGTGATTATTGGTCGGACTATATACTTAGATTTTTAGTTGTCGGCACTAGACCCAAAACACGTTCATAGCAACAAAAATATAATAAAGAGGCGTGGTTTACTTCATAGGCTGTGTACCTGTGTTACTACGATATCTGGGTCACATGACAGTAATTATATAACCAAAAGATGTGTCCCTGAAAAACTGTACTTTGTTTAAAAAAAGTAACACATATTTTGACAGAAAGAGACCCTTAATTGTACAGCAAAGTTTGGAATTGTTACAGCTGTGGCTGAAATCTTGTGCTTCTCTGTGCAGCGATACACTCCCTGAAGCATGTCTACACGGCATCCTCTGGAGTCCCAAATCTCCCCGAGTTTGTGGCCGAGTTTGTGGCCGTCGTGTTTGTCGACGTGTTTCAAACTAACCACTACAGCAGCATCACCAAGACGACGGTACCCACGCAGGCCTGGATGAGCCGAGTCACAGCAGACGATCCAGAGTACTGGAAGAGGCAAACTTCGTACTGGGAAGGTCAAGAGCAGATAGGACGGGTCAACGTTGAGATTGGGAAGGAGCGCTTCAACCGGACTGAAGGTGTGTTTACTGGATGTTTCACTTGCTAGCAGCTAGGGCTGTGCAATTACTCACATTTTGATCACGATTGTTTGATGTCGGCTCCTAACGATCACAAAAACAGTATTCAGAAGAAGAAAAATCCCTGATTATTTAGCATGTTACGCTTTGCAAGTAAACTCTTATTTTGTCTCGTGTTCTGAATGGGAATTCAAAAGGTTCAAATGGGAAAAGCATGAAGGGAAATGTGACAGTTGAAGGTGTTTTCACTGTTGATTTGTTGAAGTCTTTGACTGTTTTTTAACTTCAATACATGCAACATCTTCCCAAAAGTCAACTGGGAATCATGTTAAGTAATCCTGATTTCATTATATTGACCAAACTAATTGTGATTATGATTTTTTCCATAATCGAGCAACCCTACTAGCAGCATGGCTCTATGGATGGATGTGTCTTAACAGCTATTGGATGGGCACAAGAGCGTAACTTTGGGTTCAACATGGGGGGGTGAGATCTCCAACTATCTAGGGAGATCTATGTCTGCATGTGTTGAAAAAAGCACAAAAACATAAAAATAAATTGTTGAAAACAACATCAATGAAATGGTCAAAAAACTTTGTAATATAGGTGACAAAAACTCCCAATACATTGCCCGAAGAACCCCAGAAAAAAACGACAACAACGGCGACTCTGGCTCTGGCACTGGTTTGTCACCCCTGCGCTAAACTAAGATGATGGTTTACTAAAACCTGTGCTTCCGTCTCTATCTCTCTCAGGCATCCATGTAATCCAGGTGTTGAATGGCTGTGAATGGGATGATGAGACTGGAGAAGTTAATGGTTTTGGTCTAATAAGTTATAACGGAGAAGACGTCTTAATATTGGACATGAAAGCACAGAGATGGATCGCCACAAAACCACAGTTTCTCAGAAGCCAACACAAGTGGAATAATGACAGAAGTTGGTTAGAATTCATGGAGCACCGTTTGACCCAGGAGTGCCCTGTGAGGCTGAAGAATAGTCTGATGTACGGGAAGAGCACTCTGCAGAGAATATGTAAAAGACGAAACTGCTTGTATTGTTTACTTAAACGTTGTGGATATAGACTAGCGTGAAAGCAACCTCTCTGCCTCTCTTGGTCTGTCTTGCATCTGTTTCTGCAGAGCTTCCCAGGGTGTCTCTGCTCCAGAAGACTCCCTGGTCTCCGGTGAGCTGTCACGCAACTGGTTTCTACCCAGACAGAGCGCTGATGTTCTGGAGCAGAGATGGAGAGGAGCTTCGTGAACACGTCTCTCCTGATTAAAAAGTGTTGGGGGCGCCGTGTCGCCTTTAGGTCTACTTCCCATTAATAATAGAATTAGAACGACAAGCGAAATAAACATGTTTATTAAACATGATCATCCTAAGGCGACCATTTCCTAATTGGTGGAAAACTTCAAACTAATGATTTAGTTTGAAGTTCCCGTGATGCAACGTTTCCAGTCTATGGGTCAGACTCAAACACACGGACGTTCCGCAGACGTAAATCAGCAGATAATGATGCCTATAGGCAACAAGTGTGCTGACTCAGATATAATCAGAAAAGTCGATCTACAGGAGAATAAATAGTTGAAAGTAATACAGAATGCCTGAGAGCATTACTGCAATATATTCCATTATGTTTTTACATGTGGATTGTAATCTATGTTTCCCTTTACATACAGATATTTCCAGCATATTGATTCAGAAAAAGGTAGAAATAGGTGCATAACTCATTATGAATGCAGGAAATGAAGTGTTTAATGCCCCCATCATAACTCACCAAACTAATCTGGAAACAACACACTGGCCTTTGGGTTGGCAGGCCAGTTATGATTGGACCAAATTTTGGTGCCATCTAACTTGCATGGAAGCAGGAAACTAAAATGAACATATACGCTGCTACTCTATCGCTGACACTGCGGTGGAGATCTGGCAATCTTGCCTAGAGGGCTAGAGCCGGCCCTGGTGTCAGTCCCTTGGAATCGAAATGGAAGACGTTCCTACTGGCCATATTTTGCACAAATATTCAACAATCATTGAGCAATCAATCCCATTACTCAGTGACTAATGTGTGCACATGTAAAATAGTTGCAGGGCCAGAAGTAGAGAAAAATAATTAGTCAGCAATCAGTAAGTTTGCATTACCTTTATTACAGATAAGTTAGGCATTCTGTTGTCTGGACATTTGAAACATGATGAGAAAACTCAAATGTTTAGCATTGTTTCTATTGATTATATTAGCTATTGATTAACAACAGCGTAAAGAAACAGAAAAGTGGGAAATTGTAGCATTTAGCATTAGCATTAGCATTATTAGCAGCCGTAGAGCTTATTGATCCTTATGATGTCCCAGGAGGACAAGCCGTTCCTCTGGCCGATCTGGACGTTAGGGTCGGGGATGGGGGTCATGGAGTCCTGCCCGTTGATGGAGAAGGCTGTTTTTCCATAGTGCATGATGGAGGTGTAGTCGTAGGGAGTGTTCAGGTTGTTGGTGTCCTCCTTGTAGAAGTTGTAGGCCATCTGAGGGTCAATGTTGTTCCAATTGATCCTGATGTAGTTGTCGCGGTCGCTCCTGGTCTGTTCGTGCTGGAAGCCCAGAGCGTGGTTGGTCTCGTGCTGGACGATGCCGTAGTAGAGGCAGCCCTGCCTGTTGAGAGAGAGCACCTGACCGCCTCCCACTTTGCCCAGTTCAGAGAAACACCCTCCTTTGTTCTCCACTCTGATGTAGTCAGCCTCGTTCGTACGGGGGACGAAGCGGATACAGGTTTTGCCGTGGTAGCCCTGAAAGGCGTTGACAATCAACTGCTTCTCTGAGCTGGCGAACTCACTGCTCACGATGAAGGGGACCCGCACCAGGCCGCTGGAGTCTTTCTTCCAGAAGCAGTTCTGGGTATAGCACTTAATGGCATTTCTGGTTCTGGGAGCCAGCAGGTCTCCTTCCAGCAGGATCTCATTGCTGCCGTTGTTGGATCTCAGAATCCTGGTGGTGATGTCGACGGTGTCTGGGGGATGTTCGTCTTTGCCTCCTTCCTCCTGGAGAGGAAGTGCCTGAGAGAGGCCGAGCAGGAGCAGCAGCAGCAGGCTGGCAGAGGGACTCATCTTCAGGGTCGGTCTGGAGGTCTGGAGGCTGTGGAGATTCTCTGGAGTGCTGCTCTGGAGAGACTCCTTGAAGCTTGATGTTTGACTCAGTTCAGTCCAGGGTCTTTATACTCTCCTCTACAGGTGTGTCTGCAGGAGGCTTATGGGTCGGGGTCTACACTGCTAGGCCTGAACAAACGTCTGAAGGGAGGACTCCACAGACAAGCCTACTTTTTAAACATGGTTTGTTATCTCTGCTCATGAGATGGATGAACACAGCTTAACTAGCGGTTAACCAGGTTGCATTTGTTAAGCTAAACACTTCATATGTGGTGTCACATTAGATTTCCACTGTCAGACCAACCTTAATTTAAAGAGAGTAATGTATTTGTCCCTCTGAAACTTCCTTTTGATATTTGTTCCATACAATTAAACAACATTGCTTGTATGATTGATGAAAGTATGTAATCAAATACAAATATATTATTCAGATAGGAACAGCTAATGCACTCTAAACAGATATGACCAACAATAATAGATAGGACATTTATCTCAAATCATAAATGTCATCCTCATGGTGGCTCTAGAGCAGGCGTGTCAGACTCATTTTCACTAAGGCCATCCGTGAAAATGAAAATCACATCAAGGGCCAGACATGCAGAGTTTATTGACATGCTTTTATTGAGAAAATAAATAATAATTGAGAATATATTTGACTGTATAACTAAGTTTCACTGAGAGCAAACCTTTCTTTTGATAACTTTTAGGCTACATCTACAATACTACGTTTTGGTTTAAGAAACAAAAACATTTTGCTACGTTTACGACTCACGTCCAGACTACTGCAGGCAGCCAGTCAGTCTTATCGGTTAGGTAGCTTACAGATGTTTCAGTAACAGGTCTGTCTGTCTGTCTGTCTGTCTGTCTCTGCTGTGCCAGTCAGTCTTATCTTTTATGTAGCTTACAGACCTTTCAGTAATAGTTCCACCTCTCCGTTGTTCCAAGATAATAAATCCCTGCTCATACTTTTCACCGTTGTTGTTCTTTCTCCAAAAGTATTTATCTGCAGAGTAACGTCAGACAATCTGCTTCCTATATATATATATATATATATATATATATATATATATATATATATATATATACACACACACAACCCCAAATCAGAAAAAGTTGGGACAGTATGGAAAACACAAATAAAAAAAGAAAGTATTGATTTCTAAATGTACTTTGACTTGTATTTCATTGCAGGCAATACAACAGCACATAATTTAATGTGTTCCTCATGATTTTTATTGTTTTTGTTTCAAAAAAACTAAATTCCTATTTTGGTTCTTGCAACACATTTCAAAAAAAGTTGGAACTGTAAAGCATTTACCACTTTGTAATGTTGCCATTCCTTTTCACAACACTTAAAATACGTTTAGGGACTGAAGACACCAAGTGATGAAGTGTTTCAGGTGTAATTTTCTTTTCTTTTTATTTTTAAAAGTCTTAAGGTGGGCAACAGTACGGGGTCTTCGTTGTCGCCTTTTGCGCTTCAAAATGCGCCACACATTCTCTATTGGAGACAGGTCGGGACTGCAGGCAGGCCTGTCAAGTACCCGTATCCTCTTCCTCCGCAGCCAGGACTTTGTAATGTGTGCTGAATGTGGTATTGCATTATCTTGTTGAAATATGCATGGACGTCCCTGGAAAAGATGTCTTCTTCAAGGCAGCATATTGTGCTCCAAAATCTCTATGTACTTTTCAGCATTAATGGTGCCATCACAGAAGTGCAAGTTACCTTTGCCAAGGGCACTGACACAACCCCATACCATGACAGACCCTGGTGTTTGGACTTGTTTCTGGTAACAGTCTGGATGATCCTTTTCTTCTTTGGTCCGGAGCACACGGTGTCCATTTCTCCCAAAAAATACCTGAAATACTAATTCATCTGACCGCAGTATACATTTCCACTGTGTGACGGTCCATCCCAGATGCCTCTGAGCCCAGAGAAGTCGACGCCGCTTCTGGACACTGTTAATATAGGGCTTCCTTTTGGCACAGTACAGTTATAACTGGCATTTGTGGCTGTAACTACGTATTGTGGTACTTGACAAAGGTTTGCCAAAGTAGTCCTGAGCCCATGTGGTGATATCGCTTATAGATGAATGACGACTCTTGATGCAGTGGGGCCTGAGGGATCGGAGATCACGGTTGTTCAGCTTAGCCTTGCGCTCTTGTCCTTTACGCACTGAAATTCGTCCTCATTCCTTGAATCTTTTAATTATGTTATGCACTGTTGAAGGTGAAATAAGTAAATGTCTTCCTGTCTTTCTTTGAGGAACATTTCAATAATTTTCTCACGTATTTGTTGGCAAACTGGCGATCCTCGGCCCATCTTTGCTCCTAAAGGACTAGACCTTTCTTGGATGCTGCTTTTGTACCAAATCATAATTACAATCACCTGTTGACATCACCTGTTTCAAATCACATCATTATTTAACCAATTTACCTGATTACTAGCCCTAAATTGCTCCTGTCCCAACAATTTTTGGAATGTGTTGCAGGTCTGAATGACAGGAAAGGATGTATATTTAAAAATATACATATATATATATATATATATATATATATATATATATGGGGTTGTATATATATATATATATATATATATATATATATATAGAGAGAGAGAGAGAGAGAGAGAGAGAGAGAGGGAGAGAGAGAGAGAGAGAGAGAGACTAGATTTCACCTGTCTTAGCTGCTTTTTTTCCAACTTTTTTCACACTTTTGTGGCTTTTGTTGTTTCTGTCGCGTTTTTTATGTGTTTTCAAGGTTTTGGTCTTTTTTTGCATTTGTTTTTACACTTTTTCAACTGTATATTATCTTATGTTATTATTGTCACATGAAATAAAGTTTTTTTGATATTCTGTATATGCTTACTTTTCTTTAATACAAATTCTCGATTTTATCCAGTTGCCTGCAACCCACATTAGTACTTTAAAGCTTATTTGCCAGTGTTTGGGTGGGGCGTCCTCTGGTAGGAATCCATAGTAACATAGGATAACTCGTCTATATCCACGACGTTCCACTTCTGGGATTGCTCCGGTGCCGCATGAAATTCTGCCGGATGTCCGTCCCCTTCCTCCGTCTCTGTGTTGCCGTTCTAACCTCCGGCTGATTTGTGAGGACTCTGGTTAACTGCTCCTCAGATCTCTGCAGGGTAAATCCAGACAGCTAGCTAGACTATCTGTCCAATCTGAGTTCTCTGTTGCACGACTAAAGCTACTTTTGAACGTACACATGTTCCACCAAAACAAGTTCCTTCCAGAGACTATTTAGCAGAGGCACCGTGGCTCCGTCCGGAGCTTAGCACCGCCCAAGATGATTGTGATTGGTTTAAAGAAATGCCAATAAACCAGAGCATGGTGTCCTCCCATCCCAGAATAATGTGTGGACTAGTCAGACCGGCAATGCGAGACCATAGGCTAGCTAACGTTACGGTTAGGTGATGCGTTTGATGGATCCAAACAATAGTGTGAACAATCTCATTATGCTTTAATTGCGGTTATACAAAATAACCGGGATTATGTAACAAAAATTAAAATAAAGTGCGGATGGACAATTATTTAATCACTGTTACAGGCCTAATTTGGCAATGTTTTGTTACACAATCTCCGTTTCTTTGTTTAACAGCAAGCCAATGTCTTAAGGTGTGTGACTGGTAATTGTTGATCTTTTTTAGATATGCCAAATTGTAATTACTTAGGTGATTATTGGTCGGACTATATACTTAGATTTTTAGTTGTCGGCACTAGACCCAAAACACGTTCATAGCAACAAAAATATAATAAAGAGGCGTGGTTTACTTCATAGGCTGTGTACCTGTGTTACTACGATATCTGGGTCACATGACAGTAATTATATAACCAAAAGATGTGTCCCTGAAAAACTGTACTTTGTTTAAAAAAAGTAACACATATTTTGACAGAAAGAGACCCTTAATTGTACAGCAAAGTTTGGAATTGTTACAGCTGTGGCTGAAATCTTGTGCTTCTCTGTGCAGCGATACACTCCCTGAAGCATGTCTACACGGCATCCTCTGGAGTCCCAAATCTCCCCGAGTTTGTGGCCGTCGTGTTTGTCGACGTGTTTCAAACGGACCACTACAGCAGCATCACCAAGACGACGGTACCCACGCAGGCCTGGATGAGCCGAGTCACAGCAGACGATCCAGAGTACTGGAAGAGGCAAACTTCGTACTGGGAAGGTCAAGAGCAGATAGGACGGGTCAACGTTGAGATTGGGAAGGAGCGCTTCAACCGGACTGAAGGTGTGTTTACTGGATGTTTCACTTGCTAGCAGCTAGGGCTGTGCAATTACTCAAATTTTGATCACGATTGTTTGATGTCGGCTCCTAACGATCACAAAAACAGTATTCAGAAGAAGAAAAATCCCTGATTATTTAGCATGTTACGCTTTGCAAGTAAACTCTTATTTTGTCTCGTGTTCTGAATGGGAATTCAAAAGGTTCAAATGGGAAAAGCATGAAGGGAAATGTGACAGTTGAAGGTGTTTTCACTGTTGATTTGTTGAAGTCTTTGACTGTTTTTTAACTTCAATACATGCAACATCTTCCCAAAAGTCAACTGGGAATCATGTTAAGTAATCCTGATTTCATTATATTGACCAAACTAATTGTGATTATGATTTTTTCCATAATCGAGCAACCCTACTAGCAGCATGGCTCTATGGATGGATGTGTCTTAACAGCTATTGGATGGGCACAAGAGCGTAACTTTGGGTTCAACATGGGGGGGTGAGATCTCCAACTATCTAGGGAGATCTATGTCTGCATGTGTTGAAAAGAGCACAAAAACATAAAAATAAATTGTTGAAAACAACATCAATGAAATGGTCAAAAAACTTTGTAATATAGGTGACAAAAACTCCCAATACATTGCTAGAAGAACCCCAGAAAAAAACGACAACAACGGCGACTCTGGCTCTGGCACTGGTTTGTCACCCCTGCGCTAAACTAAGATGATGGTTTACTAAAACCTGTGCTTCCGTCTCTATCTCTCTCAGGCATCCATGTAATCCAGGTGTTGAATGGCTGTGAATGGGATGATGAGACTGGAGAAGTTAATGGTTTTGGTCTAATAAGTTATAACGGAGAAGACGTCTTAATATTGGACATGAAAGCACAGAGATGGATCGCCACAAAACCACAGTTTCTCAGAAGCCAACACAAGTGGAATAATGACAGAAGTTGGTTAGAATTCATGGAGCACCGTTTGACCCAGGAGTGCCCTGTGAGGCTGAAGAATAGTCTGATGTACGGGAAGAGCACTCTGCAAAGAATAGGTAAAAGACGAAACTGCTTGTATTGTTTACTTAAACGTTGTGGATATAGACTAGCGTGAAAGCAACCTCTCTGCCTCTCTTGGTCTGTCTTGCATCTGTTTCTGCAGAGCTTCCCAGAGCTCTGCTCCAGAAGACTCCCTGGTCTCCGGTGAGCTGTCACGCAACTGGTTTCTACCCAGACAGAGCGCTGATGTTCTGGAGCAGAGATGGAGAGGAGCTTCATGAACACGTCTCTCCTGATTGAAAAGTGTTGGGGGCGCCGTGTCGCCTTTAGGTCTACTTCCCATTAATAATAGAATTAGAACGACAAGCGAAATAAACATGTTTATTAAACATGATCATCCTAAGGCGCCCCCTCAGCCACACGTTTACTTGTCATCCGGATTATTAGATTGAATTGATGATTATTGTCGATCATTTCCTAATTGGGGGAAAACTTCAAACTAATGATTTAGTTTCAAGTCTATGGGTCAGACTCAAACACACGGACGTTCCGCAGATGTAAATCAGCAGTAAATGATGCCTATAGGCAACAAGTGTTCTGACTCAGATATAATCAGAAAAGTCGATCTACAGGAGAATAAATAGTTGAAAGTAATACAGAATGCCTGAGAGCATTACTGCAATATATTCCATTATGTTTTACATGTGGATTGTAATCTATGTTTCCCTTTACATACAGATATTTCCAGCATATTGATTCAGAAAAAGGTGCATACAAATTCACCAGAATGCAGGAAATGAAGTGTTTAATGCCCCCATCATAACTCACCAAACTAATCTGGAAACAACACACTGGCCTTTGGGTTGGCAGGCCAGTTATGATTGGACCAAATTTTGGTGGCATCTAACTTACATGGAAGCTGGAAACTAAAATGAACATATGCGCTGCTACTTTATCTCTGACACAGCGGTGGAGATCTGGCAATCTTGCCTAGAGGGCTAGAGCCGGCCCTGGTGTCAGTCCCTTGGAATCAAAATGGAAGACGTTCCTACTGGCCATATTTTGCACAAATATTCAACAATCATTGAGCAATCAATCCCATTACTCAGTGACTAATGTGTGCACATGTAAAATAGTTGCAGGGCCAGAAGTAGAGAAAAATAATTAGTCAGCAACCAGTAAATTTGCATTACCTTTATTACAGATAAGTTAGGCATTCTGTTGTCTGGACATCTGAAATATGATGAGAAAACTCAAATGTTTAACATTGTTTCTATTGATTATATTAGCTGTTGATTAACAACAGCGTAAAGAAACAGAAAAGTGGGAAATTGTAGCATTTAGCATTAGCATTAGCATTATTAGCAGCCGTAGAGCTTATTGATCCTTATGATGTCCCAGGAGGACAAGCCGTTCCTCTGGCCGATCTGGACGTTAGGGTCGGGGATGGGGGTCATGGAGTCCTGCCCGTTGATGGAGAAGGCTGTTTTTCCATAGTGCATGATGGAGGTGTAGTCGTAGGGAGTGTTCAGGTTGTTGGTGTCCTCCTTGTAGAAGTTGTAGGCCATCTGAGGGTCAATGTTGTTCCAATTGATCCTGATGTAGTTGTCGCGGTCGCTCCTGGTCTGTTCGTGCTGGAAGCCCAGAGCGTGGTTGGTCTCGTGCTGGACGATGCCGTAGTAGAGGCAGCCCTGCCTGTTGAGAGAGAGCACCTGACCGCCTCCCACTTTGCCCAGTTCGGAGAAACACCCTCCTTTGTTCTCCACTCTGATGTAGTCAGCCTCGTTCGTACGGGGGACGAAGCGGATACAGGTTTTGCCGTGGTAGCCCTGAAAGGCGTTGACAATCAACTGCTTCTCTGAGCTGGCGAACTCACTGCTCACGATGAAGGGGACCCGCACCAGGCCGCTGGAGTCTTTCTTCCAGAAGCAGTTCTGGGTATAGCACTTAATGGCATTTCTGGTTCTGGGAGCCAGCAGGTCTCCTTCCAGCAGGATCTCATTGCTGCCGTTGTTGGATCTCAGAATCCTGGTGGTGATGTCGACGGTGTCTGGGGGATGTTCGTCTTTGCCTCCTTCCTCCTGGAGAGGAAGTGCCTGAGAGAGGCCGAGCAGGAGCAGCAGCAGCAGGCTGGCAGAGGGACTCATCTTCAGGGTCGGTCTGGAGGTCTGGAGGCTGTGGAGATTCTCTGGAGAGCTGCTCTGGAGAGACTCCTTGAAGCTTGATGTTTGACTCAGTTCAGTGCAGGGTCTTTATACTCTCCTCTACAGGTGTGTCTGCAGGAGGCTTATGGGTCGGGGTCTACACTGCTAGGCCTGAACAAACGTCTGAAGGGAGGACTCCACAGACAAGCCTACTTTTTAAACATGGTTTGTTATCTCTGCTCATGAGATGGATGAACACAGCTTAACTAGCGGTTAACCAGGTTGCATTTGTTAAGCTAAACACTTCATATGTGGTGTCTCATTAGATTTCCACTGTCAGACCAACCTTAATTTAAACAGAGTATTTGTAACATATGTACATAATGTATTTGTCCCTCTGAAAGACAGACAGACAGACAGAACAGTTACTGAAAGAAGATCCAATGTTGAAAATATTGACAGGGCTCTCACGTTTTGAAGACAAGCAAGAGTGACATCCTCCTCCTTAAATGATGTGCTGTTGTATTGTCTGCAATGAAATACAAGTCAAAGTACATTTAGAAATCACAACTTCTTTTTTTATTTGTGATTTCCATACTGTCCCAACTTTTTCAGATTTGGGGTTGTATACGTACATATATATATATATATATATATATATATATATATATATATATATATATATATATAGGAAGCAGATTGTCTGACGTTACTCTGCAGATAAATACTTTTGGAGAAAGAACAACAACGGTGAGAAGTACGAGCAGGGATTTATTATCTTGGAGCGACGGAGAGGTGGAACTCTTACTGAAAGGTCTGTAAGCTACATAAAAGATAAGACTGACTGACACATCAGAGACAGACAGACAGACAGACAGACAGACAGACCTGTTACTGAAACATCTGTAAGCTACCTAACCGATAAGACTGACTGACTGCCTGCAGTAGTCTGGACGTGAGGCGTAAACGTAGCAAAATGTTTTTGTTTCTTAAACCGAAACGTAGTATTGTAGATGTAGCCTAAAAGTTATCAAAAGAAAGGTTTGCTCTCAGTGAAACTTAGTTATACAGTCAAATATATTCTCAATTATTATTTATTTTCTCAATAAAAGCATGTCAATAAACTCTGCATGTCTGGCCCTTGATGTGATTTTCATTTTCACGGATGGCCTTAGTGAAAATGAGTCTGACACGCCTGCTCTAGAGCCACCATGAGGATGACATTTATGATTTGAGATAAATGTCCTATCTATTATTGTTGGTCATATCTGTTTAGAGTGCATTAGCTGTTCCTATCTGAATAATATATTTGTATTTGATTACATACTTTCATCAATCATACAAGCAATGTTGTTTAATTGTATGGAACAAATATCAAAAGGAAGTTTCAGAGGGACAAATACATTACTCTGTTTAAATTAAGGTTGGTCTGACAGTGGAAATCTAATGAGACATCACATATGAAGTGTTTAGCTTAACAAATGCAACCTGGTTAACCGCTAGTTAAGCTGTGTTCATCCATCTCATGAGCAGAGATAACAAACCATGTTTAAAAAGTAGGCTTGTCTGTGGAGTCCTCCCTTCAGACGTTTGTTCAGGCCTAGCAGTGTAGACCCCGACCCATAAGCCTCCTGCAGACACACCTGTAGAGGAGAGTATAAAGACCCTGGACTGAACTGAGTCAAACATCAAGCTTCAAGGAGTCTCTCCAGAGCAGCTCTCCAGAGAATCTCCACAGCCTCCAGACCTCCAGACCGACCCTGAAGATGAGTCCCTCTGCCAGCCTGCTGCTGCTGCTCCTGCTCGGCCTCTCTCAGGCACTTCCTCTCCAGGAGGAAGGAGGCAAAGACGAACATCCCCCAGACACCGTCGACATCACCACCAGGATTCTGAGATCCAACAACGGCAGCAATGAGATCCTGCTGGAAGGAGACCTGCTGGCTCCCAGAACCAGAAATGCCATTAAGTGCTATACCCAGAACTGCTTCTGGAAGAAAGACTCCAGCGGCCTGGTGCGGGTCCCCTTCATCGTGAGCAGTGAGTTCGCCAGCTCAGAGAAGCAGTTGATTGTCAACGCCTTTCAGGGCTACCACGGTAAAACCTGTATCCGCTTCGTCCCCCGTACGAACGAGGCCGACTACATCAGAGTGGAGAACAAAGGAGGGTGTTTCTCCGAACTGGGCAAAGTGGGAGGCGGTCAGGTGCTCTCTCTCAACAGGCAGGGCTGCCTCTACTACGGCATCGTCCAGCACGAGACCAACCACGCTCTGGGCTTCCAGCACGAACAGACCAGGAGCGACCGCGACAACTACATCAGGATCAATTGGAACAACATCGACCCTCAGATGGCCTACAACTTCTACAAGGAGGACACCAACAACCTGAACACTCCCTACGACTACACCTCCATCATGCACTATGGAAAAACAGCCTTCTCCATCAACGGGCAGGACTCCATGACCCCCATCCCCGACCCTAACGTCCAGATCGGCCAGAGGAACGGCTTGTCCTCCTGGGACATCATAAGGATCAATAAGCTCTACGGCTGCTAATAATGCTAATGCTAATGCTAAATGCTACAATTTCCCACTTTTCTGTTTCTTTACGCTGTTGTTAATCAACAGCTAATATAATCAATAGAAACAATGTTAAACATTTGAGTTTTCTCATCATATTTCAGATGTCCAGACAACAGAATGCCTAACTTATCTGTAATAAAGGTAATGCAAATTTACTGATTGGTGACTAATTATTTTTCTCTACTTCTGGCCCTGCAACTATTTTACATGTGCACACATTAGTCACTGAGTAATGGGATTGATTGCTCAATGATTGTTGAACATTATTACATTACATTACATGTCATTTAGCTGACGCTTTTATCCAAAGCAACTTACAATTCCTATATATCAGAGGTCACACACCTCTGGAGCAACTAGGGTTAAGTGTCTGTCTCAGGGACACATTGGTTGATGTATCGCAGTGGGAATCAAACCCAGATCTCCCACACCAAAGGCATGTGTCATATCCACTGCGCCATCACCACCCACATTTGTGGGAAAATATGGCCAGTTGGAACGTCTTCCATTTCTGAATGAGTCAAAGTTTAGTGAAGTGGCTGAACGCTGCTCTACATCAGAGGTGGAAAACAGAAACTATACGGCAGAATTAATGGAGCTCAAACGCGACACATCTACCGTCGATAAACCTGAAGCTGCACAGCTTTTTACAGCGAGAGTGGACACTAAGCGACGTTTCACGTTTGTCAGTCAACTTTTCAAAATACATTCAGGGCTACACTCAAAACATTCAAGCTGAAGCCTCGGAAAAATCAGCTGACTGTCTGGTTTAGCCCTTTTTTTTTCTGATTGGCTGATAAGTGGCAGGCTCGACTAAGAACTCCAGGGCAGTGATGCCGGTAACGTTACTCTAATCTGACCACTTTTTTCAGTAACGAGTAATCTAACGCGTTATTATTTCCAAACCAGTAATCAGATTACAGTTACTTAACCAAGTCACTGTGCGTTACTATTTTTGCCATTTTCCTTAGTAAAAAATATATATTTATTTCTTGCATCTCGGGGAGTGAAGTCACGTATGCGACAAGTGACGTTTTCAGCACGCAATAGGTTCACGTCACGTGTACTACGTACCACGCTGTGACACAAACGAAAACAACGGAGGGAGGCGAGAGACGTGCGTTTTCTACCTGGAAATATAGTCACTCTTGAGTTTGTGTCCGTTAAAGATGACAACATTAAGGTCCGTTGTACACTCTGTGCTGGCGGCGATAAAGTGCTCTCCAGCGCTGAAAAAAATAGACTGGTGCGCGCAAGGGGCCAGGCTTCTCTCCTCAGAGCGAAGCCGCGATGGCGCCATTTTGCTAGCCCTGTTCCCATCACCCCCGTTAGCATCCCATTGACTGCCATTCATTTTGGCGTCACTTTGACAGCCAATAACTTTACATCTGAAGCGTTTAAAGACTTTATTTGTCCGTTGTTTATTTCTAAAGAAACACGACAATGTATAAAAGGCTCCGTTACCTTGTACCTCACGTTATGGCTCCGTAGCAGACGTTTTTATAAAAATAGGCTAACGGTTGGGTCATCACCACGAGACTTGCTGTCTCATAGTAGAGGAATTACCGTACAGTACAGGAGAAGCTCGCAGGCAGTTTGGACTTACATCAGCTGTTTAGTTTAATTACTAATGTTAACTATCATTTAAGTTAGCAATAATTAGCCTGTGCCTATGTTATCTCCTTACATATACCTACGCTCTCCGTCTCTGATAGATTGGGAATGATTGAGATTTCTCTTGGCACAGCTACCAGAAGACTTACAACGTTCAGACACGTTGCTCACGTCACATCTACGTCATCAAGCTCAGTTTGAGGCTGCGCAGTAACGCTCGGCTATCACCAGGAAAGTGCTGGTAAGAGGCTTCACTTGTCTCCGTCAAAAACAGCGGAGTCACTGGGTCCATTTTATATACTGTCTATGGGTGCACGCCCTCAGCTCGCCTGCTGAAAATCGGACGCGCCGGCCGGAAATTTCGTCATTTTGATGTCACGAATGCGCGCACCACCTCCAACGCGTCAAGCATAAAACGGCCTTTATAGAGCAAGTCCCAGCAGGTGGTGCGAAGCAGAGAGGAGGAGGACCCCGAACACCCAAACAACAACAGCTGGACTTCGGGGCAAAACCAGTAAGTGGGGGAGAGTTGAAGAAGTTAGTCAGGCAGTTTGTTGTGGAGGAAATGCTGCCTCATACGGTTGACTCGCCTTCGTTTCGTGCCATAATAAACCAGATCCCTACTACTGTCAACGCCGCGCTGCCTCACAGAACAGCTGTTCTTCTTACATGGAGGAGGAGGAGGCAGTGATGGAGAGACATCTGAAGGAGGTCGACTTTGGACTGCTAACAACAGAAGTTATATGGGAAGTAACTTGTAAAGTACTTTTTAAATCAAGTAATCTGTAACGTAACTAAGTTACTTTTTCAAAGTAACTGTGGCAACACTGCTCCAGGAGAGACTCTTGATTCCTGCCGGTTCCATAGTGAGAGCGGCGCGGCCAGAGAAATTTTGGGCGCTGCGGCATATTACATATGTTATAAATAGGTTTTTTTTGCGTGAGAAATACAATGTGTGGCGGGAGTGCGTGACAACACACCGAAATGAGTAACTGTCATGCTCAATGCGTGACACTTGAGAGCCCTGATTAAATTATTGATCTGAACACTTCTGTTTTCTGAAAAAAATAACAGCACTAGTTCGATTTAACACAAATGTATTTTGACCTCCAGTCCAGCAGGTGGCCGTAAATCCACTCACTGAGCATGCGCGCAGGACGCTAACCCGGAAGTGTAGCTAGTAAACAACAGAAGAGGACACTTCGGAGCGAATTTGTCCGGTTTTTATCTTCAAACAGGCGCTAAAAATTGCCGCTAAGATGTCTAAAATCGAGTTGCTGCGGCTGCTCATCACCCAGCGGCTCACCGCCGCCGCGGAGGAGATCTTCGGGGTGTTTGGGAGAACTATAGCCGAGTACGAGGAGGAGATCTCCCGCTCCAAGCTGGAGATCGACCGCCAGCGCCGGCTGCTGGAGCTCCGCAGGAAGCCGCAGGTCTCTCTCTCTCTGCGGGGGGACAGCTCGGGTGAGTGGCCGCTGAGTGTAACCTGCAGGGTTTCACACCGGAGATACGTAAATAAAATCTATATCTGTGTTTATGTTTTTCATGGCTATAGTTCTAGGGAAGAAAGAGACAAAAACGTCACAAAAAGTTGAAAAGCGCCACAAGAGAAGAATAAGAAGAACTTTGTGTGTGTGTGTGTGTGTGTGTGTGTGTGTGTGTGTGTGTCTGTCTGTGATTGTGTGTGTGTGTGTGTGTGTGTGTGTGTGTGTGTGTGTCTGTGTGTGTGTGTGTCTGTGTGTGTGTGTGTGTGTGTGTGTGTGTGTGTGTGTGTGTGTGTGAGTGTGTGTGTGTGTGTCCGTGATTGTGTGTGTGTGTGTGTGTGTCTCTGTGAGTGTGATTGTGTGTGTGTCCGTGATTGTGTGTGTGTGTGTGATTGTGTGTGTGTGTGTGTGTGTGTGTGTGTGTGTGTGTGTGTGTGTGTGTGTGTGTGTCTGTGTCTGTGTCTGTGTCTGTGAGTGTGTGTGAGTGTGTGTGTGTGTGTGTCTCTGTGAGTGTTTGTGTGTGTGTCTGTGATTGTGTGTGAGTGTGTGTGTGTGTGTGTGTGTGTGTGTGTGTATGTGTGTGAGTGTGTGTGTGTGTCTCTGTGAGTGTGTGTGAGTGTGTGTGTGTGTATGTGTGTGTCTCTGTGAGTGTGTGTAAAGACATAGAAACACTACGTGTGTAGCCGGCCCCCAGAGACAGAGAGACGTCCTGGAGCATAATGTCGGGATTTATAACTGACGCTGAAAAACAATAAAATAAACCAAGTATCAGACAGTAAGGCCACGACATTCACCTGATGACAGCGATTGTCCCGGGTCAAGGTCAAGAGGTCACGGAGGTTTGGTCTACCAAGCAGCTGCCTACAATTATAAGCCAGAACATAGTATATATAGTATAATATAATAATATATATTACATTATATAGTTTTTATAAAGACTTTTGTATACATTATATATTCTAGTGTATTATCATAATTTGTTTTGTTTTTTTACCTCAACCTCAAACCAGATAATGACTTGCGTACCCCCGGTGACCTTTGCCCCCCACGCCCCAAATATTTAACAATATTTAAACATTTCATAACATAGACAGAAAAGAATATAAATAAAATAAAAAGAAATAAATACAATATCTGCTTACAAAACTAAATAACAAGAAAGATGAAAAATAATAAAAAAAATTAAAATAAGAACAAACCAAGCAAATAGAGAAATATCTTGAAAACAAAGCTATATATTACAGTATATTACATATATATATATATATATATATATATATATATATATATATATATATATATATATATATATATATATTGCCAACATCGAGGTAGCTCACATAGACAAAGAAGAAAATCTAATATTTTTAACCACACGATGAAATAATTAAAGTGAAGTTAAGATTTGACTTTCTTTTGAAAAGCTCCTTGTGATAAAACGAATGTTTCTCAGGATTTTATTCCACAAAAACTTCTTTGTTTGTCTCCGTCCGAGTCCTGACTCAGTCGTTTTTTTTCCCGTTGGCAGCTGTGTGCGAGCCGCTGGACTGGAGCGCCGGTCTGGACCTGAACGAGTTAAATCCTCCGTCCATCAAAGAGGAAGAGGAGGAGGAGGAAGAGGACGGTCTGTGGCGGGACGAGGCGGCGGTGCACAACGACGTCAAGTTCCTGTTGTTCCGGAGCGGCGGCACGAGCGAGCAGGACACCGAGCGCCTGGCGTCCTCGCTCTCCGACCCCGGCGGCCCGGAAGACGACTCGGCGCTGGACGCCCTGCCGGGCCCCTCGGTACGCCCGCAAGAGTTACGCCGCGCTCGGTCTGCGCCGGCAGTCAGAGGTCGGAACCGGGAACGACGTCGCACCCGAGTTTAACGCGTTCTGTTTACAAGTCGTTTCCGTTAGCTCTGGCCCGGTTAGCCATCGTTAGCGATGCCCCCAATATGTTATTGCTGGGAAAAAAAATCAATTTGATTTAAAAATCGAGTTGGTCGGTCAAATCGATTCATATTTTCCAAAAAAATCGATTTTTCTAGATTTAATTTTTTTTAGGTTTTATTCTCAATGCAAATCCAGTATAAATAATTTGGATGTTTAACAATCTTTGTTGCACACGGCACAGTGAATTGGGTTCCCTGATCCGGCGGGGGGGGGGGGGCTCCTCTCTTCAGCTCGGGGGGGGGGGGGGTGTCTCTCAAAAAATTAGCTGATTAGTAATAAGGTAAAGAAATGATGACAATAATGAATTAATTTCGATTAAAAACCTCACTAAACTTATTGTTGGTTGAATTGACCGATTGCTGTTGTTGTCTATTATCATTATCATTGTTAATTAATTAAAAAAGAAATAATAGTAATAATAATAATAATAGAACTAATCACTAATTAGCAACATATCTAGGATTCGGGTTCAGCCGAATATTAATCAGTCCCTCCAGAAAAACAGAGTTTTTTTGTGATTGTTGAGGGCAAAAATCCTTGATTATGCGGCACGTTTTCTTAAAAAATGCGATGGAATATGCGAGATATTTATGCAGTTTTATGCGATGAAATTGCGGGAACTTGCAAAAACTGCGGTTTAATGAAAAAGAGAAAACAAAGTGATTCCCCCCAACACCGTGTTCTCACTAGGCGACACGACATCACTTCGTAACGTTCCCATGGCAACAGGGGAAAATGGCTGCTCTTGTGTGAAGTAAACGCAACATTTTTCATCTTCCTGCTGAGATATATGTGACTTTTTTTTGCAATGAAAATGCGGGGATTATGAAATCATGCAAGCCCCGCGTATTTTGCGAGGAAATCAGCAATTTATGTGACGAAAGTGCGGCGTACTTGAAAAATTCGTTATCTCGATAAAATGATCTTTGTTATGTCGAGATAACGGATTAATAGTCGTTATCACGAGATGACGAGAATCCATGGCCGTTCTCGTAAATTCATGAACATTTTTTTAAATTTGACTGACAGAGAATATTTAAGAAATCAATCATAATGCAGAATTCTGACTTGTTGCAGCTCTACCCCTCGGCCCCGCAGACCGGCGGCTCGGACCCGGAAGAGGACGCCGCCGCTTCAGGTAACGGCGGGCTGGACGGCGTCGACCCGGACGCAACGCTGTCCGAGGTGGTGGACTCGTACATCTGCACCGTATGCGGCCGCGCCTTCGCCCAGCGCGGCGCCTGGGCCAAACACGTGCAGGTGCACCGCAAGGCGGACGCCAAGGCCGACAAGTCGTACACGTGCGACATCTGCGGGAAGAGACTCACGCGCTTCGACGGCTACCAGAAACACCTGCGGATTCACACGGGCGAGAAGCCGTACTGCTGCGACGAGTGCGGCCGCAGGTTCAGTGACAACTCCAATTACAAACGGCACATTCGCACGCACGCCGGACAGAAAACGCCGCAGAGCTGAGGCTGCGGGACACGGACTGGAACAACGCATTATGTAATAACGCATCATGTAATAAAACATCAAGATGTAATACATTTACACTTCATTATGTAATAACAACTGCATTATGTAATAACCCTCTCATTATGTAATAACACCCTCATTATGTAATACCACCCTCATTATGCTATAACACCCGCTTAATGTAATAATCGCATTATGTAATAACACCCTCATTATGTAATAACACCCTCATTATGTAATAACCTCATTATGTAATAACACCCTCATTATGTAATAACAACCGCATTATGTAATATCACCCTCATTATGCTATAACACCCGCTTAATGTAATAACACCCACATTATGTAATAACACCCACATTATGTAATAACACCCGCTTAATGTAATAACACCCACATTATGTAATAAGACCCACATTATGTAATAACACCCACTTAATGTAATAACACCCGCTTAATGTAATAACACACACATTATGTAATAACACCCACATTATGTAATATCGCCCTCATTATGGTATAACACCCGCTTAATGTAATAACACCCACATTATGTAATAACACCCGCTTAATGTAATAACACCCGCTTAATGTAATAACACCCGCTTAATGTAATAACTCCCACATTATGTAATAACACCCACATTATGTAATATCACCCTCATTATGGTATAACACCCGCTTAATGTAATAACACCCACATTATGTAATAACACCCGCTTAATGTAATAACACCCGCTTAATGTAATAACACCCGCTTAATGTAATAACTCCCACATTATGTAATATCACCCACATTATGTAATAACACCCGCTAGATGTAATAACACCCACATAATGTAATAACATCCACATTATGTAATAACACCCACATTATGTAATGACACCCACATTATGTAATAACACCCATTTAATGTAATAACACCCACATTTTGTGATACATTGTTACATAATGCGTGTAAGTAAAGATAAGATGAGAGCTTAAAGTATTTTACGGGGAAATCGGCTATATTTATAACCTTTAGTGCCTTTTAAAGCCAGTAGAGAAACGATTGGTGGTTATTACATAATGCATCCACATTATTACATTTTCGTAACGGAAATGCATTCTTGGTGCGGACACAATCATTAAACATTTGTATTTCAACGTTCGGCAGGATATTACATAATCAAGTGGGAATGTACAACATGTTGACGTTTTATTATTACATAATTGTTGTTATAAGGACTGTTATAAGGATTTCTACACTAATGGGTGACCCAGCGGGACGGACCTTCCAACTTTTGTCAGAGGACGTTTCGTGCACATGAGGGTCGCAAAGCCGCGGCCGAGCCAACCGGACGATGTGGATAAATGTCGCGTTCCTCCGTCCTCCACCTTGGCTTGTTCACATGGGCTTTCAAAAACACATTTTGTCTTTTTCTGAGTCGAAATTTCAACATTTTGTTGTCATTAATCTACACTTTTGTCGACGTTTTTGTCGATTTTTATTCCAAGTTTCCAATTTTTTTTGTCACTTTTTTGACGTTTTTTTTTTATTATGTTTTTGTCAAAATTTTAACAAGTTTTTGTCACCTTGGCGAAGTTTTTGATGGGTTTGTCGCCATTTTTTCCGATTTGTTAAATCGTTAAAAAATAACGTTTCTGTCGACTTTTTTCCTGCGTTTTTGTAGCTTTTTCCAACATTTGTCACTTTTTTCAACGTTCTTTTGTCATAGTTCTGGTATAGAAAGTTTTATGTAAACGGGTCGAAACCCTCGTGTTGTGTTCAAGTCAAATTTGAAATATGGGTTTCTTTTTAACTTCCTAATTTTTGATTACCCAAAAATAGCACAGATGGTTGATTCCATACAACGGCTTCACAAGTAACAAAAATCTCTACTTTCATTGAATTTTGTGTGTTTTGTTAAAATTTTTAGGATTTAAAAAGATATTGAAATTTTTTGAAACAGCATCTCAAGTGAACGTTGACATTCTGTGATTAATTATCCTTTAATATTAGTAAAAAAAAATCATAATTTCAGTTTTTTGGTTTTGGGAATGCTTAATTGAAGATTGTATTGATTCATTGTATTTGTGAAAGGTGGCGGCGCCCTGAGTTGAAAGGTAGCCAACTTTATTATCGAGTTAATGGGTGTATGTGTGTTCGTGTCGGCCGCTGTCCATTTTCTGAGGTTCTGAAATGCAAACGTTGTTTTTTTGTTAAAGGGCGTGCGCCCGTGAGCACCCACAGACGAAAACAATAAATCGGCGCCTGTGTTCGCTGCGATGGAACAAGAAGAGGAACGACATCTTTATTTCATTCTGGATTATTAAATGGACGGGAAACTTGGATCTTCCACGTTTATCCACAGTGTTTTAAACAAGACGAAGAAGACCAGAAATATGTTGTAGGGGGGGAGCAGTGCTGTATCGATACACATACGCCAAGTATCGATCTATTATTATATACAGTTATGTGAAAAAATTAGGACACCCACGCTAAAGTTAACTAAAAAGAAGAAGAAAAAAATCATCTTTTGGAAATTGATCTTAATGCCTTAATTTTGAAAAATGCAACCTTTAGGGACACCAATTTTCTTTGTGAATGAATAATGTATCATAAATAAGTAAATGTTCTTCCTTAAAATACAGGGGGCATAAGTTAGTACACCCCTATGTTAAGTTCCCATAGAGGCAGGCAGCCAGTTATTTCATTGATCCAGGATACTATGCATCCTGATAAAGTTCCCTTGGCCTCCACATCATCACATACCCTTCACCATACCGTCCACATACCTGGCATGGTTATATGTCAGTTAGCCTAATAGCTGGTTTGATTTGCATTGAGAGATGATTTTATGGAAAGTACCCCATGCCAATCTCTAGGTATGGTAAAGGGTATGTGATGATGTAAAGGCCAAGGGAACTTTATCAGGATGTATAGTATCCTGGATCCATGAAATAACCTTTAACAATAAAAATCTGCCTATTTAACATAGGGGTGTGTATACTCATGCCCCCTGTATTTTAAGGAAGAACATTTATTTATTTACATTTACAAAACATTATTCATTCACAAACGAAATTGGAATCCTTATAGGTTGGCTTTTTCCTATTTTTTTTAATTAAGGCATTAAGATCAATTTCCAAAATATTTATTTTTTATTCCTCTTTTTAGTCAACTTTAGCACAGGTGTCCTATTTTTTTCACATGACTATATGTGTTGGTCTGTGTGTCTGTTTGACAATTCCATTTTGCAGCAATAAATTGAAGTGAGGTGAACAAACAAGAGATATTTATCGTTTTAGATAAAACAGATGGTGACAAAGTTTCCATTTGGGGACATCATTAGAAGTTGGAAAAAGGTAATAAATTATCGTAACATAAGTATTATGATGAAATCGTATCGTGAGGCCTCTGGTGATTCCCACCCCTAATGTATTGTATTTCTTATATATTATATATTTTAAGACATTTAAACACTAGAAGAGGAAACATCTGGTGCAGCTTGCTGCTGTTTATGATGGAAGTCTTGAGTTTTTGTTGCAGTCCGATCTACGTGGAAACATACAAGCATGGAGTTTGTATTCAGGATGTTGGGAACATTTTTAGTCCCAGTTCACTCAGTCAACAGTGAGTCAATAATGCTTCACTGAAGTAATAAAACAACATGATTGAAAACTCATTTTTGTGTTCCTCACATGGATTCAAATGCTTTTTTTAACTTTCTTTTTTATTTTTCAGGTTTTACCACTGGAAAATAAGAATCACATAAAGGGCCAGACATGTAGTCTCCTTAAGCGCCATATTCTAACTACACGCGCTTTATGTAAACGCGCTGGGTCGGAACTATTGGTGTCACTTTTGACGAAGTTAGGTTAAGGAAAACATGGTATGTTTACACACGTGGGACAAGAACGGCACGGTTGGGTTTAGGTAAAGAAGAACGGCATGTTGGGTTTAGATAAAGGAGAACGGCACAGTTGGGTTTAGGTAAAGAAGAACGGGACGGTTGGGTTTAGATAAAGAAGAACGGCACGGTTAGGTTTAGGTAAAGAAGAACGGGACAGTTGGGTTTAGGTAAAGAAGAACGGCACGGTTGGGTTTAGATAAAGAAGAACGGCACGTTTAGGTTTAGGTAAAGAAGAACGGGACGGTTGGGTTTAGGTAAAGAAGAACGGGGCGGTTGGGTTTAGGTAAAGAACAACGGGACGGTTAGGTTTAGGTAAAGAAGAACTTGACGGTTGGGTTTAGGTAAAGAACGTGACGGTTGGGTTTAGGTAAAGAAGAACTTGACGGTTGGGTTTAGGTAAAGAAGAACGGGACGGTTGGGTTTAGGTAAATAAGAACGGGACGGTTGGGTTTAGGTAAAGAAGAACGGGACGGTTGGGTTTAGGTAAAGAAGAACTTGACGGTTGGGTTTAGGTAAAGAACAACGGGACGGTTGGGTTTAGGTAAAGAACAACGGGACGGTTGGGTTTAGGTAAAGAACAACGGGACGGTTGGGTTTAGGTAAAGAAGAACGGGACGGTTGGGTTTAGGTAAAGAAGAACGGGACGGTTGGGTTTAGGTAAAGAAGAACAGGACGGTTGGGTTTAGGTAAAGAAGAACGGGACGGTTGGGTTTAGGTAAAGAACAACGGGACGGTTGGGTTTAGGTAAAGAAGAACGGTACAGTTGGGTTTAGGAAAAGAAGAACGGGACGGTTGGGTTTAGGTAAAGAAGAACAGGACGGTTGGGTTTAGGAAACGTGCCATTTGGGACACGAACTCATCCACCACCCCAACCAACCTCCTTGCGTAGCTGCTGCTCTGCCCGGTGCGTTCTACACAAGCCGAAGGACACTTTTTGCGTCGTATCTGACGCTGACAGCCACTGCCCAAGCGTCCATATTTTACGAGTCCGGAGTGAGAGCGGGTTGGTCAGTTAAACGTACGTCACGACCCAGAGCGTCAAAAAGTGACGGCAAGAGTCCCGACCGAGCAAATCTAAATATGGCGCTAAAGGAGACTTTTTGCATCAATAAGAAACGCTAAAGGCACCTGACCAAGCATCGCCTTCTGACGCGATGAGAGTCAGGGTTACGTCTTGCTCGAGGACATATTTGTGCATCATTATATAGAAAGCTGAGTTTGTCCTGAACATTTCAATATCAAACACATGGGGATCTGATACATACAAATACCCTTAAAAGGTGAATATAAAAATAGAGAAAATGCCCTTAGACCTCAAACGGTTGACCACTGTCACAATGTCTGTAAAAAGAAAGAAAGATGTGAAGTCAGAATCAGTGCTGTTGGTTTCTTGACCTGCTTATTGTACACCAGCAGATGGCAGCATCGCACTTTATTTGAAACAGATTCTTGGTCAACCTAAAGGACGATGTGGAAGTTCATTTTCAGCATTTATTTCACTGGCTTAATTGTTCAATAATTCAGATTTATATCAAACAGCTCTGCAGAGGATCAGTCTTACTGCGGATGAATGAAGATATTATATCTGTATGAATGTACCTTGAGTTACAAAATAGAAAAGCTTGAACAATGTCATTTACATACTCAAAACCACCAGACTCCATTACAATAAACAGTGATTTTATCAAACACACTTCATTCAAAATCTGCAGAAACAAAATAAAACTACCAAAAGCCGTCTCGGTTCATCTTTCCACTGTTCCAACAATCACCACTCTGGTTTGATTGAATTTAACCCTTAATTCACCCATTTACATGTGGAGATATGCTGGCTCTATACACGCTAAAAGTACTGATTATTTACATGGAGTCTGGCTCTATACACGCTAAAAGTAGTGATTATTTACATGGAGTCTGGCTCTATACACGCTAAAAGTAGTGATTATTTACATGGAGTCTGGCTCTATACATGCTAAAAGTAGTGATTATTTACATGGAGTCTGGCTCTATACACGCTAAAAGAACTGATTATTTACATGGAGTCTGGCTCTATACACGCTAAAAGTAGTGATTATTTACATGGAGTCTGGCTCTATACATGCTAAAAGTAGTGATTATTTACATGGAGTCTGGCTCTATACACGCTAAAAGTAGTGATTATTTACATGGAGTCTGGCTCTATACACGCTAAAAGTAGTGATTATTTACATGGAGTCTGGCTCTATACACGCTAAAAGTAGTGATTATTTACATGGAGTCTGGCTCTATACATGCTAAAAGTAGTGATTATTTACATGGAGTCTGGCTCTATACAAGCTAAAAGTAGTGATTATTTACATGGAGTCTTATTTACACCGTCATCCACATTGTTTATTAATGGCAGTTAATAGCCCCAGAAGCTCCGCCCCAGAAAAGAACAGGAACCAATCAATATTGTTCTTGTAACCCTTGTGTTTTCTGGTCGACCATGCACTTGTGATCCTTCTGGGTCAAAATACCACATTTTTTGGGATATTGTTGACACATTTTCTATGTTTTTCTCACTTTTTTCAATGTTTTTGTCACATTTTTCAATGTTTTTGTCACTTTTTTCAATGTTTTTGTCAGTTTTTTCACACTTTTTTTCAATTTTTTGTTAATTTCTTTCCATGTTTTCAATGTTTTTGTCACTTTTTTCACACCTTTTTCAATGTTTTTGTCACCTTTTTCACAGTGTTTTCAATGTTTTTGTCACTTTTTTCACACTTTTTTCAATGTTTTTGTCACTTTATTTCAATGTTTTTGTCACTTTATTTCAATGCTTTTCACTTTTTTCAATGTTTTTGTCACTTTTTCAAAATTTTTTCAATGTTTTTGTCGCCTTTTTCACACTGTTTTCAATGTTTTTGTTACTTTTTCTCAATGTTTTTGTCACTTTCCACATTTCCAATGTTTTGTCGCTTTTTTCAATGTTTTTGTCACTTTCACTTTTTTTCCACGTTTTCGATGCTATTTTTCACTAACACCAACTAATTACGAACAGTTTTACACGTATTTTTGGAATTCATGGTCAGTAAATCTCATTTATAGGAGATTATACCTGATTTTGAAATGATGAATGATTTTGACTAATATTAGAGGAACGTATGTTTGTGAAGAATCACAGACGTGTGGATTTACATTTTGAAACCATTACATTTTTGTCAAATGCTATAAAATTAAATACCCACAATTCTATGAAAAGTAGTAATTGAGTACTTACAATTGTACTTAATCTTTTGAGTAATTTGGTTAAAAAACAAACCCATATTGCTGATATAGAAGTCTTTGGGTCAAATTTGACCCGAAGACATGAAGGTTAAAAGATTTAAAAGCAGCAGCACCGTCATCTTTAAACGGCACAGGCAGAAACACTCAGCTCATAACCTCCGACTCGTTACAGTCCAACCTTTTTATTTCCCTCCCGCACTGTTGAGAAAGCGAGGCGGAGATCCGATCCGCCGGCCTCATGTGAACACGGGCCGTTTAAATGTAGACTTTGATTCATGCAGGCATCGTCTTCCCGGAGAGCAGAGCAACACTAATAACTATCAAACAGTTCCAGTCAGACGGGAGGTTTAGGTCGGAGATGAAAGCCGATGATGTAACCTTTTTCAAATGGAAGCCGTTTGAACAGGAAGTGGAAATCAATAGCCAACTGCTGCTTTGTTCTCTCCAACTAAAGCTTAACAAAATGATCACTCAGTCTGGTCTGAAGATGCTGTAATACTCAGAAGGCACTTCAATGTTTTTTTTCCGCCTTGGCCTCTTTGGTCCACTTCTTTGTCAATTTGTTTTTTGCTTGTGTAGACGTTTCTGTTGCTTTTTTTTAGATACTTGACATATTTTGAACTTTTATTCCGTTGAATATGTCGTTTTTTGATGTTTTACATTTACAGCATGTCGTCTTCGCTGCTTTCCAGTGCAGTCAGAAACATCGAGATCTATAAAACGATCTGAAAACAGTAACTGTGAAACCACACAGGACCCTATTTTAACGATCTGAGGTCACGGCGTGAAGCGCCTGGTGCAGGTGTGTTTAGGGCGTGTCCAAATCCACTTTTGCTAGTTTGACGGCGGTAAAAAGTGTCCGTGCGCCGGGCGCCTGGTTCTAAAGGGTTGTTCTTAGTGTCTTCATTAATCAGAGGTGTGTTTTGGGTGTAACATGCAATCAACCAATCAAACCAATTAGTCACTTTTTTCAATGTTTTTGTCACATTTTCACACTTTTTTCAATGTTTTTCTCTTTTTTTCAATGTTTTTGTCACGTCATACTTTTTTCAATGTTTTTGTTCCTTTTTTCACTGTTTTTGTCACTTTTTTCAATGTTTTTGTCACATTTGTCACACTTTTTTCACTGTTTTTGTCCCTTTTTTCACTGTTTTTGTCACTTCAATGTTTTTGTCACATTTTTCACACTTTTTTCAATGTTTTTGTCACGTTTTTCAATGTTTTTGTCACGTCATACTTTTTTCAATGTGTTTGTCACATTTTTCACACTTTTTTTCAATGTTTTTGTCACATTTTTCACACTTTTTTAATGTTTTTGTCACTTTTTCACATTGTTTTCAATGCTTTTGTCACTTTTTTTCCACACGTTTTTGTCTTTTTTGGCTCTACACACGCTAACAGTATTGATTATTTACATGGAGTCTGGCTCTATAGAGAGAGAGAGTCATCTCCGATTCCCTTTAAAAGCCAGGCGCGTTTGGACCTTGGAGCATTGCTGTTATGATGGAGGATTTACACCGTAATATTTTTATTAGTAATCTTCTGCATGTGTGTGTGCTGCTGTGCGTCCCTGTGTGTGTAACAAGCATAGTGTGCACGCTGTGTGTGCTACGATGCTAAAATCACTGTTTATTTACATGGAGTCTGGTGGGTTTAGCGAACGCAATTTTGCAATGTTTTTATGTTTAAAGAAAGGATCGTACTCTTTAACGGAAAGGTCGACCTCCTTAGAAATCCATCCCAAAATGTTGTCAGACACTGAGAAAATGTTTTCTTTTTCAACGTTTTGTCAGTTGCTTCACTTTTGATGACGTTTCTGTAGCTTTTTTTTTTTTTTTCGAAACTTGACGTCTTTTTGTCCCTTTTCTCCGCTGCTTTTTTCAACATTTTGTTTTTGGCGCCCTAACTAATAAACAACCTGCAGGAGTCGAAACTCATCCTCACTCACCGTACGTGGCGATACTCAGCCAAGACTGCACCTGTGAAGGTAAAAAAAACTCCAAAAAAACCCTCCATGGATCTGTTATAAGAATTTATTTGAGAAACTTAACAACAAATGACAGTGATGTTACACGTGTGTGTGTGTGTGTGTGTGTGTGTGTGTGTGTGTGTGTGTGTGTGTGTGTGTGTGTGTGTGTGTGTGTTTCCGTTCTCAGTGGAACATACGGGCCGGTTATCATGCAGGTGTCTGTGACGTCGACTGTCCGTCTTCTCGCCGTCTCGCTACGAAAACGGTAACTTGGTGATGTTTATTGCTTATTTTTTTCCTCTCTTTTTAACATGTTTGAAAAATATATTTAAAAAAAAAAAACTGCAGTTAACGAAAGTGTCTCTCAGGGTAAAAATGTACAGCGGAAAAACACGATCCTCCATTTTTAAACTGACATTTTAAGACAAAGCCCCCCCCCTCTCCCCCAAAACGTCTCTTCTGTTTCCGCCGGTAACTGTTATTTCACTGCAGTCTGTAAATCAGTCCCTCCAGAAAAACGTGATTATGCGATCGCAGAATTCAACGCATAATCAGCCAAAGTCCGCATATTAATGCGGGGGGGGGGGGGGGGGCGCATTTTTTCAAATACGCCGCACTTTTGCCGCATAAATTGTCGATTTCCGCGCAAAATATGCGGGGCTTGCATGATTTCATAATCCCCGCATTTTCGTTGCAAAAAAGTCACATATATCTCAGCAGAAAGTTGAAAAATGTTGCGTTTACTTCACACGAGAGCAGCCATTTTCCCCTGTTGCCATGGGAACGTTATGAAGTGACGTAATGTCGCCTAGTGAGAACACGGTGTTGGGGGGGAATCACTTTTTTTCTCTTTTTCATCAAACCGCAGTTTTTGCAAGTTCCCGCATTTTTATCGCATAAAACGGCATAAATATTCCGCATATTCCATCACATTTTTTAAGAAAACGTGCCGCATAATCAAGGATTTTTGCCCGCAACAATCACAAAAAAACTCTGCGTTTTTCCGTAGGGACTGGTAAATGACAAGAGTCCTGTCACCACGACTACAGAGCTTAGTACACCGTATACGTGAAGAGGAAACATTCACTTAACCCTCAAATTACTTAAAGGTGCCGTAGGTAGGATTGTGAAGATCCAGGACTTATCTCTGTAGGGATCCTTTCATAATGTTGTCAGACTCTTAGAATAATAATCTGAGTCTGTCAGCGGCTACAACAGAACTTTTAGTGGACGCTGACTGACGGTAATCGCCCCAAAAAACCGTTTCATTGCAGCTTGTTTCTTGCGTAAACACTGGACCGACTTCAAAATCATTTCGTTGTTTTTAAATATACCGTAAAACTTCAAATAATAGCCCCGGCTTCTATTTACCCAAATGGCCGGAATGCCCCGGCGTGTATTTGAGACAGGCGTCTATAAGAGACGGGCCTTTAACTGACGATGCTTTGCCCGCATGCTGTGGATCCATCACACACGCTCACCTCCAGCTCTTCACTGACCTTCTTCCTCCCTCCGCCTCGCCGTCCGGCCCTTTGGTCGTCTTCCTCGGACAGACGTCGCAGTTCTGCTTCACGTTTACGCCGTTCTCTCGCTCTCTCTCGGGATCGATCGAGAAACGTCTCGCCGCCGCTTCTCCCCAATTTTGTTCGGCAAATTTGACAACCGTCGGCTTTAAATGTCAAATCATACTTTTTTCTTGTTGTCTCCGTGGTGGTATTGAGAGAATTAAGAAAAACTGAAGAACTAAAAGAAAGTTCGTTAACCTGTTTGTTATGTTGCCATAGCGATGAGTCGTTTATGAACGGTCGCGTCTGTCACGTGAAATCAAATCAAAACATAGAACAAACGATCTGACGGGTTTTAAAAGATCAAATACAACCAGACACAGACCAGGCCTCTATTTGAGACCGGCCTTTATTTACCCAGATCTGTCGTCACACCAGGCGTTTAGAAGAGACCGGCGTCTATTTGGGACTCGGCTATTATTTTAAGTTTTACGGTATGCAAATTAGCTCATATTTCATTAGATAATGCCTAATTTGCATATTGAAACATTAAATTACAGAAAACTTGTAATACATTTTTTTCTCATCTTAATGTAAGCAATCAACTGGCAGAGTTTCATGGTGATATCTGCTAGTTAAAAAAATGTCACCTGTTCAGCTGTAATGTCTCGCCTTAAGACGCAAAAACATGGTAAAATAAGGTCCAGGTTCAAAAATACAGAAGTAACCGTTTAAAGGCGCCGACACACCAACCAGATAATCGGGCGCCTGACGGTCTGGCGAGGTCGGCGACTCGAGTCCGGTCGGCGTGTCCCGTGCCGTCGTCAGTCGGAGGAGCCGTCGGCCTTCATTTGGGACGATTTGACTTGTTGAATCGGAGGGCGGGCGGTCGGACTCAACGACCGATCTGATTGGTGGAGAGCTAACCAGGAAATGACGAGCGGGATGAGCTTCTAAACTGACCTTTGTTGATCTGAGATGAAGACAGATTCAGCAACTGCACGACGGCCGATTTCTCCTTAAAATGTTTCCAGAAACACGTCACGGTGAAATATTTTAGTAGAATATGAGATTGTATTCCGCCGTTATGGTCGGGGAGCAGCCAGACCCACGTGACGCGTTCGTCATTTAAATTTTTGGGGCGACAATCCAGATTAGCGCCGCCTGCTGTCGTGGAGACGTATTACGTCTCGTGCACGCGCAGAACGTACGCCTTGACCTCTTTGGTCCACTTTTTTCTCAATTTGTTTTTTTTTGCTTGTGTAGACGTTTCTGTTGCTTTTTTTTTTTTTTAGATACTTGACATATTTTGAACTTTTATTCCGTTGAATATGTCGTTTTTTTCAACGTTTTTTGTCTCCCACCAGACTCCATTTAAAAAAAACTCCTTAGAAATCCATCCCATAATGTTGTCAGACACTTACAATACCAATCTATTCTTTTTCAACGTTTTTGTCAGTTGCTTCACTTTTAATGATGTCTTTTTGTCCCTTTTCTCCGCAGCTTTTGTCGAGATGTTTTACTTTTACAGCACGTCGTCTTCGCTGCTTTCCACTGCAGTCAGAAACATCGAGATCTATAAAACGATCTGAAAACAGTAACTGTGAAACCACACAGGGCCCTATTTTACCTCTGATCTGAGGTCACGGCGTGAAGCGCCTGGCGTAGGTGCGTTTAGGGCGTGGAGCAGCCAGACCCACGTGACGCGTTCGTCAATTAATGTTTTGCCGCGACAATCCTAGATCAGCGCCGCCTGCTGTTGTGCAGACGTATTACGTCTCACTCACGCGCAGAACGTACGCTCAAGTCGCTCCAGTCGGCGTCTCTTCGGCGTGCTCTGAGGAACTTTTTGGACCGACTCGGGGAGACTGATCAGTCCGGCCGTCCGGTCGGTGTGTCGGGGGCTTTAAGTAGTTTGAGGAAACTATTTAGCGAATGTTTTCTCAGTAATAATCCGAGCCTGTAAATGACAAAAACAGCACTTATAGTGGACACAAATACCCGCGAGTGGTTACAGTTTGGACTTATTTCAACAAAATGCTGTTCCCATCAGCCACTTACATACAAAAAAACTTGGTCCAGGTTGAAAAAAAACCCAAAGTTACCCTTTAATCAATACCCTGAAATTACAGTTTGATACCATCTTTGACATCGTCCATCATCAAAAACATATTTATAGATCATAAATAAATCTGTGAGAGCTTCTGGCACTCGTCATTAGATACAGACAGATGTAAAAGAGAGAGAGAGAGAGAGAGAGAGAGAGAGAGAGAGAGAGAGAGAGAGAGAGAGGGGGCGAAATTAAGTCACTTGAAAGCAATTATCAATTCAAGAAAGTCAATTAAGTCATTCAAACACACACATTACAAAATGAAGGGAGCATCGAGTGCATTCATTTTTCTAATTGGAGGGAATAATTTATCATAAAATCCCTCTGGGCTCCGTAGAAAACATCCATTAAGCAACGATCTGTTAATGCTGTTTGTGTTTTTAAAGGAACACGCCGACTTATTGGGACGTTAGCTTATTCACCGTAACCCCGAGAGTTAGACAAGTCCATACATACCCTTCTCATCTCCACCTAGCTTAGCACAGATCCTGGAGGTAACCGGCTCCATCTAGCCTAGCTTAGCACAGATCCTGGAGGTAACCGGCTCCATCTAGCCTAGCTTAGACCAGATCCTGGAGGTAACCGGCTCCAACTAGCCTAGCTTAGCACAGATCCTGGAGCTAACCGGCTCCAACTAGCCTAGCTTAGCACAGATCCTGGAGCTAACCGGCTCCAACTAGCCTAGCTTAGCACAGATCCTGGAGCTAACCGGCTCCAACTAGCCTAGCTTAGCACAGATCCTGGAGGTAACCGGCTCCAACTAGCCTAGCTTAGCACAGATCCTGGAGCTAACCGGCTCCAACTAGCTTAGCTTAGCACAGATCCTGGAGGTAACCGGCTCCATCTAGCCTAGCTTAGCACAGATCCTGGAGGTAACCGGCTCCATCTAGCCTAGCTTAGACCAGATCCTGGAGGTAACCGGCTCCAACTAGCCTAGCTTAGCACAGATCCTGGAGCTAACCGGCTCCAACTAGCCTAGCTTAGCACAGATCCTGGAGCTAACCGGCTCCAACTAGCCTAGCTTAGCACAGATCCTGGAGGTAACCGGCTCCAACTAGCCTAGCTTAGCACAGATCCTGGAGCTAACCGGCTCCAACTAGCTTAGCTTAGCACAGATCCCGGATGTAACCGGCTCCATCTAGCCTACTGCTCCGAGTAAGTGACATTTTCCTATTTACATGTTGTGATTTGTATAGTCACAGCGTGTACAAATAACATTGTGTGACATTGTTATTTCTACACGCTGTGACTATACAAATCACAACATGTAAATAGGAACATAACTCTCAGAGTTACGGTGAATAAGCTAATGTCCCAATAAGTCGGCGTGTTCCTGTAAGATACCAATATGGTATAAAATAAAACATGTTTTTGTGTGTTGTGTCTGGATCTCCGCGGCTGCTGGATTTCAATATTTTTTTAGATTTCGTACTGCAGTTTTTTCTCCTCCACATTCCTCAAAATAAAATCCCTTGTCTCTTGAACGCCCCGTCATCTTGCAGCGGCGGACGGGATAACGTGATCCTCCGCTGGCGTTATCGGAGGGTCTTTCTGAACCCTCCGGTCAATTTAACTGCCCTGAAAGCACAGTGTGTGTGTGTGTGTGTGTGTGTGTGTGTGTGTGTGTGTGTGTGTATATGCGTGCGTGTGTGTGTGTGTGTATATGTGTGTGTGTGTGTGTGTGTATATTTGTGTGTGTGTGTGTGTGTGTGTGTGTGTGTGTGTCTGTGTGTGTGTGTGTGTGTCGGTGTGTGCATGCGTGTGTGTGTGTGTGTCGGTGTGTGCATGCGTGTGCGTGTATCTGTATGCCTGTGTGCGTGTGTCGGTCTGTGTGTGTGCTTGCGTGCGTGCACGCTTGTGTGTGTGTGTGTGTATATGTGTGTGTGTGTGTGTGTGTGTGTGTGTGTGTATATGTGTGTGTGTGTGTGTGTGTGTGTGTATATGCGTGCGTGTGTGTGTGTGTATATGTGTGTGTGTGTGTGTATATTTGTGTGCGTGCGTGTGTGTGTATATGCGTGCCTGTGTGTGTGTATATGTGTGTGTGTGTGTGTGTGTGTGTATATGTGTGTGTGTGTGTGTGTGTGTGTGTGTGTGTGTGTGTGTGTGTGTGTGTGTGTGTGTGTGTGTGTGTGTGTGTGTGTATATGTGTGTGTGTGTATATGTGTGTGTGTGTGTGTGCGTCTGTTACCCTCTGGGCATTTATTTTTGACAGATTTTTTTTGTGTTTGATTTCCCTTTTCCGTTTGACTCAAAGTCCGGGAGAAATGTCCCAGCGCTCCCAGCGGTCCCAGACTTCACGTCTGGGCTTTGAAGCGAGTCAGATTTTTCTTGCTTTTCTGAAAAGTATATTTGCAAAAAGAAAACCCGGGCGCCGCGCCAAGGTGCAATAACCCGGGACATGAGATCAAAGCGCTCGTAAGAAAACTGCATTAATCAGGGATTTCTTCCAGGCCATCTCGGCGCCTCGGGGGACGTAACATCTTTCCTGCTTACTGGAATGTTTTTCTCCGACTCGTCTGAGTCGGGTTTTTTTTGCTCCGCAAGTATGTCGAGACGGGGAAAGTCGCCGCCGCCGCCGCCCCCCCGAAGCACACACGAGTCAGAGATCTTGTTTTTGTGTCGACCTTCTGAGCGTCTCTGCGGCTCTTTTCTGTCATCTCTGCTCTGCGAGCGAAAGCAGCGGTTGTGACTCAGCGATGCGGCGGCGGCGGCGTCCTCCCAGCGGGAAAATAACCACAACTGAAGGGGTCGTAACAAGGAGCGACGGCGGACAAAAAACCTCGGCAGTCTCTTCTGTGTCTTTTGGTCTCGTCAACGCTCTCATTTTGTCCGCTCTGCGTACATTTTGTCCGCCGTGCAGACGTTTCTTACTTCCTGGGGTTTTCAGTACTTGTACTTTCCCGCCTCGGCTACCGGCGACGAAGCCGCCGCGTTCGGGAGGAACAGCGGTTTTGGCGGGACTTGGGGTTTGAGGGACGCCGTTCTCCGGACGACGGCGGCCGCCCGCTGCGCGTGCGGGCCTTCGCTGTAGCTGTGCTGCCGCGTCAGGCAAGCGGCGGAGGCGACAGACGCCCGCTGCCTCCCGCCGTTTGTATTTGCGTTGGCGCCCGGCGGCCCGTTGCTGCTGCTGTTGGTGTTCATCCGGGCCAGAAAGTGCGCGTGCTGCGCTCCCCCCCCGCTGGTTGAAGCTGTGGTGGCGTGGCACGGCCCCGCCCACGCCCCCCGCCTCCGCTGCCCATTTTGATGAGCGACTGGCGCTGCGACAGGTGGCGCGCCACGGAGGCGCCGCTGCCCCCGGGTGTCTCCGGAATCGTCTGTCGCTGGAGCGGCGTGGACGAGGAAGACGGCGCGCAGGAGGAAGCGTCAGCGGAGGACGGGGCGGAGTTCTGGGCCGGGACGTCCAGGCGTTTGGGGACACCGTCCCTCGGCAGCGTGGACGTGCTGTAATACGCCGCCGACTCTGCCTCGGGGATCTGCCGCGGCTGAACGCTGCTGCTGCTGCTGTTGTTGTTGTTGTGGTGGTTGCTGTGGTGATGGCTGTGGTTGTAGTGGTGCGTGCGCGTCTGTCCGTGCGGCGTATGATGATGGTGGTGGTGGTGGTGGTTGCTATGGTGATGTCCCGCGGAGGACGACCCGGGGAACAGGGAGGACGAGGACGTGGAGGTGAGGACTTTGATGCCGCCCGTCCCCGACGCGCTGACCTCGTGGATGTGTTTGAGCAGCTCGTCCAGCGCCGACACGTCCACCACCGCCTGGGGGAGGGACTGCTGGGAGTGGTGGTGATGGGGGTGGGCGCCGCCGCCCCGGCCCCCGCCGGCCGCCCGCTCATCACAGACCTGTGTGAAAGGAACATTTAGTAGGAGAAGTACTTTTTAGCTGCACGAAATGTACGTTTTTGTAGTCATTACGGTTAGGATTTTACAAAACTTTCAAAATAAGAGCATGGAGCGTGTCAAATGCGGTGTTTTCATGATTTAAGCCCCCAACGTCGTCTTCCAGGCAGCGCTGCACGGAAGGCACTAGGGTTAGGCAAGGGTTAGGGTTAGTGTCACTACCCGATGTGAGTCGAGTGCAGATGTGAGTGACGGTTTACAGCATATTGCTAACGTTAGCTCAAAATGCCATTCAAGTGACAGCCTTTGTTGTGTTTGCTTGCTAACGTGTAGCTAGCAGTGAACAAACTTCATTTTGTAGGTCAATTTTTATTGTATTGACATTAGAGAAGTCTCTGGTTAACATCACATCGGGTAGTGACAGCGCCTTGAAGTCGACGGTGGGGGATAAAAAAACAATTGAGCGTCCAATGCCATGGCGGTGTCACTGCCCGATGTGAGTCCAGTGCCGATTTGAGTCGCGCATGCTCAGATTTAAACGGTTTACGGCATAACGTGTCATACTGAAATTTGTGAAATCCATAAAATAATAAATTCTTTTCTTTTTACAAACAATAACAGAAGACGGAAATCATTTCAAAAATGTTTTAGCTATCTATGATTGTTTGATTGAACGTTAGTTCAAAACGCCATTCAAGTGACAGCCGTTGTTGTGTTTGATTGCTAACGTTAGCTTAAAACGCCATTCAAGTGACAGCCGTTGTTGTGTTTGATTGCTAACGTTAGCTCAAAACGCCATTCAAGTGACAGCCGTTGTTGTGTTTGATTGCTAACGTTAGCTTAAAACGCCATTCAAGTGACAGCCGTTGTTGTGTTTGATTGCTAACGTTAGCTTAAAACGCCATTCAAGTGACAGCCGTTGTTGTGTTTGATTGCTAACGTTAGCTCAAAACGCCATTCAAGTGACAGCCTTTGTTGTGTTTGATTGCTAACGTTAGCTTAAAACGCCATTCAAGTGACAGCCGTTGTTGTGTTTGATTGAACGTTAGCTCAAAACGCCATTCAAGTGACAGCCTTTGTTGTGTTTGATTGCTAACGTTAGCTCAAAACGCCATTCAAGTGACAGCCGTTGTTGTGTTTGATTGCTAACGTTAGCTTAAAACGCCATTCAAGTGACAGCCGTTGTTGTGTTTGATTGCTAACGTTAGCTCAAAACGCCATTCAAGTGACAGCCGTTGTTGTGTCTGATTGCTAACGTTAGCTCAAACCGCCATTCAAGTGACAGCCGTTGTTGTGTCTGATTGCT
>CM042438.1:2138459-2198459 GCA_023631565.1 Gymnocephalus cernua | reverse complement strand
ATAATCAAGGATTTTTGCCCACAACAATCACAAAAAAACTTTTCTATTCTTCGGCTTTTATTATCCAAATCTACCTTATTTCTGTCATCATGTCAAGTTTTGATATTTTATTCTTCTATTGTCCTCAGGTTTCAGTATATATTCACTGTATGTTTAACATTAAAACATGATTTATATAATGCCAACAATCGCTAGCGCTGAACCCACCAGACTCCATTTAAAAAAACAATACTTTTAGCGTGTATAGAGCCAACATGTTTCCACATGTAAATCAGTAAACTATGTGTTTATTTCAACCAAAACTAGAGTCGTGATGGTTGGAAAAGAGGAAAGACGACCCAAAAAATGGGACTTCATAGTTTTACTTTGATACTGTCGACTGAATGAAGTGTATTTTACGATGCTTAAATTACTGATTATTTACATGGAGTCTGGTGGAGTTAGGGAATTACAATTATTGTAATAGCTTAGTATTCTATACAAAATAGGTATGAATAAAGGCTTTAGGCCGCCCTACACGTTACTGTAGGCCCAGTTTAATATGACATTTCATTTTATGCAATATATATATATATATATATATATATAAAGGGGGCTCCCTGCTCCGTCTCTCTTTCAGTTAAGGAGTCCTTGGCTTAAAAAACCCGTTAAAGACCCCTGGTCTAAACCAATAAACCAGCCCAAAACGACAAATGAATACAGTGATACAGAGAGAATCACATCATGACAGGGGTCAGAGGTCCAGTTTCTCATTCAACAACAGTTAGAAAATGAAACCGTGGCTCGTACAGTATTCATGGCTGAATAAAAGACTGAAGTGAAGCCATTAACCTATCACGCCCCCCCCCCCCCCCCGCTCCCCCGAGAGAGAGAGAGAGAGAGGATGAATAATAACACAGCTGCTCAGAATTCAGCTCGACAACAACACCTGCATACCTTTCTGCACGCTCGAGGCATCCGGCATCTCCGAGTGTTTGCTGAACGATTGCTGTATTTAATTACCTTTCTATTTAATAAACATAAACCGTGTAGCTGCCCGGAGCAGAGGCAAATATGCTCGGGGGCTTTTCCTCCTCAGTTGGATTTTCTGCCTCCTTGTTTGGTAAACGTAGCCTCACCCTGCAGTCACACACGCTGCAAAAGACAGCGACAAAGTGACAGGCTGCCATTCATTTTAAATAAAAAGTCATAGTATAGTATGTCGAAATAAAATATGAATAAATAAGACATAGTATAGTATGTCAAAAAAAGTGATAAAAAAGTCATATTATAGTATGTAAAAAAAAAGTGATAAAAAAGTCATATTATAGTATGTAAAAAAAATAAAAATGTCATATTATAGTATGTAAAAAAAAATAAAAATGTCATATTATAGTCATATTATAGTATGTAAAAAAATTAAAATGTCATATTATAGTATGTCAAAAAATTAAAATGTCATATTATAGTATGTAAAAAAATAAAAATGTCATATTACAGTATGTAAAAAAATAAAAATGTCATATAGTATGTAAAAAAATAAAAAAGTCATATTATAGTATGTCAAAAAATAAAAAGTCATATTATAGTATGTCAAAAAAAATCATATTATAGTATGTCAAAAAATAAAAAGTCATATTATAGTATGTAAAAAAATAAAAATGTCATATTATAGTATGTCAAAAAATTAAAAAGTCATATTATAGTATGTAAAAAAAATAAAAATGTCATATTATAGTCATATTATAGTATGTAAAAAAATTAAAATGTCATATTATAGTATGTCAAAAAATAAAAATGTCATTATAGTATGTAAAAAAATAAAAAAGTCATATTATAGTATGTCAAAAAATAAAAAGTCATATTATAGTATGTCAAAAAAAATCATATTATAGTATGTCAAAAAATAAAAAGTCATATTATAGTATGTAAAAAAATAAAAATGTCATATTATAGTATGTCAAAAAATTAAAAAGTCATATTATAGTATGTAAAAAAAATAAAAATGTCATATTATAGTATGTAAAAAAAAATAAAAATGTCATATTATAGTCATATTATAGTATGTAAAAAAATTAAAATGTCATATTATAGTATGTCAAAAAATAAAAATGTCATTATAGTATGTCAAAAAATAAAAATGTCATATTATAGTATGTAAAAAAATAAAAATGTCATATTACAGTATGTAAAAAAATAAAAATGTCATATAGTATGTAAAAAAATAAAAAAGTCATATTATAGTATGTCAAAAAATAAAAAGTCATATTATAGTATGTCAAAAAAAATCATATTATAGTATGTCAAAAAATAAAAAGTCATATTATAGTATGTAAAAAAATAAAAATGTCATATTATAGTATGTCAAAAAATTAAAATGTCATATTATAGTATGTAAAAAAATAAAAATGTCATTATAGTATGTCAAAAAATTAAAAAGTCATATTATAGTATGTAAAAAAAGTGACAGGCTGCCATTCATTTTCAAAAAAAAATCATAGTATAGTATGTCGAAATAAAATATGAATAAAAAAGTCATATTATAGTATGTAAAAAAAGCGACAGGCTGCTATTCATTTTCGGCGGGGCCAAAATAGTTAAGAAGTCTATTTTATGCAAATGCTGAGCGATGCGACAAAGCGACGGCCAATGGGAGTGAAGGCAGCGTGACGGCAGCGTGACGTATGTCAGTGGTCGCTCGAGACGAAGAAATAATTCAAGATGGCGGAAACGCTCCATGACGTTGTATTTCTGTAAATATCTGATAAGTTTGGTATTTTATCTCATGTATATTTTGTTACTTTTATCGAGAAATACACACTTTTAAATCCAAAAACATCGTTCTTGTGACTTAACGATGCCTCTGAAGTGACTTGTAAGACGTGCTCGTAGGTAGCACCGGAGAATTTATGTTTACTGTTGCCAAGCAACCAGGAGTAGGCTAGGCACGCCCGGGAGCGCCCGTCAAGCGAGCGCGTGCCGCTCTCTGTTGTCAGCAGACTGTTTCTGGCAGCCGTGCGACATAAAACCCTCTTTCACCCGTTCAGATGTTGTTGTTACGGCAACAGATTCTCTCTCCATGCACAGTTCCTGTCCTAGGAGTGCGCCCACCTTCGGCTGACCGTCCAGCAGTCCGTTGAGCTTGGCGAGGGATCGCAGGGACAAGGCGTGCGGCAGCGACACCTCGGGGTCCTTCCCCAGCCTCCGCGCCCGCTGGGCGGCGCTGCGGCTGCAGTAGCACGACACCAGGAAACCCGACAAGATGGCGCCCAGGCAGAAGGCCACCAGCACGCAGGCGATCAGCAGCGTGTAGTGGACGTTGGCGGCGGCGCGCTGGTCCATCTCCGGAAGACGACTGACACCTGGGAGACACGGGAGGAGAGGAAAAGGGCTATTAGGGGGGGTCCAGGGGGCATTTACAGCAGCGACATCAACTATTCTTAAAGACGTTAGCATCATTTTGGGGAAACACGATGGTTGTAACATTTTCATTTTTTTTTTTTTATATTTTTGCTGTTTTTTTTTCTATACTTTTGGCAATTTTTACAAAGATTTTTTTCTTCGACGTCTTGTCGAAAATTGGGGGCGGAGCCAGACGTTGTAATAAAAATTGGGGGCGGAGCCAGACGTTGTAATAAAAATTGGGGGCGGAGCTAGACGTTGTAAACATTCGGGGCTCAGCCCAGACCTACAACAGCTATATCTACTGTTCTTAAAGACGTTAATATAATTTTGGGGAAACACGATAGTTGTAACATTTTCATTTTTTTTTTTTATATTTTTACTGTTTTTTTTCTATGCTTTTGGCAGTTTTTACAACGATTTTTTTCTTCGACGTCTTGTGTTGTCGGAGTGAAAGAGCCAGACGTTGGAAACATCCGGGGCGGGGCAAGAAGTTGTAAAAAAAATTGGGGGCGGAGCTAGACGTTGTAAAAAAAAAAGTGGGGGAGGAGCCAGACGTAATTTTTTTTGGGGCGGAGCCAGACGTTGTAAAAAAATTGGGGGCGGAGCCAGACGTTGTAACAAAATTGGGGGCGGAGCCAGACGTTGTAAACATTCGGGGCTCAGCCCAGACCTACAGCAGCTATATCTACTGTTCTTAAAGACGTTAACATCATTTTGGGGAAACATGATAGTTGTAACACCCTCATTGTTTTTTTGGGACATTTTTGCTGTTTTTTTTCTATGCTTTTGCCGATTTTTACAAAGTTTTTCAATGGGTTTTTTAAAATGTTTTTGTCACTTTTTTTCACCATTTTTTCCCGCCGTCTTGTCGGAGTGAAAGAGCCAGAGGGGGGCGGGGCCAGAAGTTGTACAAATTGGGGGCGGAGCCAGACGTTGTAAAAAAAAAAGGGGGGGCGGAGCCAGACGTTGTAAACATTCCGGGTGGGGGGGGTGGAGGGGAATGGGGGGTCATGCTCCATTTACAGCAGCTATATCTACTGTTCTTCAAGACGTTAACATAATTTTGGGGAAACACGATAGTTGTAACACCCGCATTTTTTTTCGACATTTTAGCTGGTTTATTTCTATGCTTTTGCTTTTGGAGCCAGACGTTGTAAAATAAAATTGGGGGCAGAGCCAGACATGAACATTCGGGGCTCAGCCCAAACCGGGGGGGGGGGGGGGTGTCATGCTCCATTTACAGCAGCTATATCTACTGTTCTTCAATTCGTTTGATAAGTCTAAAAAATCTGAATATTATTTGGGAAAAACATGATACTTTTTTCAACGCTTTTCCTGCTTATTTCAATGTTTTTGTCCCTTTTTTCCACCCTGTTTTGTATCTAACTGTCCAAATGTCTTCGTCATTCGGACACCAGAACACAACAAATGTTGAGGATGACTCATTTTAAAATCATTGATAATGTACCGCCGATGGCGACTACATCATATCATGTTTTCCAGCAAAACAGAGCGGAAGCAGACCCGTGCAATATCCTCTCAACTAGTGGCTGTGTAATATGAACAATGTATGAACAACATGTAGAGATATGTGCAACGTAGTAGCAGTGACATTGTAACAGTAGTACGAATAATATAGATATGTGCAGAATATATAATAGGAAAAACTGAATACATATGGATATTCTGTATGAACCATATAGACAGATATGTACAGTATGTACAGCTATGTGCAGTGTAGTAACACTTTTAGGTATTTAAATGTAATGTACTGCTACAATACTGCATGATTGATAATTTATTCATGCGTTCGGATGCAGGTGTTGTCAGCACTTCTAGCCCAAGACAAACTTCTTACGGGACAATGAAGTTTATCTTAACTTCTTGTGGCGGGACGTAGGAAAAAGGAAGTAGATAATAGATGAGGATGCAAGAAAGAGGAAAACAGAAGGAAGGAGAGGTGAGAGCAAGGTGAGAGGAGAGGGAGGGAGATACGGAGACGAGGATTGGACTTAATGAGAAGGAGGTGATCACAGGTGAGAAAACAGCAGGATGGAAGAGGTGAAGAAAGAAACTATGATTGGATTTGACGGAGAGGAGAGGAGAGGGGGGGAGGATGACAAAAGGATGGAGGGATGAAGGAAAGAAGAGGATAAAAGAGCTTATTGCTTGGCCCCGTCAGGTCCAGATAGACGACATCAAAGGCTCTCAGATACAATGAGTCATCAGTCACAAGACAGACACACACACATGAACACACATGAACACACACACACACACGAACACACATACACACACATGAACACATGAACACACACACACACGAACACACACACACACACACATGAACACACACACACAGACAATATTGAATTCAGTTTGTGTCGAAGAACAAAATCTGATGATTAAAAATGTGTTGACTGAAAGTAAATATTTGTGAATGTATAATGTAAAACATCTGTGTTATGCATAAAGGTGTTCATGTTTGTACCTTGTTTTATTTATACTTATATATATATATATATATATATATATATATATATTTCGACATGCTTGTGAAGGATTGATCTCATGTCGAAGAAAAATATGAATAAATAAGACATAGTATATTATGTCAAAAAAGTGATAAAAAAGTCGTAGAATAGTATGTTGCCAAGAAATATGAATAAATAAGACAGTATAGTATGTCAAAAAAGTCATAGTATATTATTTTGAAAAAAGCGCTGAAAAAATCAGTCATATTATAGTATGTCGAAAAAAATGACAGAAGTCATAGTATAGTATGTCGAAAGTCCGTATAGTATTTTGAAAACGATGAAAAAATAAGTCATAGTATAGTATGTCGAGATAAGTCATGTTATAGTATGTCGAAAAAAATATGAATAAAAAAAGACATATTATAGTATATCAAAAAAGTGATAAAAATGTCATATTATAGTATGTCAAAAAAATAAAAAGTCACAGTATAGTATGTCAAAGTAAAAAAAAAGTCATATTATAGTATGTCGAAAACAAATATGAATAAATAAGACATATTATAGTATGTCAAAAAAGTGATAAGTCATAGTATAGTATGTCGAAAAAAAATGACAAAAAGTCATAGTATAGTATGTTGAGATAAGTATTGCTATCTTTCTTTTCTTTTATTTCCAACAGAAAATAACAAAACAAAATAAAATATATAAACACAGTAAGTGCATTGCAACACATCAAAAGGACCAACAATATCTATAAAGTTTTACAAACAACATGTTCAATATGTCCAAAAAGAAGCGGGACAAAACCGATAATTATATATTATTTTAAACAGGAAAAACAGGATTCATATATATATATATATATATATATATATATATAGTTTTCATTGAAGCAGCATCCACTGGATTAGAGGAACTGCAGCTGAACACACTTCAACACAGGCTGCTCTCGTTGTGTTTGCCGAAGACGTACTTCCGTTCATATTTCCGTTTGTTGTGTGAATGGCCACTTTGACAAATGAAGGCTGTGACTTTCGGGTAGCTTTTGTTTGCGTTAACCTCTGTTGTATCCTGAAGGATTGATGGAGCGTTGCAGGAGCTCTTTTCATTACCGGCGTCTTGCTTCACATTCACCGTGACACACGTGCTCCTGGCAGCCTGCCAGACCTGAGCGTGGCAGCTTGATTTACCCGCTGACACTCACGGTGCATCTACGACGGAGCCTTACGGCCACATCAAGGACGAAGATTTTTATTTTTATTTTGCATTTCGAGAATTAAGATGAAATGGTGAGAATAAAGTCAGCGTGACGAGACTAAAGCTGAACTACCATTTCGAAAATAATGTCGAGATTAAAGTTGAAATGATGAGAGTAAATTCAACTCCTTTATCAATTAATCACATTAGAGCGACTGTCAACCTGATCTCACAGAATTCCATCCATCCATCCATCCATCGTCATCCGCTTATCCGTGGTCGGGTCGCGGGGGGAGCAGCTCCAGCAGGGGGACCCCAAACTTCCCTTTCCCGAGCCACATTAACCAGCTCTGACTGGGGGATCCCGAGGCGTTCCCAGGCCAGGTTGGAGATGTAATCCCTCCACCTAGTCCTGGGTCTTTGCCCGAACCACCTCAACTGGCTCCTTTCGACGTGAAGGAGCAGCGGCTCTACTCCGAGCTCCTCACGGATGACTGAGCTTCTCACCCTCATCATCTCTAAGGGAGACGCCAGCCCCCCTCCTGAGGAAACACATCTCTGCCGCTTGTACCCTGGATCTCGTTCTTTCGGTCATGAGGGTTAGTTAACCCCTAGTTAGTAGGGTTGAATAACAAACTCAAAATCTGTGGCAGTTTCACGGAATCGCAAAAGATTCCGTGAAGGGCCCACAGAAGAATTCCGTTAAATAACGCGGCCCCTTAAGTTACAGAAAAGATTCGGGTCGTGGGTGGGCTTACGGTTCCGTGACACGCGAGAAGAACGGGACGGTTCGGTTTAGGAAAAGAAGAAAGCAACTTCTGGAAACATGACATGCGGGACCCGATCCCCGGCCTCCCGGGTGAAAGTCATGTGTTGTCTGACCCGTCCACCCCCCCGACCAACCTCCTTACGCGGAATTTCGGCCTTTCATACGACTCGCTACCGTAGTCGCTCCTAACGCTACGTCATCTTCTCATTGACTTTACATCGGCCTTGTTTTCCGTGGTGGCAACCACGGAATTTTCACACATTCCGGAATTTTCACACATTCCGGAATTTTCACACATTCCGTGATGGCCACACGGAATTTTCGCACATTCCGGAATTTTCACACATTCCGTCCCACCACCACGTAATGAGCTGTTACCAGTTCGTGATCATTTCATGGAATTCTGTGAGACCAGGCTGCAGCTGCCATGTAGGCAACATCACAGATATGGGTTACATCCTTGGAGTGCCGCGCTCGCCTGACCTCCTCTCCTTCAGGATCAAACTATTTGATCAATTGTTGTATTTTATGTCTTGTGATACAACACATCCTCTCTGTATTGCGCGTAGGTGTAACCATCGCAACCATCATATTGCATCTGTCCATTACAAGTTATTTCAGTTTGTGTGGTTTCTCCTTCTGAACAGACGCAATTTTCAGCACAATCTCTTCAAAGTCCTAATAGTTATCACAATGCTGTGTATATGCGCTAAAAGAGGAAGAATTTCCTTGTTATTAAAACTGATTCTAAAGTATAATTTCACGAGTTCATGAGGAAGGATGAAAGCTTCAGACGGAGACGGCATGGCAGTGAAAGAGGAGCGGCGAGATGAAAGGAAAGAGCCCGAGATGTCTCTTTGTATTCACTGTAATTTCATTTGATGACTGGCACTAAGTAGCCTCTAAAAGCTGCTTTGTGCAGCAGAATACTTGAACTTTTTTTTTTTCAAATTCAGATACCACTTGTACACATTATTCATAGCCTGGATTGTTGTGTGCACGTACATGTACTGAATACGTATTTTACACAAATTGTTCATACAGACTGAGGAGTCTGCTGCGAGTAGGGTTGGGTACCGTGAGCATTTTTGGACAAAATGGCGGAGCTGGGGAGGATGACGCATCTAAGCCTTTAACTCTAGACTTGAAACTAGCGACTGAGACCATGAACTCATTATGAAAATGGTAATTTTCTCAATTTCTCTCATTTTTGGAGCCAGTGGAGTCGCCCCCTGCTGGACGTTAGATGGAATGCTGATTTGAATGAAAGATTTAAGAAGTGCTTTCCTTATTCAGCAAGGAAAAGGTTGGTGCAGAGCACATTCTTATCTGTGTTGGATTATGGGGACATCATTTATATGCACTCTACTTCATTTTTATTGAAAAAACTAGATGTACTATACCACTCAGCCTTGCGTTTCATTACAGGTGCAGCAGGTCGGACTCACCACTGCATTCTGTATGAAACTGTACAATGGTCCTCCCTCTCCCTCAGAAGGAAAATACACTTACTGATTTTCATTGCTAAAGTACTAATGGGTAAATTACCCCCCTACATTTCTAATTTGCTTACCTACCAAAATAGTGTTTACAGGACAAGGTCGTCAAAAATAAATACTATTAACTACTCCATCAATAAGAACAGAATTTGGTAAAACGGCTTTCTCATCATATGCACACCTTACATCTAGAATCTCTTCCACCTCTCAGTACTTTTAAAACCTTTTTGCATTCAACTTTTTAACAAGGTGTATTTTAAGTTGTAAGTTGTGTGTTTATGTCTGTCTGTGTTCTAGTATGTGTGTATTTTAAGTTGTAAGTTGTGTGTTTATGTCTGTCTGTGTTCTAGTATGTGTGTATTTTAAGTTGTAGTTGTGTGTTTTTGTCTGTCTGTGTTCTAGTATGTATAAAGTTTTGTGTTCTAGTATGTATAGAGATTTGTGGTGTAGTATGTATAGAGATTTGTGGTGTAGTATTTGTAGCCTTTGTCTGTCTTTCATGTATTTTGAACCTTTCTTGCCGCCTGTCTTGGCCAGGACTCCCCGGTAGAAGAGTTATTGTAACCCAATGGGACATTTCCTGGTTAAATAAAGGTTACATAAACAAATAAAATAAATGGAGCTTCAGCATCGTAACTTTTGATGGATGTACAGAATATTTGGGTAGAGTATCACGTCACGGTCCTGCACGCTCCCATGTTATTATTTCATAGTTCAGTTAAATTGCTCAGAAGGAGCAGCGTGGTTCTGGGGGGGGAATGGATCAAAGGGCCCAAAATACCCCCAGAAACTAAACAAAAAAGCTAATTTCATGTCCTCCACTGTTGGCCGTCCGGGGTTTTGTATTCCCCGTCGCCCGCCGGTCCCGGACTCGAACTGGCAACCGCCCCCAACCTCAAAGACAACGGCGCCTCGAGGCCTCTGACGCTTCGCTTTGATACAACACACCATGGAACAAATTTAATGTCTTTAATGAAAAATGCTGTTGAAATACAGCAAGTAGTAATTACACGTCCAGTCAGGATTAACACACACACACACACACACAGAAACACACACACACACACACACACACACAGAAACACACACACACACACACACACACACACAGAGAGACACACACACACAACCGTGTTTAACAGAGACAATTTCATGTTCGTTATTTCCACTCTTTCATCTCCGTCCTTCACTCTGACAGTTATAAATAGGATGATGGAGACAGAGAAGAAATATTATGCTAATTACAGACCGATGTGGAAGTGCTTCATTCTCCACTCTTCTCTCTCTCTCTCTCTCTCTCTCTCTCTCTCTTTGTTTCTTTCCCTCCTCTGTCAGTCTCTCTTTCTCTCCTCGCTGTCAGCCTCCATTGTAAAAGTTTCTGAAATGGAGGGCAAATTCTTCTGGGTGAAGTCTCGTCTCACTTTTTCTGTCACAGTTCTCTGTTTTCTGTCAGTCTAAAAAAACTTCAGTATTCAAAACTCTCTCTCTCTCTCTCCGCTTTCCTTCAGTGCTCTCTCAACCATTTATCTTCCTCTTTTATCGGTCTGCCTCTTGTTTCTTCAGACTGCCATCCACCTCTCCGTCTTGCTTTCATTCTCCTTATCTTATCCTCTTCTTCCTTCTTCATTAACTCAGATCGATACCCAAGTAATTCCTGTCTGAGAAAGTCAACAGATGAACCATTAAAACCAGATTTAGTAAAAAGCCAAACGAGTACAACGGCCTCGGCGAGACGCCACACGTATTGATTTCCAAGGTTACATAAAACTCAGAAGCTCAAACTTTTAAGCCAACACTAACGAGAAATCTTTCAGACGCTCACAGGAAATTCAAACGTCTACAACCAGCCTTACAGGAGGCTCCAACCGTGCACCCTGACTTCCTCCGTTAGAGGCTGTCTAACTACGTCACATTACTTCCTCTGTTGCTCCTGACCGTGGTCACCAGCGCGACGTCGTCATGCTCAGATTGTAGTCAGAATATGAGTCTGATGCTGCTCCATTGGGCTGTGATTATGATTATGGGACGTGTTTCAACCCAACCAGGAAAGAAAATGCCTCTGCACTCAATTGGGTAGACCTACAACCAATCAGAGCAACGGATAGACCTGCAACCAATCAGAGCAACGGATAGACCTACAACCAATCAGAGCAACGGATAGACCTACAACCAGTCAGAGCAACGGATAGACCTACAACCAGTCAGAGCAACGGATAGACCTACAACCAATCAGAGCAACGGATAGACCTACAACCAATCAGAGCAACGGATAGACCTACAACCAATCAGAGCAACGGATAGACCTACAACCAATCAGAGTAACTGATAGACCTACAACCAATCAGAGTAACTGATAGACCTACAACCAATCAGAGTAACTGATAGACCTACAACCAATCACAGCAACGGATAGACCTACAACCAATCACAGCAACGGATAGACCTACAACCAATCAAAGTAACTGATAGACCTACAACCAATCACAGCAACGGATAGACCTACAACCAATCACATCAATGGATAGACCTACAACCAATCAGAGCAACGGATAGACCTACAACCAATCAGAGTAACTGATAGACCTACAACCAATCACAGCAACGGAGACAGACGTCACAGAAGCTGCAAGTCAAAAGGCTTCGACAGAGCGAAGGCAGAGGCGGTAGTTTCCGCGTCGTGTGGTCGGGCGTGGCGATGTGTTCTCTGTTCCTCTTTTTAAATGAAGGCGCTGTCGATATCTTCTATAACAGACGCGATGGAGGAATCTACATCTCAATTCTCTAGCGGCAGCCATCTTTGTTGTAAACAAATTCAACCCAAGCGCTCTTTGGTGACGTTGTTGATTACGTTACTGTTGATCATCTGTCCGTCATCGTATAAAGCCCGCCCCCCTGAGAATCTGATTGGTCTGTCTGGTTGGAGCATAGTTGCTCCACAACGGATCAAGTCCAGACCCAACTTCCCGACCTCAAACGTTGTGGGCGGGGCTAAGTTTGGCTGGCATCCAGGCTACAGTTGTCACGGTCGCAAGTTGTCATTTGTACTTTCGTTTGGTTGCTTGACGTCAAGATGGCTGCTTTAATCTAACTTCGGCCAATCAAATCAGGTAGGCTCGTACACTTTCTTAAGGCTCCGCATTTCAGCGTTGGGCATCTGCGGGCGTCTGTGGACTTGTCACCAGTCACGCACGCGCGGTTCTTTACCTTATTGAGGTATATGCATCAGTCTAGTCTCGCTTAGCCAGACCTTCCACCACAGTGCTGTGGAGGAAAGTCTGGAGCCGCGGTGCCTCTGCAAAATAAGTAAGTAATAAGTAATTTGTTTTGGTGGAACATGTGTACGTTCAAAAGTAGTTTTAGTCGTGCAACAGAAAACTCCGATTGGACAGATAGTCTAGCTAGCTGTCTGAATTTACCCTGCAGAGATCTGAGGAGCAGTTAACCAGAGTCCTCACAAATCAGCCGGAGGTTAGAACGCCAACACAGAGACAGAGGAAGGTGACGGGACATTGGCGAAAAGACATGCATCCGGTGGAATTTCTTGCGGCAATGGAGAAATCCCTGAAGTGGAACGTCGTGGATATAGACTAGCGTCGGTCTGTTGTTCCACACATTTCCCGATCCACACTCTGTTCCAGTTGAAGGCGGTTTGGGGTCTTTGTATTCATTTAAAAAACAAATTATATGAATGAGCTGAGATGCGTATATAGGCAACCAACTGGACCAGAGTGTGGAAGAACTGGCGCATGCGCAGTAAGAGCGCCTGCTACCCTTGCAGACACGCAGAGTCTAAAGCGAGCGGTATACTCGCCATGAGAACATGGACAAAGAGACTGAAGTGTATTTATCCCACTTGAGACACCAGCAGACACTGGTGCTCTGTTGTTGTGGCTGTTAAAAGCTGCACGACTTTGTGTTATTAATTAATTCCACTGCACGTAACAAGACATGATTTTGCTTAACAGCACTACCTGCATGTGCCACATGTGTCACCTCAATGTCAAATGCTGTCGGCCCGTCTTCTCCTGTCCTCCTGTTCCACCACTCAGGTGTAACATAAATACTGAGCTGAACGCTCTACCTATTTATATCACTGCAGATCGACACACATTCAGCTGAAAGTGAACTGTGGCTTTAAGGCCGACGCTCTACACCATGAAGTCAAGCTCCAGAAACTTCTACCTGATTAGCATGCACTCTCTCTCTCTCCCTCGCTCTCTTCCTCTCTTTCTCTCGCCCACTCGTTCTCCACAAGATCCATTGGTATTCACATGATGGCAGACCACACCAGTGACAGAGAGAGGGAGAGAGAGAGAGAGCAATGAGGGCTAGAGAGAAAAGAAATGACGAGATGGAGAGAAATGTTAGAAAGGAAAGATAGTGTGTGCGTGCGTGCGTGCGTGCGTGCGTGCGTGCGTGCGTGCGTGCGTGCGTGCGTGCGTGCGTGCATGCGTGTGTGTTTGTGAGCAAGTGGGGAAAAGGAGAGACCTTGTCAAGTTTGACTTTTACGCTTTGCCACCGAAAAATGCTGGTAACAAACACTATCCCCTAACTTTAAAGGTCAGGCAACTCACACCTGACACACAGACACACACACACCTGACACATTGTGTGTGTGTGTGTGTGTGTGTGTGTGTGTGTGTGTGTGTGTGTGTGTGTGTGTGTGTGTGTGTGTGTGTGTGTGTGTGTGTGTGTGTGTGTGCATGCATACACTGCATCTCCCAGAGGTCACCTGTCAATCAAACGGTGTGGGCGGGAATTATTTCATCTCAGCATCGATGCAGTCTGAGTTTCGAAAAAATACCAACAAATGCAGCGGAGGAACATTTTCTATTGCAGAGTTGAAAAGGTTAATAAGTATATAAACATACAGTCATAATGTAGAGCGAGGCGGTCATTATAGCACATAAAACCCAGACAGGGTGATGCAGAGTGCATACATTTTCATCCTCTATAGTACGATCGCGTGTGAACGCGTTGATCACACGCCTCGGTGTGTGGGGTCAGTGTCTCAGTGCCCAAGGACACTTCAGCAGGGCAGATGTGTGCTGATTAATGTGTGTCTGCTTAATTAAAGCCAGAGGTCTCCACGGCGATCACTATGTCAAACAGGAAATGAAAACTGTCTCTGTGTATCAGGGGAACGTCTCCGAAAGCTCATAAATAACAGAGACGGAGACGGAGGAAACCTTGAGAAGGACGGACATCGTCCTGCAGGCGATTACAGCAGACCAGTTAGCTTTACTGGGAACCCGTGGAAGGTTTTTGTCAGGGGGCGGAGCCAGACGCTGTAAACATTTGGGGGCGGAGCCAGACGCTGTAAACATTTGGGGGCGGAGCCAGACGTTGTAAACATTTGGGGGCGGAGACAGACGTTGTAAACATTTGGGGGCGGAGACAGACGTTGTAAACATTTGGGGGCGGAGACAGACGTTGTAAACATTTGGGGGCGGAGCCAGACGGTGTAAACATTTGGGGGCGGAGCCAGACGTTGTAAAAATTTGGGGGCGGAGCCAGACACTGTAAACATTTTGGGGCGGAGCCAGACACTGTAAACATTTGGGGGCGGAGCCAGACGGTGTAAACATTTGGGGGCGGAGCCAGACACTGTAAACATTTGGGGGCGGAGCCAGTGTTTCTAAGTCTCATAACATAGGTAGAAACTGTCTGATGTTCCTGTTACTATAAGTCTCATAACATAGGTAGAAACTGTCTGATGTTCCTGTTACTATAAGTCTCATAACATAGGTAGAAACTGTCTGATGTTCCTGTTACTATAAGTCTATAACATAGGTAGAAACTGTCTGATGTTCCTGTTACTATAAGTCTATAACATAGGTAGAAACTGTCTGATGTTCCTGTTACTATAAGTCCATAACATAGGTAGAAACTGTCTGATGTTCCTGTTACTATAAGTCTATAACATAGGTAGAAACTGTCTGATGTTCCTGTTACTATAAGTCTCATAACATAGGTAGAAACTGTCTGATGTTCCTGTTACTATAAGTCTATAACATAGGTAGAAACTGTCTGATGTTCCTGTTACTATAAGTCTATAACATAGGTAGAAACTGTCTGATGTTCCTGTTACTATAAGTCCATAACATAGGTAGAAACTGTCTGATGTTCCTGTTACTATAAGTCTATAACATAGGTAGAAACTGTCTGATGTTCCTGTTACTATAAGTCCATAACATAGGTAGAAACTGTCTGATGTTCCTGTTACTATATAAGTCTATAACATAGGTAGAAACTGTCTGATGTTCCTGTTACTATAAGTCCATAACATAGGTAGAAACTGTCTGATGTTCCTGTTACTATAAGTCCATAACATAGGTAGAAACTGTCTGATGTTCCTGTTACTATAAGTCTATAACATAGGTAGAAACTGTCTGATGTTCCTGTTACTATAAGTCTCATAACATAGGTAGAAACTGTCTGATGTTCCTGTTACTATAAGTCTCATAACATAGGTAGAAACTGTCTGATGTTCCTGTTACTATAAGTCTATAACATAGGTAGAAACTGTCTGATGTTCCTGTTACTATAAGTCTATAACATAGGTAGAAACTGTCTGATGTTCCTGTTACTATAAGTCTATAACATAGGTAGAAACTGTCTGATGTTCCTGTTACTATAAGTCTATAACATAGGTAGAAACTGTCTGATGTTCCTGTTACTATAAGTCCATAACATAGGTAGAAACTGTCTGATGTTCCTGTTACTATAAGTCCATAACATAGGTAGAAACTGTCTGATGTTCCTGTTACTATAAGTCTATAACATAGGTAGAAACTGTCTGATGTTCCTGTTACTATAAGTCTATAACATAGGTAGAAACTGTCTGATGTTCCTGTTACTATAAGTCTATAACATAGGTAGAAACTGTCTGATGTTCCTGTTACTATAAGTCCATAACATAGGTAGAAACTGTCTGATGTTCCTGTTACTATATAAGTCTATAACATAGGTAGAAACTGTCTGATGTTCCTGTTACTATAAGTCTATAACATAGGTAGAAACTGTCTGATGTTCCTGTTACTATAAGTCCATAACATAGGTAGAAACTGTCTGATGTTCCTGTTACTATAAGTCCATAACATAGGTAGAAACTGTCTGATGTTCCTGTTACTATAAGTCTATAACATAGGTAGAAACTGTCTGATGTTCCTGTTACTATAAGTCTATAACATAGGTAGAAACTGTCTGATGTTCCTGTTACTATAAGTCTATAACATAGGTAGAAACTGTCTGATGTTCCTGTTACTATAAGTCTATAACATAGGTAGAAACTGTCTGATGTTCCTGTTACTATAAGTCCATAACATAGGTAGAAACTGTCTGATGTTCCTGTTACTATAAGTCCATAACATAGGTAGAAACTGTCTGATGTTCCTGTTACTATATAAGTCTATAACATAGGTAGAAACTGTCTGATGTTCCTGTTACTATATAAGTCTATAACATAGGTCGGGTTGCTGCCTTGATTTGCCGGTCCAGTCAGAGGGAGATTGAGGGGAAATGACACATAGTTATTTTAAAGTGCCTATATTATGAAAAAAATCACTTTTTCTGGGATTTGGGGTGTTATTTTGTGTCTCTGGTGCTTCCACACACATACAAACTTGGAAAAAAATCCATCCATGTTGTTCTGAGTGAGATACGGTTTCTGAATGATTCCTGCCTTCAGTCTCTGGGTGAGCTGGTCAAAATCTGCACGGCTTTCTACGTCAGTAGCCGAAACGAGCTGGCTAACCACAACCGTGTAACCGCTAGCTCGTTCTCAATGGCAAAGCACTGCTACAACACACACAAGTTCACCATAATCTCCAGAAGAAGTACTTCCATGTGCGCCCTCCTTTAGAAGAAGTCTCCCGGCTAATCCTGCCTTGTAACTGACCAAAGTTGGAGAAACAACCTTTCTTTTACTGTCTATGGAGCTAACTGACATGATCTACCATCTGAGCTACTGAGCATGTGCAGAGTGGAATCAAAGATAGTACAGAAGGAAAGATGATTCACTCTGTAGCTAAAACAGAGACCTGAACACAAGGTGAAAAGAGGAGCTGCAGCAGTGAGAGAGAGAAAAATATATTAAACCATGTAAACATATTCTGGTACAACCTTAAAATACAATTATGAACCTGAAAATGAGCAGAATATGGGATCTTTAACACCCTGAAACATTCGGGGCTGGAGACCCAGAAGCTCTGCCCCTGGTTTGTGATTCTCCACATTAAGTCCTGATGTGCGGATAATGATGGTGATGATAATGATGATGATGATGATGATGATGATTATAGGAAGGGAAGTGCCACTAAACTCTCCCTCAGTGGGCTTAATGGACTGTTCACTCGGCCTTTTAATGGCGGTACTCCTGGCGTTATATTATCAGTATGCTGGGATATCCGTAAATGTGTTTCACGCTGTGATTTGCCCCGGGGGACCAGACGGGCTCAGCAGCAGAGGACTCGTGAAGCTGTTTGTTTCTCCGTCTCTTGGTGACAAACTTTTTTTTTTGAAAGAGCACATTTAGAAAATAAACCAGAAGAAACTTTACAAAGAAAAACTCCAGAAAACTCCAAAGTGTGCTCACTGTCACTCTTAACTTTCTGCAGGAACATAATATATATGTCATTAAGTTTTTTTTTTCTTTTTCTGCCGATTAGGCTACTATTATGGTATATCAGCGGTAGAGTTGTGGTTGTGGTTAACCTGTGTCCAACCTGTACAGTTATCGCGAAATATCTCACATCCCGCAGCTCAGGATGTTGCAGCGTTCATGTTATTGTAATTCTGACTGAGAAGTTTTTGTGTGTGTCTGTGTGTGTGTGTGTGTTTTTGTGTGTGTCTGTGTGTGTGTGTGTGTGCGTGTGTGTGTGTGTGTGTGTCTGTGTCTGTGTGCGTGCGTGCGTGCGTGTGTGTGTGTGTGTCTGTGTGTCTGTGTGTGCGTGTGCATGTGTGTGTGTGTGTCTCTGTGTGTGTGTATATTTGTGTGTGTGTGTGTGTGCGTGCGTGTGTGTGTGTGTGTGTGTGCATATTTGTGTGTGTGTGTGTGTGTGTATTTGTGTGTGTGTGTGTGTGTGTGTATTTGTGTGTGTGCGTGTGTGTGTCTGTGTGTGTGTGTGCGTGTGTGTGTCTCTGTGTGTGTCTGTGTGTTTGTTTGTGTGTGTGTGTGTGTGTCTCTGTGTGTGTCTGTGTGTGTGTGTGTGTGTGTGTGTGTGTCTGTGTCTGTGTGCGTGCGTGCGTGTGTGTGTGTGTCTGTGTGTGTGTGTCTGTGTGTGCGTGTGCATGTGTGTGTGTGTGTGTGTGTCTCTGTGTGTGTGTGTGTGTATGTGTGTGTGTGTGTGTGTGCGTGTGTGTCTGTGTGTGTGTCTCTGTGTCTGTGTGTGTGTGTGTGTGTGTGTGTGTCTGTGTGTGTGTGTCTGTGTGTGCGTGCGTGTGTGTCTGTGTGTGTGTGTGTGTGTGTGTGTGTGTGTCTGTGTGTGTGTGTGTGTGTGTGTGTGTGTGTGTGCGTGCGTGTCTGTGTCTGTGTGTGCGTGCGTGTGTGTCTGCGTGTGTGTGTGTGTCTGTGTGTGTGTGTGTGTGTGTGTGTGTGTGTGTGTGTGTGTGTGTGTGTGCGTGCGTGTCTGTGTCTGTGTGTGTGTGTGTGTCTGTGTGTGTGTGTGTCTGCGTGTGTGTGTGTGTGTGTGTGTGCGTGCGTGTCTGTGTCTGTGTGTGTGTGTGTGCGTGTCTGTGTGTGTGTGTGTGTGTGTGTGTGTGTGTGTGTGTGTGTGTGTGTGTATGTGTGTGTGTGTGTGTGTGTGTGTGTGTCTGTGTGTGTGTGTGTGCGTGCCTGCAGCAGACTTTTACTTCAGCTTTAAAAGCTGCCACTTAGTTTCTGCCGATGGGAGCTGAGGGAAAATACATTAAACGCACTCAGAGGTGGATAACTTCCTAATGGCTTTGTTCTGGCTGCTCGGAGTGAAAGGGCGTTTTAAAGTGCGTGCAAAATGTCATTGAAGAAATGCACGGCGGCATTTTCTGTACATTTATTTTTAAACTACACTTAAAAACCTGAACGCTGGCGCTCACACGTAAGTTGTTGAACACATGTTCACCTCAAGTCGCCTAAAGTTGTTTATTATGAATGCAAAGTGATGGCTGGTTCTGGGTTGTGGGTAAGCTAGAAGCAGGATGTGGTTAGCCTAGCTTAAAGTGATGGTGCGGAGTAATTTCACTGCAGGGTCCTTTGCACCACGCCCGCAAACCAACCCCCCCCCCGCATAAACCTTTTTGTCCCCTTGGTCTAACATTGGGTGAGTTAGCGTACAGGCGCTATTACCAAGACTGCATCCGTAAATTACCCCACTAATAATGTCCAGAATGGTACCAAACTTCTACAGTAGTACAAATAGGTTCTGTACTCATAAAACGATGCATTAGAAAGTTTGTAAGTACACCAGGAGTTGATTTACAAGCACTTGCCTGATGGCTTCTACTCTCTGCTGCTAGCGCTGCTAGCTAACTAGCTAGCTAGCTAGCAAAGTAGCTAGCTCTCTCTATCCTAAATAAATGAGACAGAGACGGAGGAAACCTTGAGAAGGACAAGGACATCGTCCTGCAGGCGATTACAGTTGTTTCTCCATTAGTTGTAGATTCCCGCGCATCTATTGCCGGTGAAGTAGGAGAAAGAAGCGAGAGAACAGAAGAAGAGATCAACGAAATGGCAGAGTTTGAGGATAACATTGAAGATGAGTGGCTCAATTTCGAAGGGCCTGAGCTACAACTGCTGTTTGGCTCGATGTGACGGTGCAAAGGACCCTAGAGTGAAATCACTCCGAACCATCACTTTAAGCTACGTCAATGGTCGCCGCGGTGATCCCCGCGCGAGGTGCATGAGCCACACAACGACGTCACCACGTCTGTCGTTTTTGCAGCGTGAAGGCTACGCAAGACGTCGCGGCCCCTGGTCGCGCACCTATGAACTTTTGTAACTCTGCACGCGCTGCGCTTTCAGTTAAACATGCTTGTTACTAACTCATCTCTATGTTTTCTCGCCTCGCAGTTTTCCTCGGATTGGGGCGGCACCTGGATGGTGGTTGCAGCTGCTGCCGTGGTCCAGCCATACGCCCCGCTACGCCCTGCACTGCTACCGCTACTATTTCTAGTCATAGTTCTATTATCTTTATTGCTACTTCAAATGCCACTGATCGTCATACCAACTGCTTTAATTATCATTACTCATATTTCTCCATAATCTGTATATCTGTATTTAGATGTGACGCTAAAGGAGACTCTTAGCATCAATAACAGCGCCGAAGGCACCGGACCAAGCGTCCGTATGTTACGAGGTGGGAGTGAGAACGTGTTGGATTTGACGCTATGAATACAACTGAATTGAACGAGCAGGTTCACCTGCAAAAAACATCTGTGATCAAGTGATCATGAATAATCTAAATACTTTGATTTGATTGGATTTATTTAATTGTATCAAAAAAATGCCTTACACACGACAAAAAAAGACATCAAATACAATCGAGGATGGAAACACAATAAAGTCCGGGACTTGTTTCCATTGTGGTCCTCAGGACAAGACAAGACACTTAATCAACGACGTAACATAAAAACTAGTGCTGTCGAACGATTCAAATATTTATTTGCAATTAATCGCATTAATGTCATAGTTAACTCACGATTAATCGCACATTTGTATCTATTCTCAACGTCACTTGATTTCTTTTTGTCCCATTATATTTTCTTTTCTAACATGCAAAAGTGGATCGGCTGCTTTGTGACAATTTTTTTTTTTTATTGAAAACAACATTAATGTTCATACGTAATGTTCAATTTCACACTTGGAGCTAATAATCTGTCACATAATGTAACACTGTTACCTCCATTCTCCATCGCAGATAGTACCGCCTCACGCCTGAGGCGAGCGTGGCTGGTCGTCATAGCGACTATAGTTTCCCGCGACTCATTTCCTGGTTCTCCTTCTCCATAAACAACGTAAAATCAAGGAGAGGGTTAACTTCTCCTGCTCCAGGTTTCCCACCGTGGTCATAAAGAACAGAGGAGACTCTTTGTTTCTCTCACTACGACTCTAGAGTCGCTACTCGCTCCGGAGATAATCGCCGTGACGAACCTGCTAGCTACGCGGCTCGCAAGCCCAAAACTAGCGTGTGCGGCACTAATAAAAACATTTTTCTTAAATAAAAATAAAACAATGGTAACTTGCAAAGGTCCCCAACCTTGTCTTAAATGAATAAGGACACAGGTCAGATATGCCGCCACGAGTGTAAATATTGTGCGTGTCCTTTACCGTAGTTATAAGACACGACAAATAAATTGAGACACTACCAGACGGTGTTTTATAGATCGTGGTCAGTCTTGACTCAACGGGGAGCCAGCTGAGCTCCACAAGCTGTGACCTTCCTACGTGAGACCTGCGGCCCAAGTTCAGAATGACTCTTATTCATTTAAATAAATGATTTATGATTTATGATTTATGAAATAATCCTTCGACCGGGCGAAAGGTCCCAGAAGATGCAATTGAAATGATGTTCGAGGAGAGAAAGCGGAGTGTTTTGGGAGAGCGGTGCCGTCCTCGACCCCTCTCGCTAACGAGCTCGCGCTCAGCTCGAAGAAATGCGGTTATTTCCGCTCGATTGACAGTGGCTCGCCGCTCGCTTTGACATTATGACCCTCCGCTAGATTACAATCCAGCAGATCAAAGCGCCGCCGGCCTGCTCTGTATTCACGGCCGCTGCCTGGCTGTCAGGAGTCCTGCTGGGTAACCTTATTTACAGAGCGACAGCGGACACACGCGGCTGTATTACCGTGATCAAAGCCAGAGGGGGAACAGATAACGGCGACACAACGGTGTCTTCTGGGGCTCCAGCGATGAATGTTTGAGGGGTTTTATAATGACTTAAACTTTGTGTCATTTCCCCTCAGTCTCTTAGTCTCTAAAGACCGGGAGAAGTTTGAGTCTTAACCAAGAAGAAGAGCTTTCAATGGTCTCTCTCGCGCTCTCTCACACACACACAGAGACGCGCACGCACACGCACATGCACGCACACACACGCGCACATGCACGCACACACACGTGCACATGCACACAGCGAGAGGCCCAACATTGATTGACCCGGTCGATAAAAACACAATATGGAGCTCAGTGGGAATCAATAAACAACAAGGAAGCCCACAGTCAGGGGTGTTTCAACCTCTCTCTGTGTGTGTGTGTGTGTGTGTGTGTGTGTGTGTGTGTGTGTGTGTGTGTGTGTGTGTGTGTGTGTGTGTGTGTGTGTGTGTGTGTGTGTGTGTACGTGTGTGTGTGAGAGAGCCAAACTTGATTATCTGAGTGAATCAAGACTGATAAGGGAAGGTCAGCAAAGAGAAAGCAGAGAAAACAAAGTCACACACACACACACACACACACACACACACACACACACACACACACACACACACACACACACACACACACACACACACACACACACACACACACACACACACACACACACACACACACACACCGCTCAAAGCAATCACTTCAGTTACCTGGAAAATGCAATAATAATGTATTGATGACCTGAACAACCTGCTGATTGCATCACGATAACAGCACAAGTATACTTGATTAAACCTTCGCTAAATCCCGCCCTTTTCCAACAGAGACTGGCCAATCACAGCGCAGCATTGGCACAACTACCCAGCACAACTACCCAGCTCTGCTCCCCACACACACACACACACACACATCTTCATTTTTAGGCTGTTTTTTGTGGATTTGGAGCGAGTCACGGTTAAACCTTGTGCCTGCGGGTACGTGTTAAGAGCGTTACCCGGCGAGGCTGGCCCGACATATGAAAACCTGCGGCGCGGACCTCACATCGTTAGACACAGACACCTTCACTCGTGCCCAGTCTCCACGGTCCGCTGAGTGATTTACACACAGTGCAAGACATCAGTGGCCGAGGGAGCGCAAGGAAAACGGCAAAACGATCCGTAAGTGTGGAAGAAGAAAAATAACTGAAATGAGAACTGAATAAAGACTAAAAAAAAATATGATAAAATGGGACTCTATCAAATAATAAAATCAATAAAAGTGCAGAGCGTAGAGAGCTTTTTCACGGCAGACATGTTGGCGTGTCACAGTAGGAACAGCACAGGTGTATTCAGTCATTAATGATGGCTGCATACCACTTAGGAGAGCATTGTGCATTCTGACTACTATGACAAGTCAAAATGTCCCTACTTATTATTAAACGGGCCCTATTTTAACGATCTGAGATCACGGCGTGAAGCGCCTGGTGCAGGTGCGTTTAGGGGCGTGTCCAAATCTACTTTTGCTAGTTTGACGGCGGTAAAAAGTGTCCGTGTGCCGGGCGTCTGGTTCTAGAGGGTTGTTCTTAGTGTCTTCATTAATCAGAGGTGTGTTTTGGGCGTAACATGCAATCAACCAATCAGAGAGTCATCTCCCATTCCCTTTAAAAGCCAGGCGCGTTTGGACCTTGGAGCATTGCTGTTATGATGGAGGATTTACACCCTAATATGTTTATTAGTAATCTTCTGCATGTGTGTGTGCTGCTGTGCGTCCCTGTGTGTGTAACAAGCATAGTGTGCACGTGCTGTGCACGAGCCTCGGAGCATTTTACTAATGTGCTGTTAAAATAACAATGAAATGCTGCGTTATTGACTTTAGACCAGGTTTTTGTTGGTCAATGGTGCCATCACTTCCTGCTGCCTCAAGATAGCAACACGCCCAGAAGGCACCTGAACACACCTCCCTGTAAGACCAGCACGCCCAGAATGCACCTGAACACACCTCCCTGTAAGACCAGCACGCCCAGAATGCACCTGAACACACCTCCCTGTAAGACCAGCACACCCAGAATGCACCTGAACACACCTCCTTGTAAGACCAGCAGGCCCAGAATGCACCTGAACACACCTCCCTGTAAGACCAGCACGCCCAGAATGCACCTGAACACACCTCCCTGTAAGACCAGCACGCCCAACTTGTGCGACCTTTAAACTATGAGTGGAACGTCACCATGGTAACATAATAAACTGGTAACTCCCTGTAATCTCTCTCCGTTCTGATATTCATAGATCTTAAAAATCCCCCCAAATTATCACCGCCATCATTCGATCGAGGCTGGAAGCTCGTAAAACAACCGGCTGCTGGAGACGCCTTTATTCCTCGCCTCATCTTGCCTCGGCGCCGGCGGGAGGAGAACACGGAGATAATGACCACGTCAACACGACCGCTCTGGGCTGCTTCCTCGCCGCTTATGTTCAGCACGAGCCGCACAACACAGCACACTCCGACCATTTGTAAGAGCTCCAGCTCGTTAAAAAGCACTTTAACACGCCGCGATGACTCGCTGCTGAACACACACACACACACACACACACACACACACACACACACACACACACACACACACACACACACAGAACACACACACACACACACACACACACACACACACACACACACACACACACACACACACAGACACACACACACACACACACACACACACACACACACACACACACACACACACACACACAGACACACACACTTGTTTTTGTTCTTCTGCGTGGAAGCAAATCAGAAACACTCGTTGAGTTTAATCACACTCTCTGTCTCTGCGTTATGAACACACACACACGCTGTAATCAGGAGGTCGCCTCGCGGAGACAGAGAGACGAACGTGAGCTCCTTGATTTCTACCACGGAGATGAAGAACTGATCCATCACGTGATCAGACAACCAACGGCGTATTTCATCTTTCAAGGTGTGGTTATGATGTTCCTCTCCTTCCTCTCTGTGTGTCGCTGTTCTCTCTCAGAACGCTACACGCTGAAATGTTTAAGAACATCAGAAATGTGCAACAAGTCAGACCTGCTCGGTTCTTTCAGGGAATGACTGTAGAGATTTACAAAGAATATGCTTAAGGGCATGTGTGTGTGTGTGTGTGTGTGTGTGTGTGTGTGTGTGTGTGTGTGTGTGTGTGTGTGTGTGTGTGTGTGTGTGTGTGTGTGTGTGTGTGTGTGTGAACATTGCTAAGAATCAACTCAAAACATTACACAATGGAGCGTTAACAAAATGAGTTGCAACAATAAAACAAAAATGACCTAATATTGAAAGCTCCATTCAGTCACAACTCAAAGGTTTTCTACTCAGCAGCGCTCGCCACGCACGCACGCACGCACGCATGCACGCACGCACGCATGCACGCACGCACGCACGCACAGCGGCGCTCGCCAGGCGCAGCTCTTTGTAAAATAGATGTGTTGTATTTTGGAAATGCGGCTTTTTAGACCCGACCGAGGTGAGAAGGACACTCACCTCCTGTTTCTCTACATCTCAGAGAGGCAGAGACATCCGTACCTCAGACACACACACACACATGCACATACACACACACACACACACACACACACACACACACACTGCCTCCGAGCTGACATTTATGCTTCGTCATCTACACTGGGCTGTCAGGTCTCAGGCACGCAGGGAGGAAATGCAGCTTTTTAATGTGCGTGTGTGTGTGTGTGTGTGTGTGTGTGTGTGTGTGTGTGTGTGTGTGTGTGTGTGTGTGAGAGTGTGAGTGTGTGTGTGTGACAGTGTGAGTGTGTGTGTGAGTGTGTGTGCGTAGAAAAAGCAGAAGGCATGGCATAACAACGTCCCACTCTACAGGAGAGATGGAAGGTGTGTGTGTGTGTGTGTGTGTGTGTGTGTGTGTGTCTCTGTGTGTGTGTGTGTGTGTGTGTGTGTGCGTGTGTGTGTGTGTGTGTGTGTGTGTTATGCAATGTTGTGCCTAAACGGAACCAAACTGCGACCGTTTAGATGAAAGGTTGTGTACTTCCTGCCAACGCTAATTCATGAAAATGCTCCCGTGGGTCGTGTTAGAGGGGACGAACAAACGACCGATATGTCGTCGTACGGTTCGGACCCCACCTATCTACAGCTAGAGGAGACCCCACCTATCTACAGCTAGAGGAGACCCCACCTATCTACAGCTAGAGGAGACCCCACCTATCTACAGCTAGAGGAGACCCCACCTATCTACAGCTAGAGGAGACCCCACCTATCTACAGCTAGAGGAGACCCCACCTACCTACAGCTAGAGGAGACCCCACCTATCTACAGCTAGAGGAGACCCCACCTATCTACAGCTAGAGGAGACCTCACCTATCTACAGCTAGAGGAGACCCCACCTATCTACAGCTAGAGGAGACCCCACCTATCTACAGCTAGAGGAGACCCCACCTATCTACAGCTAGAGGAGACCCCACCTACCTACAGCTAGAGGAGACCTCACCTATCTACAGCTAGAGGAGACCTCACCTATCTACAGCTAGAGGAGACCCCACCTATCTACAGCTAGAGGAGACCTCACCTATCTACAGCTAGAGGAGACCCCACCTATCTACAGCTAGAGGAGACCCCACCTATCTACAGCTAGAGGAGACCCCACCTATCTACAGCTAGAGGAGACCCCACCTATCTACAGCTAGAGGAGACCCCACCTATCTACAGCTAGAGGAGACCCCACCTACCTACAGCTAGAGGAGACCCCACCTATCTACAGCTAGAGGAGACCCCACCTATCTACAGCTAGAGGAGACCTCACCTATCTACAGCTAGAGGAGACCCCACCTATCTACAGCTAGAGGAGACCCCACCTATCTACAGCTAGAGGAGACCCCACCTATCTACAGCTAGAGGAGACCCCACCTACCTACAGCTAGAGGAGACCTCACCTATCTACAGCTAGAGGAGACCTCACCTATCTACAGCTAGAGGAGACCCCACCTATCTACAGCTAGAGGAGACCTCACCTATCTACAGCTAGAGGAGACCCCACCTATCTACAGCTAGAGGAGACCTCACCTATCTGACTGTTTTCCGTTGAGCGATAACACGCCTAACACTTCAATTAAGAGTCCTGTAAATGTCAAACGTGTCACTAGAGACGGAAGGAGCCGTTGTGTTGAGCGTGGCGCTCCACTCCGGGCGACAGAAACCCCCCCGAGCGACTGCTCAGTGTCCGATGGAGGGATGAAGGTTAACGGCTGAATCACTCCGACTCTGACATTCATGCATGAGAAAACTTTTCTACCCTTCACGCTGATGTTCATGTCTGCCAAAACGTTCAAATGTAACTGTCAGTTACAGTAAAAACACAAAACTAAGACCTTTACACAGCGTGTTGCCGCTGACAGACTCAGATTATTATTCTAAGTGTGTGACAACATTATGGGATGGATCCCTACAGAGACAGACCTTTAAAAACCTCTTTAAGACCGTTCTGTTTAACCAGAAACAGCTCTGAAGTCGCTAGTGCTAAACCCACCAGACTCCATGTAAAAAACAATACTTTTAGCGTGTACAGAGACAACATATTCTCACATGTAAATCAGTAAACTATGTGTTTATTTTAACTAAAACTAGAGTTCTGATGGTTGAAAAGTGGAAAGACGACCCAAAAAATGCATTTTCATAGTTTTATTTTGTTTTTGTCAACTTTGAATTGAGTGTATTTCACGATGCTTAAATGACTGTTTATTTACATGGAGTCTGGTGGGTTCAGCGAACGGATGTTTTGATGTTTAAAAACAGGATCTTACTCTTTAACAGAAAGGTCGACCTCCTTAGAAATCCTTTCAAAATGAGCACTTTAGTGAAGGTAAATACAAGCCGCACAATATTGTCCTATTAACTTCCATCGTAGCTTGTTTCTCCGCTGCCAAAAACAAGAAGAGGAAGAAGAAAACGGTAGTCACCCTTTAAGGCCTTTACACAACACGGAACTTTATTGTTATTATCCAGTTTGACAGTCAGTCACAACGGAAAAATGGACTGTATTTATATAGCGCTTTTCTAGTCTTAACAACTACTCAAAGCGCTTTAACATAGTACAGGAACCATCAGCCATTCACTCACATTCATACACTGTGGCCGAGGCTGCCGTACAAGGAGCCACCTGCTCATCAGATAAACATTCACACACATTTACACTCCGATGCGCAGCATCGGGGGCAACTGAGGGTTCAGTGTCTTGCCCAAGGACACTTCGACATGGGGGCTGCAGGGCCGGGGATCCAACCACCAACTTTCCGATTGGCAACCACTCTACCACTGAGCCACAGCCGCCCCCAAAAAGAAGGTAAATAAACTACTTTAAAAAAGATTTTCTTTGGGGGTAAATTACAGTACGTGGTATCACACATGAACACACCTGTGATTAATGAAGACACTAAGTACAACCATTCTGAACCGTGCGCCCGGTGCACGGACCGCCATCAAACTAGCAGAAAGTGTATTTGGACACGCCCTAAACGCACCTGCAGCAGGCGCTTCACGCCGTGACCTTAGATCGTTAAAAGCCCTAAAGGTAAGTTCCCCTTTAATGACAACTGTGGCAGAACAGACTAGAGTTGTTTATTTCTAACTCACCCGTTTAAATTCAACTCAGGCTTCAAGTTCCACATAATTGAGGACGTTCGCTGTGAGCGACAGGTGGGCTGCCGTCACAGGAGGCGAGGTGTGTGCAGTCGTGTGCAAAAAATATGCAAATCTGCAGCAGGGCAGGGCCGAGGTCAGTGGTGGAGACACGTCGCGTTCTGCTGAAAACGATTGCTCTGGTCTGGCGGTCCAGCCCGTCATTCTCAGCTTTGAGGACGCGGAAGCCATTTTAATTGCTCGTCATTCCGCTCAGCAGCAGAATAAACTTCATTCTCCTGGCTCCTGCCAGCACCGCGCTAATGCAAAGGTCGCAGACAGACAGCGATCATGGCGTCCAAGAAACCATCATAATTTGCATTATGAAGTCATTCTGCACAATGTCGGCTCTCGTCTAATATAAAAGGACCGTGTGATGGCACGCCGCGCCGTAATGGCCAATTAATGTCCATTCAGAGCCTAAACTGACTCCCGCGAGGGGCCTCCCTCGCACTGCATTAAATAACCAATTTGCAGCAAAAGCGCTATTACGGAAACAGTTCCCCCGCCCAAACGATGTCATTACAGTAACGGGCGCCACTCGAGCGGAGCGCGGCGGATACATTTTGGCGCTGGCTAACACATCCGTCACTCGTCGTGTTGGAGTCCTTCATGCCCGGCTGCCTGACACAATGACGCCTCGGATGCCATCATGGAGGAAGTGCCTGCTGTCAGCCCGCCATCCTAGTCCGGGCTTAATCGCCAGGGCCGTTTTTCTGAGGGTTTTTTAATGTTTTTGTTGTTGCTGTTGTCGACCTTATTGTCACGTTTTTTTTATGGCCTTTTCGCCTTCAATTTGACAGGACAGCTAGTAGAGAAAGGAGAGAGAGAAAGAGAGAGAGAGTGAGAGAGGGGGGGGGGGGGGGGACATGCAGGAAATCGTCACGGGTCGAACTCGAACCCTGGAGCCTCTGCGTCAAAGCATAAACCGCTCAGTGTACGTGCGCCTGCTCTACCCACTGACCCAACCCGGCCACTTTTCAAATGTTTTTGACACTTATTTTTGCAATATTGTCTCTTTTGTAACTACACATCGCTCGGCCGTGGCTTGGTAGCGTTGCCTCCCCCCCCCCCCCCCCCCCGACTCATTTCCTGGTTCTCCTTCTCCGTAAACAACATGAACTCAAGGAGAGGGGTAACGTCTCCTGTTGCAGAAAGAACAGAGGAGACACTTTGTTTCTCTCACTATGACTCTAGAGTCAGTACTCGCTCTGAAGATAATCGTCACTCTCTCACTTTCTCCCTCGCTCTATCACCCACTCCCCACACACACACACACACACACACACACACACACACACACACACACACACACACACACACACACACACACACACGCTGGCTCGATGCACACACCAGCGCACAAGTATAAACATCAGGCCACTTACATAGGCTACGGAGAAAGCTCTCCATGGAGCCTCTGCAGAACAATAAAACGGCCTGAAGTCCATAACATAGGTAGAAACTGTCTGATGTTCTGTTACTATAAGTCCATAATATAGGTAGAAACTGTCTGATGTTCCTGTTACTATAAGTCCATAACATAGGTAGAAACTGTCTGATGTTCCTGTTACTATAAGTCCATAACATAGGTAGAAACTGTCTGATGTTCCTGTTACTATAAGTCCATAACATAGGTAGAAACTGTCTGATGTTCTGTTACTATAAGTCCATAATATAGGTAGAAACTGTCTGATGTTCCTGTTACTATAAGTCCATAACATAGGTAGAAACTGTCTGATGTTCCTGTTACTATAAGTCCATAACATAGGTAGAAACTGTCTGATGTTCCTGTTACTATAAGTCTATAACATAGGTAGAAACTGTCTGATGTTCCTGTTACTATAAGTCCATAACATAGGTAGAAACTGTCTGATGTTCCTGTTACTATAAGTCTCATAACATAGGTAGAAACTGTCTGATGTTCCTGTTACTATAAGTCTCATAACATAGGTAGAAACTGTCTGATGTTCCTGTTACTATAAGTCTCATAACATAGGTAGAAACTGTCTGATGTTCCTGTTACTATAAGTCCATAACATAGGTAGAAACTGTCTGATGTTCCTGTTACTATAAGTCTATAACATAGGTAGAAACTGTCTGATGTTCTGTTACTATAAGTCCATAATATAGGTAGAAACTGTCTGATGTTCCTGTTACTATAAGTCCATAACATAGGTAGAAACTGTCTGATGTTCCTGTTACTATAAGTCCATAACATAGGTAGAAACTGTCTGATGTTCTGTTACTATAAGTCCATAATATAGGTAGAAACTGTCTGATGTTCCTGTTACTATAAGTCCATAACATAGGTAGAAACTGTCTGATGTTCCTGTTACTATAAGTCCATAACATAGGTAGAAACTGTCTGATGTTCCTGTTACTATAAGTCTCATAACATAGGTAGAAACTGTCTGATGTTCCTGTTACTATAAGTCTATAACATAGGTAGAAACTGTCTGATGTTCCTGTTACTATAAGTCCATAACATAGGTAGAAACTGTCTGATGTTCCTGTTACTATAAGTCTCATAACATAGGTAGAAACTGTCTGATGTTCCTGTTACTATAAGTCTCATAACATAGGTAGAAACTGTCTGATGTTCCTGTTACTATAAGTCTCATAACATAGGTAGAAACTGTCTGATGTTCCTGTTACTATAAGTCCATAACATAGGTAGAAACTGTCTGATGTTCCTGTTACTATAAGTCCATAACATAGGTAGAAACTGTCTGATGTTCCTGTTACTATAAGTCCATAACATAGGTAGAAACTGTCTGATGTTCCTGTTACTATAAGTCCATAACATAGGTAGAAACTGTCTGATGTTCCTGTTACTACAAGTCCATAACATAGGTAGAAACTGTCTGATGTTCCTGTTACTATAAGTCTATAACATAGGTAGAAACTGTCTGATGTTCCTGTTACTATAAGTCCATAACATAGGTAGAAACTGTCTGATGTTCCTGTTACTATAAGTCCATAACATAGGTAGAAACTGTCTGATGTTCCTGTTACTATAAGTCCATAACATAGGTAGAAACTGTCTGATGTTCCTGTTACTATAAGTCCATAACATAGGTAGAAACTGTCTGATGTTCCTGTTACTATAAGTCCATAACATAGGTAGAAACTGTCTGATGTTCCTGTTACTATAAGTCCATAACATAGGTAGAAACTGTCTGATGTTCCTGTTACTATAAGTCTATAACATAGGTAGAAACTGTCTGATGTTCCTGTTACTATAAGTCTCATAACATAGGTAGAAACTGTCTGATGTTCCTGTTACTATAAGTCTATAACATAGGTAGAAACTGTCTGATGTTCCTGTTACTATAAGTCCATAACATAGGTAGAAACTGTCTGATGTTCCTGTTACTATAAGTCCATAACATAGGTAGAAACTGTCTGATGTTCCTGTTACTATAAGTCTATAACATAGGTAGAAACTGTCTGATGTTCCTGTTTCTATAAGTCTATAACATAGGTAGAAACTGTCTGATGTTCCTGTTACTATAAGTCCATAACATAGGTAGAAACTGTCTGATGTTCCTGTTACTATAAGTCCATAACATAGGTAGAAACTGTCTGATGTTCCTGTTACTATAAGTCCATAACATAGGTAGAAACTGTCTGATGTTCCTGTTACTATAAGTCTATAACATAGGTAGAAACTGTCTGATGTTCCTGTTACTATAAGTCTATAACATAGGTAGAAACTGTCTGATGTTCCTGTCACTATAAGTCCATAACATAGGTAGAAACTGTCTGATGTTCCTGTTACTATAAGTCTATAACATAGGTAGAAACTGTCTGATGTTCCTGTTACTATAAGTCCATAACATAGGTAGAAACTGTCTGATGTTCCTGTTACTATAAGTCTATAACATAGGTAGAAACTGTCTGATGTTCCTGTTACTTTAAGTCTATAACATAGGTAGAAACTGTCTGATGTTCCTGTTACTATAAGTCCATAACATAGGTAGAAACTGTCTGATGTTCCTGTTACTATAAGTCTTATAACATAAGTAGAAACTGTCTGATGTTCCTGTTACTATAAGTCTTATAACATAAGTAGAAACTGTATGGAGCCCCAGAAGAAGCCCCTGCCCCCCCCGACCGCTCCGCCCCTGTTAATCTCTGCATATTTAAACCGGAACTTGACAACGAAAGCGTGAAGAATAAGCGTGCTGCCAAGTGTGTCTGCGGGGGCTTTTCATTGTGTTATGGAGCCATCAACTCCGCGGGTAATCCCCGCAGGCGTCAATAAAATCTGAAACTTAAAACGACACGGTTAATCACGACACAATTAGTGCGCGTTTAAGAGATGAATCCGTGGAAGCGTGTCAATGCATAGCTGCTGCTGCTGCGCCTGTAATCATGTCAGTCATTCGGGGCTAATCGCTGCACAGCGGGGCGCTTTTCCCGCCTGCAAACTCATGTTTATGGAGAGGGGAATCATTGTTTTATGACCTGTGGCTGCAGGCTCTGTCTTTCACTCTCACATCCCGCTGCTGTTGAGTGATCAAAGAGGCAAATTAGAGGTTGAGGTGAAGCTGTTGCACGGCAGCTACACACAGACACACACCTGAGCTCGGCCTGTGTGGAAACATTAGTCATGTTACCGTCCTCTAACGGCTCTGGAAGGCTACATTTTACTTTGGTGTTTTAAGCCCCCAACGTCGCCTTCCAGGCACGAGGATTAAGGCGCCGACCCACCAACCCGATAACCGTCCGTCTGACAGTCTGGCAAGGCCGGTGACTCGAATCTGTTCGGTGTGTTCCGTGCCGCCGTCCGTCGGCCTTCATTTTGGCCGATTTGACTTGTTGAATCGGACTCAACGACCAATCTGATTGGTGGAGAGCTAACCAGGAAATGACAAGTGGGATGAACAGCCTCTCAAAATCTGACGAAAATCTCTTAAACTGACCTTGGTCAATCTGAAATTGCAGCTCCTCTTTTCACCCTGTGTGTTGAGCTCTCTGTTTTAGCTACAGAGTGAGACATCTCACTTCTGTTCCATCTTTGTTGGTACTCGCACATGCTCAGTAGCGAGGTAAGATCACATCAGCTAGCTGTTTGTTTCTACAACAGTCAGTTACAAGTCAGGATTAGCAGGGAGACTTCTTCTAAACGAGGGCGCACTTCCAACTTTGCGAGGAATACCTGCAGAACAGGGACAGGAAGTGGTTCTTTTGTAGATTATGGTGAACTAGTGTGTGCTGTAGCAGTGTTTTGCCATTGAGAACGAGCTAGCATGCTAGCGGTTAGCCACCTCGTCTCGGCTACTGACATTAAAAGCACTGCTGATTTTGACCAGCTCACCCCAAATCCCATAAAAAGTGATTGTTTTTCATAAAATGGGCGCTTTAAACAAACTGAATGAAGACGTGACTTGACATTTTGATCGTACCTTTATGTAGTGAGAGGATATTAACTGCATTTGCACGGTCACCAGACATCAGTGGGCTCGTCATCTCTCTCTGTGCTCTCCGGCTCTCAGAGATCCCGACTTGTTTTTTAAAAGGTACTTTTCATTCTAGTCGTCCGACAGGACCACATGCAGATGCCAAGGGAATGTAATTAGATTCAGTGGGAGAATACTGAGCGAAAAGCTCTCTGAGCCCCAAAGACTCGGCTGCTCTGTAAAGATTCCCACGGACGTCAGTGTTCAGGTGAGAAGCTGCGGCGCGCTGACGGGATCAGATCAAAACATGACGAGGTCAAACTCAGCCGCCGATCGACTTTGAAGACACACACACACACACACACACGCTTCTGCGCGCACGAACGCACACACACACACACACACACACACACACACACACACATACACGCACACACACATACACACACACACACACACACATGCTTCTGCGCGCACGAACGCACACACACACACGCACACACACACACACGCACATACACACACACATACACACACATGCTTCTGCGCGCACGAACGCACACACACACACACATACATGCTTCTTCGCGCACGAACGCACACACACACACACACACACACACACACACATACACACACACACACGCTTCTGCGCGCACGAACGCACACACACACACACACACATGCTTCTGCGCGCACAAACGCACACACACACACACACACACATACACACACACACACACACACACACACACACACACACACACACACACCTCAAACATTTTGCTATGAGTGCATTTTAAAAGACACTTGTTCATCACAACAACAAAAAACTAGTTAACAGAAGAAAAAAACTGACTTAAACTATGCCCCCCCCCCCCCCCCCCCCCCGTCGTGCTGAGATTTACTCTCTGCTGCTGCTGAACATCAAATTAAAAACCAGTCATACGAAGCGTTTCCTACCGTAGGCGGAGTCGGCGGCGGCCTCCTGGTTCCGTGTGGTCGCCAACACGTCAGCTGCAGAAAACAACACAACCACGGTCACATTCAGACCCCCCCCCACTGGCATCGAACCTTAATCCTACATCCTGGACTTACATACCTTTCCTCTGCACATTCTACACATCCTGAACTTAATGTTAAATAGTTACGTGTATGTGTTATCTTTTTCTGCATTCATTTTTTATTTCATATTCATGTTTAATATGTTCACGTATGCACCAACAAGTGCTACTTACTCACTTATTCTACAGCAACAAATACATGTATCTCCCTAAACGTTGTCCCCATCTCATTTATTGTGCAGTTTATTGCCCGTATCGTTGCTGCAGTCTTACAATCTGCTGGCGTTTACAATGTTTACGTCTCACATTATGACCGTTATCGTCGCTTTTATGGTTGTAAAATGGCGAGTTTATCTCACCGCGGCAGCTGTCGGGGTGAAGCGAGTGGTCGCCCTCAATGTCCTGTTCAAACCCGGCCCTGCAGTGAGACAGAGAGAGGGAGGAAGAGAGGAGAGAGGGAGGAAGAGAGAGGAGAGGAAGACAGAGGAGAGGGAGGAAAAGAGAGGAAAAGAGATGACAGGAAGAGAGACGAGAGGAAGAGAGAAGAGAAGAATGAAGAGAGAAGAGAGGGAGGATGAGAAGAATTTGAAAAACGAAAGAACAAATCATCCAGACACATTGCCTCATCTCATGTTGGTTGCCTTGAGTTACAGTTGCCCCGGGGGATTAATTGATGATGTGGTAATCCGGAGCTAATGGTGCATTCTATCTATCTATTCTGTCGGAGTTCCGACTAGGCAGACAGGACGTTGCCTAGCAACACGCACCAACACGCCCCCGAGCTCGGAACTCGGACGACCGTGAGGACGCCGAGCAAGAATTCCGATACGGAATCCAAGATGGCAGCGCCCTGTGTGACTTGAAGTATGAATTGTTTTCATTGTTTTTGGACCTTTTGATTTCAATCAGACCTCACCGCGTCCGTGTCACTGCCTGTTGGTATGGGAATCGGTCTTGTTGTGCGTGCAATATTGAATGAAGCCTTGTTTCAAACGGGCGTTGCTAACGTGGCTAACAGAACCAGTGCTACTATAGCAACAGCTTTCCCGGTGGCGTCCATGTTTTTTCTCAGACTCAGACGCGCAAAACATACCAGAACGCTTGAAGTGTGGAAGTGACGTCATATCTGAGGGCCGAGTCGGTTCGTTGAGAATAATCAAACGCACCATTTGACACCGTTAATTAGATGATGTCACATCCAGGGGGCGGAGCCAGACATTGTAAACATTTCGGGTCGGAGCTAAATGTTGTGAACATTCTGGGGCGGAGCTAAATGTTGTGAACATTCTGGGGCGGAGCTAAATGTTGTGAACATTCCGAGGCGGAGCTAAATGTTGTGAACATTCCGGGGCGAAGCTAAATGTTGTGAACATTCTGGGGCGGAGCTAAATGTTGTGAACATTCCGGGGCGGAGCTAAATGTTGTGAACATTCCAGGGCGAAGCTAAATGTTGTGAACATTCCGGGGCGAAGCTAAATGTTGTGAACATTCCGGGGCGGAGCTAAATGTTGTGAACATTCCGGGGCGGAGCTAAATGTTGTGAACATTCCGGGGCGGAGCTAAATGTTGTAAACATTCCGAGGCGGAGTGTCTCTTTCTAATGCTGCGTTCCAGACACAATTTTTAGCCCATAAGTTATGACTGTAAATCACGCCTCATGACTTGGTAGCATTCCAGGCAAAGTCACCACAAACCCTTCTAGCTAGCGTTAGCTAGCGTTGACGTTAGCTAGCTTAATTTAATAAACATAACCTGTAGTAGTACACAATCGTATGTGTATTGTTTTGATTACAATGTGCAGAATTACTTTATGTTGCCTATTTATGTCTATTTATTTCTATTTCTCACCGTTAATCACCGGCGTCTGTACAGCATCAACAGGGGTCGCTATTGTTGTTTATGTGTGTGTGACGTCAAAACCTGTAACTGGGAGTACAACGATCTGGTACGAGTTCACGGGTAGTAAGTCACGGGTTGGACTGGCGTTCCAGGTCACTTTCACGGGTAGAAGGTTGAGAAAATACGCGTTACGGGTTGCCTGGAACGCAGCATAAGTCCCATAACATAGGGTTAGGGTTGCTGTGTTGATTTGCCGGCCCAGTCTGAGAGACTGAGGGGAACTGACACAAAGTTGAAGTACATTTAAAACCCTAAAAGATTCGGAGGCTTGTGGAGAAAACATTCGGGGCTGGAGATCCGGAAACATTTACTTTAAAAGCTGAAGAGACAGTCGACAGATTCATCCTTCTTCAGTCAGCCAATTAGTGATAAAGGAAGGCAACATTTCCTTCGTCCAATCAGAAGACAGACTGTGACAAGAGGCGACCGTAAGACACAGTATGAGTGTGTATCTCGCAGTATATCTCGATGCGGCTCCGGTAAATGAAGCCATTTACTTCCCTGGCGGTGTCTCCGTCTCCGTTTACTGTCTCTGCCTCGGTCGCCATCCGACCTTCACGTCAGTTTTAAAGGGGCAACAAATCAGGCTTTTACTGCCACGCTGCACAAAACGACCGGCAGTATAACAGCTCTGTCAGAGACCCATTCTCAGGAAACAGAAGTCATAGAATACTAAAACCTCTCGGCATAGGTAATCTTTTAAATATCCGAAAATACGGCAAATTCTCTAAACTTGGCAGAGAGAAACAAGCCTCTGTTCCTAATTTCCCCAACGCATGCTCAAAACCTCTTTCATGTTCATTTGTTGTGTTGATAAATTCAGTTGTCCTCGGGTCAAATTTGATCCATTTTTATATCAGAATTATGAGTTTCTTTGAACCAAATTGCCCCAAAATAACATGAATGCGTGGATGTACGTTGTATGGAAGCCATGTAACATTCTTGGCAGGTAGAATTAATGATTACATTCATTGAATTGTGGGTGGTTATTATTTTTTTCAATTTTATAGCATTTAAAATAAAACTGTGATCCACTCAACATACTCTGATCTTAACTATCAGTCAAAATAATCCACAATTTCTGTTTGTTTCCCACAACAACAAAAATAGGTATTATGTCATTTAAATTATGTTTATTGACAATGTATTTAAAAAAAAAAGCATAAAAAAGTGACAAAAAGTTTCAAAAAGCGTCAAAAAACGTTAATTCACAGTTTTGACCCGGAAGGACAACAAGGTCATTTGTTTGACGTTTTTCCCATGTTTTTGTCACTTTTCATGACGTTTTTGAAGATTTTCATGACGTTTTTGTCACTTTTACCGATGATTTTGTTACTTTGGTCAATGTTTTTGTCACTTTTCATTATGTTTTTGAAGATTTTCCAGACGTTTTCGTCGTTTTCTTTACATTTTTCAAAGTTCTATTATCAATTGTTCTTCACATGCTATAAAAGTGAATAAAACACCCAAATTCAATGAAAGTAGTGAACTGATCATTTATTTAACTTCTGAAGAGCGTCGTACGGAACCATCCATTTTATCTTGTTTTAAAATTTAGTTGAAAGAAAACCCAAATTTCTGATATAGAAACTTTTTCAAAATCGGTCCAATTTGACCCGAGAACAACAGGAGGGACACACACACACACACACACACACACACAGTGTGTTTCACTATCTTTGTGGGGACCCGTCATTGACATAATGCATTCCCTAGCCCCTTACCCTCACCTTAACCATCACAACTAAATGCCTAACCTTAACCCTTACCCTCACCTTAACCATCACAACTAAATGCCTAACCTTAACCCTTACCCTCACCTTAACCATCACAACTAAATGCCTAACCTTAACCCTTACCCTCACCTTAACCATCACAACTAAATGCCTAACCCTAACCCTTACCCTCACCTTAACCATAACCTAATTCTAACCCTAATCCAGCATTTTGGCCACACAAAGCTGTCTGGACCCCACAAGTATATTGTATTTCCGCGAATGTAGTTAAACAAGAACACACACACACACACACACACACACATTTGCACATGCATGAACACACACAGGATTATCTACTTTTCATTTCATGTAAATCTTGCCAGAAGTTTTGGAGAAATCGTGCTCAGAGTTGGACAGATGGACAAAACATCGCCTTCCTCGGGGAAAAAACAAACACCCACAAGCCAAATCAAAGTCAGCAAGAGTTGTTTCATGATTAATTCTCCCAGAAACACAAAGACAAAAGGCGTCAACATTTGGCGACGTTTCAGGGACTCAAAGTCATAAACCACCATCGGCGAGAGAAGTATTGGAAGTCGCCGTGATGTTCCTGGAGGCGGACGGATATTTCAACAGTAAAAGGTACTTTGTTTTTGAAACGGCGTTGCTCGGAGACAGACGCATTCATCAGTGGGATCAGGCTCAGCCCACGTCCCCGGTTGTTATTTGGCACAAAGTGTTTCCATCTCCGTTTATCACCTTTCTGTGTATCGACGTAAACATTTCCCTCCTCAGTGATCGAGTGAGAGAGTGAGGGGACGTTTATTCAAACTTCTTATTATAGGATATACAAAAATACATACTGCTCTCTACTGCTGTCTCTCTACATACTACTCTCTACTGCTGTCTCTCTACATACTACTCTCTACTGTTGTCTCTCTACATACTACTCTCTACTGCTGTCTCTCTACATACTACTCTCTACTGCTGTCTCTCTACATACTACTCTCTACTGCTGTCTCTCAACATACTACTCTCTACTGCTGTCTCTCAACATACTACTCTCTACTGCTGTCTCTCTACATACTACTCTCTACTGTTGTCTCTACATACTACTCTCTACTGCTGTCTCTCTGCATACTACTCTCTACTGCTGTCTCTCTACATAGTACTCTCTACATACTACTCTCTACTGCTGTCTCTCTACATACTACTCTCTACATACTACTCTCTACTGCTGTCTCTCTACATACTACTCTCTACATACTACTCTCTACTGCTGTCTCTCTACATACTACTCTCTACATACTACTCTCTACTGTTGTCTCTACATACTACTCTCTACATACTACTCTCTACTGCTGTCTCTCTACATACTACTCTCTACTGCTGTCTCTCTACATACTACTCTCTACTGCTGTCTCTCTACATACTACTCTCTACATACTACTCTCTACTGTTGTCTCTACATACTACTCTCTACTGCTGTCTCTCTACATACTACTCTCTACATACTACTCTCTACTGTTGTCTCTCTACATACTACTCTCTACTGCTGTCTCTACATACTACTCTCTACTGCTGTCTCTCTGCATACTACTCTCTACTGCTGTCTCTCTACATACTACTCTCTACATACTACTCTCTACTGTTGTCTCTCTACATACTACTCTCTACTGTTGTCTCTCTACATACTACTCTCTACTGCTGTCTCTCTACATACTACTCTCTACTGCTGTCTCTCTACATACTACTCTATTGTATAGTGTGCACATGCTGTGCACGAGCCTAGGCACATTTTACTAATGTGCTGTTAAAATAACAATGAAATGCTGCGTTATTGACTTTAGACCAGGTTTTAGTTGGTCAATGGTGCCATCACTTCCTGCTGCCTCAAGATAGCAATACGCCCAGAATGCACCTGAACACACCTCCCTGTAAGACCAGCACGCCCAGAATGCACCTGAACACACCTCCCTGTAAGACCAGCACGCCCAGAATGCACCTGAACACACCTCCCTGTAAGACCAGCACGCCCAGAATGCACCTGAACACACCTCCCTGTAAGACCAGCACGCCCAGAATGCACCTGAACACACCTCCCTGTAAGACCAGCACGCCCAGAATGCACCTGAACACACCTCCCTGTAAGACCAGCACGCCCAGAATGCACCTGAACACACCTCCCTGTAAGACCAGCACGCCCAGAATGCACCTGAACACACCTCCCTGTAAGATCAGCACGCCCAGAATGCACCTGAACACACCTCCCTGTAAGACCAGCACGCCCAGAATGCACCTGAACACACCTCCCTGTAAGATCAGCACGCCCAGAATGCACCTGAACACACCTCCCTGTACGACCAGCACGCCCAGAATGCACCTGAACACACCTCCCTGTAAGACCAGCACGCCCAGAATGCACCTGAACACACCTCCCTGTACGACCAGCACGCCCAGAATGCACCTGAACACACCTCCCTGTAAGACCAGCACGCCCAGAATGCACCTGAACACACCTCCCTGTAAGACCAGCACTCCCAGAATGCACCTGAACACACCTCCCTGTAAGACCAGCACGCCCAGAATGCACCTGAACACACCTCCCTGTAAGACCAGCACGCCCAGAATGCACCTGAACACACCTCCCTGTAAGACCAGCACGCCCAGAATGCACCTGAACACACCTCCCTGTAAGACCAGCACGCCCAGAATGCACCTGAACACACCTCCCTGTAAGACCAGCACGCCCAGAATGCACCTGAACACACCTCCCTGTAAGACCAGCACGCCCATGGGCGCACAGCATTTTCTGTTTAAACGACGTGGCCGGGTGCGAGATAGGGCCATGTGTAGGGAATAGTGAGTGACTGAATGAGGGAACGGTTTTATAACACTGCTTAAATCTACCACACAGACCCGCTGAAAGTCTCGGGGTTATCGGCAGACATCGTTGCCTTTAATACTCATCATAATGTGTTATAACGTGTTTGACAAACGGGTGTTTATTCCGTCCCGGAGGCTGACGGGAGAGCAGCGAGCGTTTGTCCCGCACGCTCTGCAGCCGAGTGAAGGAAAAGTTTGGCAAAGTTGGGTGATTAGGATGTATTAGCGTCAGTGAAGATCACATCACGGCGGCTTCTCGTTCTGCAGCTGACCTGCTTCTGTTAAAGTCAAAACCTCAGACACAAAAACATAAAACCGTCGCCCCCTTTAAGTACATTTTCCTGATGATATTTACAGACTTTTACTTAAGTAACATTTTTCGACTCGTCTGTAAAAACTGAGCCAGTTTTTATTGTAATATTTTAACATTTTAGAGCAGGGGGAATGAGAGGGGGAAGCACCAGAGCAGGGGGAATGAGAGGGGGAAATGCCAGAGCAGGGGGAATGAGAGGGGGAAACACCAGAGCAGGGGGAATGAGAGGGGGAAATGCCAGAGCAGGGGGAATGAGAAGGGGAAACGCCAGAGCAGGGGGAATGAGAGGGGGGAACACCAGAGCAGGGGGAATGAGAGGGGGGGGGGGGGGGGGGGGGGAACGACAGAGCAGGGGGAATGAGAGGGGGAAACACCAGAGCAGGGGGAATGAGAGGGGGAAACACCAGAGCAGGGGGAATGAGAGGGGGAAACACCAGAGCAGGGGGAATAAGAGGGGGAAACACCAGAGCAGGGGGAATGAGAGGTGGAAACACCAGAGCAGGGGGAATGAGAGGGGGAAACACTAGAGCAGGGGGAATGAGAGGCGGAAACACCAGAGCAGGGGGAATGAGAGGGGGAAACACCAGAGCAGGGGGAATGAGAGGGGGGAACGCCAGAGCAGGGGGAATGAGAGGGGGAAACGCCAGAGCAGGGGGAATGAGAGGTGGAAACACCAGAGCAGGGGGAATGAGAGGGGGAAACGCCAGAGCAGGGGGAATGAGAGGGGGAAACACCAGAGCAGGGGGAATGAGAGGGGGAAACGCCAGAGCAGGGGGAATGAGAGGTGGAAACACCAGAGCAGGGGGAATGAGAGGGGGAAACGCCAGAGCAGGGGGAATAAGAGGGGGAAACACCAGAGCAGGGGGAATGAGAGGTGGAAACACCAGAGCAGGGGGAATGAGAGGGGGAAACACTAGAGCAGGGGGAATGAGAGGCGGAAACACCAGAGCAGGGGGAATGAGAGGGGGAAACACCAGAGCAGGGGGAATGAGAGGGGGGAATGGTAGTGAAGGGAAGGAAGAGAAAACAGGGTTGAAAAAATCGGTAGTTACCCTTTAAGTGATTTCAGTCTTGAAGTATTTCAACAACAATTACGTGATTGTGTTTTGGCACCAAGTCCAAGAAGAAAGTCTCAAGTGTTTAAGAGGAAAGTTTGGAGGAACGAGGGCAGGTCCATTAGCCGGAGATCTGACATCACGCCCAACGCAAAGTGTTGCATCATGGGAGATAACACAACCTGTAACCGGGAAGCTGCTGCAGCCACTTATACTGCGACCGTGATTACTTTTCACGGCCTCTGAAAGCTGTTGACACCTCGCCGCCGAGAACAGGGAAATGCAATCTGGCAACGACCAGGGGAGGAATGTAACTAAGTACTTATAGTAGTACTCCAGTACTGTATACTTAAGGACCAAATGTTGAGGTACTTTGTACTTTACCGTAACATTTCCCCTGCAGGACTTTAAGTTGTTGTAATAGAGTACTGATACAGTGTAGTGTTAGTACTTTTACTGCAGTAATAAAGGATCTGAATACTTCTTCCAGCTCTGCTAACGGCGGCTGTGTTTTGTAACTGACCCCCCCCCCCCCCCCCCCCTCGCTGGATCAACGAGGCGTTTAGGGGCCCAAGAGGTTTCGGGATTTATAGCAAACAACTTCCTTCCCGTTCTCTCTCTCTCTCTCTCTCTCTGTCTCTCTCTCTCTCTTTCTCTCTCTCTCCTTTTAGCTCAGCCCACGCTGGTGGAGATGTGGCTCCGGAGGGAGAGAATGTGGTGTTGGAGAGAGAGAATGAGTGATGGTGGGAGAAAAGGATGGTGATGGAGAGAGAGAAAAGGAGGGTGATGGAGAGAGAGAATATCGTGATGAGAGAGAGAATGTGGTGATGGAGAGAGAGAATATGGTGATGGAGAGAGAATGAGTGATGGAGGGAGAAAAGGATGGTGATGGAGAGAGAATGAGTGATGGAGGGAGAAAAGGATGGTGATGGAGAGAGAGAGAAAGGGAGGGTGATGGAGAGAGAGAGAAAAGGAGGGTGATGAGAGAGAATATGGTGATGGAAAGAGAGAGAAAAGGAGGGTGATGGAGAGAGAGAGAAAAGGAGGTTGATGGAGAGAGAATGAGTGATGGAGGGCGAAAAGGATGGTGAAGGAGAGAGAGAATGAGTGATAAGGGAGATAAATATTGAGCGAGTGCGGGGGCGGAGGAGTTAGCAAACCGACTGAGGTGGAGGGAGGTAAATATAGAGCGAGGGAGGAGAGGGAGGAGAGGGAGGAGAGGGAGGAGAGGGAGGAGAGGAAAGCATAATGATTTCAGAATAAATCCACACTTTTGCAGGGTTTATTAAATATGATTTAAACATATTGCTGTTTTCTCTGGCTGTGGAGAAGTATATACTGTATATATGTACAGTAACATATACTGGCAGCAGTAGTACTGTTTATTTACAGTACGCATACTGCTTTAAAGTTTTCAGTATTTTACTGTGAATACACAGTTACTTAGTGTATTATTTGAATGGAAAGTAACATACTGGCTGCGGTGTACTTCCGGCCTTTACCTTTATTTTCCCAAGATGCATTGGTATTAACAGTAAATACCTGTAATCTGTCACAGTCGCAGATAGCGCTGTACTGTTATTATATTCTCCCAGAATGCATTGTGGTTTACAGGACCATCCTGTATAACAGCGTTTCAGGACCCTTTTCTACCGCCGTATAAACTAGCAAAAGTGCATTTGTACACGCCCTGACAACGCTAAATAAATAAATAAATTGCGTTATGTGACACTAAATGAGATTTTAAGCGTCAATAACAACAACAAACGCACCTGACCAAGCGTCCATATTTTATGAGATGGGAGTGAGAATCTCTGTTGGCCCTGAACGTACCTGCTCCAGGCGCTACACGCCGTGCACCTAGATCGTTAAAGGAACACTGCGACTTATTGGGACATTAGCTTATCCACTGTAACCCCAAGAGTTAGATAAGTCCATACATACCCTTCTCATCTCCGTGCGTGTCCTTACTCTGTCTGACGCACCCACCACTAGCCTAGCTTAGCACAGATCCTGGAGGTAACCGGCTCCATCTAGTCTAGCTTAGCACAGATCCTGGAGGTAACCGGCTCCATCTAGCCTAGCTTAGCACAGATCCTGGAGGTAACCGGCTCCATCTAGTCTAGCTTAGCACAGATCCTGGTGGTAACCGGCTCCATCTAGCCTAGCTTAGCACAGATCCTGGAGGTAACTGGCTCCATCTAGCCTAGCTTAGCACAGATCCTGGAGGTAACTGGTTCCATCTAGCCTAGCTTAGCACAGATCCTGGAGGTAACCGGCTCCATCTAGCCTAGCTTAGCACAGATCCTGGAGGTAACCGGCTCCATCTAGCCTAGCTTAGCACAGATCATGGAGGTAACCGGCTCCATCTAGCCTAGCTTAGCACAGATCCTGGAGGTAACCGGCTCCATCTAGCCTACCTTAGCGCAGATCCTGGAGGTAACCGGCTCCATCTAGCCTAGCTTAGCACAGATCCTGGAGGTAACCGGCTCCATCTAGTCTAGCTTTGCACAGATCCTCGAGGTAACCGGCTCCAACTAGCCTAGCTTAGCACAGATCCTGGAGGTAACCGGCTCCATCTAGCCTAGCTTAGCACAGATCCTCGAGGTAACCGGCTCCATCTAGCCTAGCTTAGCACAGATCCTGGAGGTAACCGGCTCCATCTAGCCTAGCTTAGCACAGATCCTCGAGGTAACCGGCTCCATCTAGCCTAGCTTTGCACAGATCCTCGAGGTAACCGGCTCCAACTAGCCTACTGCTTCCAATAAGTGACAAAATAACGCCAACATTTTCCTATTTACATGTTGTGATTTGTATAGTCACAGCGTGTACAAATAACAACGTCACATGAGACACAGCCATTTTCTAACCGTATATAAACTGGGAACTATATTCTCAGAAAGGCGAAGGCCAAGTAGCAGAAGTAGCAGTGTTTCGCCTTTCTGAGAGTTACGACACGCACGGAGATGAGAAGGGTACGTATCGACTTGTCTAACTCTCGGGGTTACGGTGAATAAGCCAATAAGTCGGCGTGTTCCTTTAAATTATAGGCCCCCGATATGTGTTTTGTGGGAGACAGGGTCGACGTTTTGTGTACAAAGACTGCAGATGATGAAGTGATAAATCAAAACCAGAAGAGACCGAGACTGAATAAAAGTTTACAAGTCACCTCGACACTCGTTGTGACGGAAACAGCTTTCATCTGTCGGTAAGACTCGGTTCGCTTCCTCCTCCCGTAACTCTGACACAGACATCTCTCTGTCAGCTTTTCCTTCTCTTTTGTAATTCTCCGTCTCTCATCTTCTCTCTGCTTCCTTTCCTTTCCAGCTCTTGCATCACAGCTTTTGACTCGCTCTCTCTCCGTTTCCTTCCTCGCCTCTTTTCATCCCCGTCCTGTTCATTTCTATCTCCCTGCAGCTTTCTCCTCTTTGCTCTCTACTACTCCCTACACACTACAGAGATAGACCTTTTAGTTAAAGAGGAAGATCCTTTTAGTTTAACATGAAACAGCCCCGAAATCACCATCACCAAACTACACCAGACTCCATGTAAATAATCAGGACTTTTAGCGTGTATAGAGCCAGACTCCAAGTAAATAAGCACTACTTGTAGCGTGTATAGAGCCAGACTCCATGTAAATAAGCACTACTTGTAGCGTGTATAGAGCCAGACTCCATGTAAATAATCACTACTTTTAGAGTGTATAGAGCCAGACTCCATGTAAATAATCACTGCTTGTAGCGTGTATAGAGCCAGCATATCTCCACGTGTAAATGGGTGAATTAAAGTGCCCATATTTAGAAATAAAATCACTTTTTCTGGGATTTGGGGTGTTATTTTGTGTCTCTGGTGCTTCCACACACATACAAACTTGGAAAAAATCCATCCATGTTGTTCTGAGTGAGATACGGTTTCTGGATGATTCCTGCCTTCAGTCTCCGGGTGAGCTGGTCAAAATCTGCACGGCTTTCTACGTCAGTAGCCGAAATAACGGGCTAACTGCAACTAGTGTCGCGACCACCAGCACGAGTATAAACAGTTACAGGATAACAGGATAATAAAAGTCCTGATTATTTACATTTTTAGTCTGGTGGCTTTAGCGATAGCAATTTTGCAGATGTTTTTAAAAAGGATCTACCAGTTTTGATAATGAATACAATATACTTAAGATATTATTGTAGCTGAACTGGTGCATTTGGTATGTTGACACTACTGCTAATTACATTTGTTCAAATTGTCAACGATATCGGAGCACGGCCAAATCAACTGTGCGTCTAAAAAAATCACCCTCGGACCCCAGAGGGTTAAACACAGATGATGCCAACATGATGGCGTGATCGAACTGACTAAAAGCTCTGCCCCAGTGTGCATTACACCCCCCCCCCCCCCCGCCCCGACTATGTATGGAGATGTGGTCCATTTGGAGCAGAAGTGTAGATGCATTGTGGGTTGTGCTTCTTTAAACTCCCAAATGCTTTTAGTTGAACTCTAAATTCAAGACACGAGAGCCTGAAGATGAAATCCCCACCGTGTTTCTGTAAACCGCGTCCATCAATACGCCCAGACTTTAGCAATGCAGGCACGCATGCACACACACACACACACACACACATGCAGACACACACACACACACACACACACACAAACACACAGACACACATATGCAGAAAAACACACAGACACACACACACACAGACATGCACAGGCACGCACACACACACACACACAAACACACAAAGACACACAGACACAAACACGCACACACACAAACACACACACACACACACACAAACACACAGACACACATATGCAGAAAAACACACAGACACACACACACAGACATGCACAGGCACGCACACACACACACACACACAAACACACAAAGACACACAAACACAAACACGCACACACACACACACACACACACACACAGGCACACACACACTGCACCTTCTGATCAATAAGGCCGGTTGCGCCCACCCCACAACAGTTCATCCGACCATCGATTTGCGGCCAAAGCCTTGTTTATTCTGCCGTTCCTACGCTCACCGCAAAATCCAAGTGATATTATTTTCATATTTGTCTCTTGTGTGTGTGTGTGTGTGTGTGGGGGGGACAGGTGGGGGGAGCTGCCGCCTCCTCGTCTGTAAATACCATCAGTCAGAGCGCTCCCGCAGGGCCGCAGCCACACACACACAGAGACTACCACGGTGGAGTCCTCGTAACGGCTGCATGAGTTTACCTTCTTGTCCGTATACCGTATCTGTCTGTGAGTCATCCTCAGCATGTGTTGTGTTCTGGTTTCAGAACGATGAAGAACGAAAGAAAGTGAGATACAAAAACAGGGTGGAAAAAAAAGAGACAAAAACGGTGAAAACGCACCAACAAAAACGTCAAAAAAAGCTGCAAAAACTTCACCGAAAGAGTTGAAGAAGAGTTCAACACGGTGAAAAAAATTTAATAAAAACATTTTTTTAAAAACATCAAAAATTTGAAAGAAAACACATGAAGCTGAAAAAAAGAAGCCCATTCTGTAAATTACACCTTGAATTTAGACCTTGGGGCAGAGCCAGACGGTGTAAACATTTGGGGGCGGAGCCAGACGATGTAAACATTTGGGGGCGGAGCCAGACGATGTAAACATTTGGGGGCGGGGCCAGACGGTGTACACATTTTTTTCGACACTTTTGTCCTCTTACGTTTCTGTTTCTATACGTCTAACATCGGTAGAAACTGTAGCGAACACAGCAACCCCATTAGTGTAATAGAGCTCGACCAATAAAGGATTTTTAAGGCTGATATTGATAAAAATATATGGCGATTTAAAAATCCGATATATCGGCCAATATGTATTTAAAAAAAAAAAAATCCAGAAACGCGTAACAAAACATAAACAGATTTCCCTAACTAGTTAGTTAGTTATTTGTAGGTATTTATGAGTCCTCACTAAAATAATATGATAATGCAGTTTAAAAATAAACTTGTGTGTTTAAACAGAACATCAAAATATATTAAAGTTCTGATAAATAGAATATATAAAAACTCGAGATCGCCCTCTGGTGGACAGACTAACGGGGACGTTGTAGATCGCCCTATGGTGGACAGACTATCGGGGACGTTGTAGATCGCCCTATGATGGACAGACTAACAGGGACGTTGTAGATTGCCATCTGGTGGACAGGCTAACAGGGACGTTGTAGAGCGCCCTCCGGTGGACAGACTAACAGGGACGTTGTAGATCGCCCTCAGGTGGACAGACCAACAGGGACGTTGTAGAGCGCCATCTGGTGGACAGACCAACAGGGACGTTGTAGATCGCCCTCAGGTGGGCAGAGTAACAGGGACATTGTAGAGCGCCCTCAGGTGGACAGACCAACAGGGACGTTGTAGAGCGCCATCTGGTGGACAGACTAACAGGGACGTTGTAGATCGCCCTCAGGTGGGCAGAGTAACAGGGACATTGTAGAGCGCCCTCTGGTGGACAGACTAACGGGGACGTTATAGATCGCCCTCTGGTGGACAGACCAACAGGGACGTTGTAGAGCGCCCTCTGGTGGACAGACTAACGAGGACGTTGTAGATCTCCCTCTGGTGGACAGACTAACGGGGACGTTGTAGATCGCCCTCTGGTGGACAGACTAACGGAGACGTTGTAGATCGCCCTCTGGTGGACAGAATAACGGGGACGTTGTAGATCGCCCTCTGGTGGACAGACCAACAGGGACGTTGTAGAGCGCCATCTGGTGGACAGACCAACAGGGACGTTGTAGAGCGCCCTCAGGTGGACAGACTAACAGGGACGTTGTAGAGCGCCCTCAGGTGGACAGACTAACAGGGACGTTGCAGAGCGCCCTCTGGTGGACAGACTAACAGGGACATTGTAGAGCGCCATCTGGTGGAAAAACTCTGCAACGCCAACACTCACAACGCGGTTGAAGGGGGTTTAGTCCGTTTTTATTTTATTTTTTAAATGTTCATTTATCAGCCATTATAAATGCAGATACCGATAGTTTGGAAAATGCCATAATATCGGACGATAATATCGGCGTGCCGATATATTGGTCTGGCTGTAATAGTGTATGATACTGTCAGGGAATGTGGGAAAACTACTGTCGAAGCCGAACAGGAAGAGATTTAGGGCGACAATTATTGACACAAACGCCTGGCTGATTTCTGCACCCGAGTCCTTTTAGAAGAGGAGATTTACACCAACAGAGTGCACGCCAACTTCCATTTGAACATTTGTTCCCATTAGGTTTCCCATCCATCCTTTTCCCCGCTGGCTGCGAGCGTGCAAGGCGGCGTGGATTTACATCTCTCAGATATACGAGCCGGCGCTCGCTGCGGCAGATATACGAGCCGAGCAGTCAGGGCTTTATTAGCTGTTGGATTGATGCCGGCGGAGGAGAAAGAGAGAGGGAGAGATGAAAGAGAGGGTGACAGGGAGAGAAAGAGGAAGTGACACGTACTTGAAACCTGGCGCCATGTTGGCACAACTCCCGGTCCGCAGCCAGATGCAGTATGGGTCACGGGAGGCTAGGCAGGCTCTGCAGAGAGAGAGGGAGAGAGAGAGAGAGACAGAGAGAGAGAGAGAGAGAGACAGAGGGAGAGGGAGAGAGAGAGAGGGAGATGGAGAGAGGGAGAGAGGGAGAGAGAGAAAGGGAGAGACAGAGAGAGAAGAGAGAGAGAGAGAGGGAGGGAGAGGGAGGAGAGGGAGGGAGACGGAGAGAGGGAGAGAGGGAGAGAGAGAAAGGGAGAGACAGAGAGAGAAGAGAGAGAGAGAGAGGGAGGGAGAGAGAGAGAGACAGAGAGAGAGAGAGAGGCGGAGGGAGAGGGAGAGAGAGAGAGAGAGAAAGGGAGAGACAGAGAGAGAAGAGAGAGAGAGAGAGAGGGAGGGAGAGGGAGGAGAGAGAGAGAGGGAGAGAGACAGGGAGAGAGAGAGATGGAGGGAGAGGGAGGAGAGAGAGAGAGGGAGAGAGAGACAGGGAGGTTAAGTGGCAGTTAAATTGCAGGAGTTAAAGTGAGGTCTAAAGGTATCTGAGTGGAGTCTGTGTCGAGTCTCTCAGCGATAAGTCAAGTCTTATCTGAGTCCATGTGTGTGTGTGTGTGTGTGTGTGTGTGTGTGTGTGTGTGTGTGTGTGTGTGTGTGTGTGTGTGCGCGTTCAGTCTAAAGGCTCGACTTCCACCCCGGGAAACACTCGCTCCTATATTATGTTGCCAAATTAAGCTCCGTTTATTAATGTTGAAAGGTTCCAGAGTTAACATATAAATCAAAGTCTTTCGCCAAATTCTGTGCAGCTCCGTTTCAGAAAACTCAAGCTTCTCCTTCCCCAGATTTATCTTTATCGTTATGTACCAAGAAGATATGACATGTCTCCCAATTTTTGCTTTTTTGGTGACGAGGATTCCTTCTCCTGTGGCTCGTCATCAGTCTGATCCTCCATTATGAACTAAAGGGCCTCTCACTGATCTCCTTCTCCGTCTCTGCTGGTTTCAGTCACGTGACGCTAGACTAGTGCTGTATGTCTCTCTCAGACATTATAGACAGGTAGACTAGTGCTGTATGTCCCTGTCACTGCGCGATCTGAGTCTCAACGCGATCTGAGTCGCGTCGAGTTGCGCATGCTCAGATTTAAACAATTTACGGCATAACGACAATAACAGAAGATGGGAACAGCAATAATCGGAGATATGGAAGATGGAAATGGCAGTAATGTATTATTTAGCGTAAAGCATCACATGTTCACGGCATGATCCCTCACGTCAGTTAATAAAAAATAAAAAAAAGTAAGTGAAAATGGAGCTACATGACCAAGTTGGTTCACTGCTGGCTACAAGTTGGCAATCAGACACAACAACGGCTGTTATTGGGATGGTGTTATGAGCTAACGTTAGCAATCACACAATCATAGATAGCATTTGATAACTAAAACGTTTTTGAAATGATTTCCACCTTCTATATCTTCGATTATTGCTGTTCCCATCTTCTGTTATTGTTGTTATGCCGTAAATTGTTTAAATCTGAGCATGCGCAACTCGACGCGACTCAGATCGCGTTGAGACTCGGATCGCGCAGTGACAGTCCCTCTCAGGCAATACAAGTTTTCAAAATGGAGGAACGACGTGGAAGCCTCCTTGGACTTGCCCGTTCAATGTAAATACAGATAAGAAAATCTTAGCTCATGAGGATAAGTCAGATCATTGGCATGTTAAACCAATGAGGACATATTTGTGAATGAACACAATACTTAAAACACTACACAGTGTAACTTTACAGTCTTCTCTGCTTCCCTGTTGCTGTATCTGCTGTCTGACGTTAACTTGACTTCTGTGTTTGAGCTGTTTTTCTTACCTAGGATTGTGTGAGATACGATTTATTTTCACTCTGGTGTTTGAGAGAGATAAGAACCAGTCAGAGTTAAGGTTGCTTTATATTTTACTCTGATTCTGTCAAGGACTGTGTTTGAATCATTGTCAACAATATCAGCTTTGATTCAACTTAATTAGAGGATGACTCAGTCATTTAGTAAACTGGGGAGCCGTCTCCAACCCTCTGATTCTAAGAAGAGTTTACCTCCTGAAAGATGAAGTCAGCAGAGATTTTAAATGAGAAATGAGCTCTGTTGTAAACAAGTGTTGCTGCGTTGTTTATCACATACTTTTTCTTCTTTACTTTTAGTACAAACTGCAGCTGCTCTTACAATGTACATGCTGTTGCCTGCAGTTCAGTCTGCAGACAGTCGGGACATAAAACTCTGAGGTAACATCAGAGCTTCAACTTTGAGCCTCTTGCTCAGATCTGCTGCACAGAGGATTGTGGGTCAGAAAAGCACGCTGGCTTGCAAACTGCAAAATGCAACCAGGTGCATCAGGACACATTTTGGGCATTCTGCATTTGACATTATATGTATTGGGATATACTATATATTTCCCTGTCATACTAATGGTAGTACGGGCATTGCAACACAGCCAGTGTCTCTCTCAAAGCGCTCGTCTTCCAGGAATGAACAGAGCTTGATAACTCCTCCCTCCTCTTCCTGCTCTCAGACACAGCCAGCTCCACTCTGTGCACATATTTCCTTGTTACCTCCCCTTCAGAGCTACACTTTGCAGATGGGTGTAACCAACATGCTGGGGGAAGTACAACAGCGTATCACATGCTGTTATTACATCAGAGCTCAGACTAGTTTCACTTCTCAGGAAGTGAGACTCAGACAGTCGTTGTCACTGAGCAAGAGGTGAAATGGCGCAGAAAGGAGTTCAGCTGGACCAGGAAACCTTCTTTTGTGCCATCTGTCTGGATCTACTGAAGGATCCGGTGACTATTAACTGTGGACACAGCTACTGCATGAACTGTATTAAAAGCCACTGGGATGAAGAGGATTGTAAGTACAGCTACAGCTGCCCTCAGTGCAGGAAGACGTTCACACCGAGGCCTGTCCTGCTGAAAAGCACCATGTTAGCAGATTTAGTGGAGGAGCTGAAGAAGACTGGACTCCAAGCTGCTCCTGCTGATCTCTGCTATGCTGGAGCTGGAGATGTGGCCTGTGATTTCTGCACCGGGAGAAAACTCAAAGCCATCAAGTCCTGTCTGCAATGTCTGATCTCTTATTGTGAGAAACACCTTCAGCCTCATTTTGAATCGCCTGCGTTCGAGAAACACAAGCTGGTGGAGCCGTCCAAGAAGCTCCAGGAGAACGTCTGCTCTCGTCACGATGAGGTGATGAAGATTTTCTGCCGTACTGATCAGCAGTGTATCTGTTATCTCTGCTTAATGGAGGAACATAAAGGCCACAACACAGTCTCAGCTGCAGCAGAAAGGACTGAGAGACAGAAAAAGCTCGAGGGGAGTCGACAGACCATCCAGCAGAGAATCCAGGACAGAGAGAAAGATGTGAAGCTGCTTCAACAGCAGGCGGAGGCCATCGATCGCGCCGCCGATAAAGCAGTGGAGGACAGCGAGAAGATCTTCACTGAGCTGATCCGTCTCCTGGAGAAAAGACGCTCTGATGTGGAGCAGCAGGTCAGATCCCAGCAGAAAAGTGAAGTGAGTCGAGTCAAAGAGCTTCAGGAGAAGCTGGAGCAGGAGATCACTGAGCTGAAGAGGAAAGACACTGAGCTGAAGAAGCTCTCACACACAGAGGATCACAGCCAGTTTCTACACAACTACCCCTCACTGTCACCACTCAGCCAATCAGGATCCAGCATCCATATCCGTCCTCTGAGCTGCTTTGAGGATGTGACAGCGGCCGTGTCAGAAGTCAGAGATATACTACAGGACGTCCTGAGAGAGGAGTGGACAAACGTCTCACTGACAGGGACTGAAGTGGACGTTTTACTGCCACAACCAGAACCAGAGCCCAAGACCAGAGCTGGATTCTTACAATATTCACGTGAAATCACTCTGGATCCAAACACAGCAAACACACAGCTGTTATTATCTAAGGGGAACAGGAAAGCAACATTCACGTTCCAACAACAGTCTTATTCTAGTCACCCAGACAGATTCACTGACTGGTATCAGGTCCTGAGTAGAGAGAGTCTGACTGGACGTTGTTACTGGGAGGTGGAGATGAGAGGAGAAGAAGTTTATGTAGCAGTCGCATACAAGAATATCAGCAGAGCAGGGGGGGGGTATGAATGTGGATTTGGACAAAATGACAAATCTTGGGCGTTATATTGTATCAACAACAAATATACATTCTGGTCCAACGCTGTCCCAACTCCCGTCTCAGGTCCTGAGTCCTCCAGACTAGGAGTGTACCTGGATCACAGTGCAGGTATTCTGTCCTTCTACAGCGTCTCTGAAACCTTGACTCTCCTCCACAGAGTCCAGACCACATTCACTCAGCCGCTCTACGCTGGACTAATGGCTTATGATTATCGGTATGGTTCTGGATCCTCTGCTGAGTTGTGTAAACTGAAATAGTCAGAAGTCCTTTCAGGGTTAAATTCTGTTTTAACTCTTTGACTAATTTAGTCTCCATGTTTGTTGCTGAGAGCTGATTGTTGTGCCTTTCTATTTTTCAACGTTTTTCATGTTTACACGTTTTTGTTGCTTTTTTCTTATTTTTTTGCTTTCATCAACATTTCTTGTCACTTTTTTCGACATGTATTTGCTTTTCTAACCATTAGTGTAAATGAATTTGAGGTCTTTTTTTGCTTGTGTTGACGTTGTAGAAGTGATGAGATGATTTAGTTTGGTGATGAAAACCATTCAGGAGCCCCAGAAGCTCTCAATGTGCTCAGCTGAGATCTGTTATTTTACCTTTGATTGTTGAGATTGGGACATTTTTAACCCTTGTGTTGTCTTCTCGTCCACCTGCAACTTTTGGTTTTTCTGACTAACTTTTAAATGAAAAATATTTTATCAACGTCACTTTTGTGACATTTGTCACTTTTTTTACATTTGTCACTTTTTTGTCACTTTTTCTGACATTGTAATTATTTTGACATTTGTCACTTTTTTGACATTTGTCACTTTTTTTGACACGTGTCCCTTTTTTGACATTTGTCACTTTTTTTACATTTGTCACTTTTTTTACATTTGTCACTTTTTTCAACGTTTGTCGACTTTTTCTGAGCCTTTTGAAGGTTTTGTGGTTTTTTTCCCGAATTGTTAAATCTATTATTTTTTTGACGTTTGTCAATTTCTTTTTACATTTTTGTCACTTATTTGTAATGTTTGTGTAAGGGGGGAAATTAATTATCATTATTATTATTTTTTTGTCACTTGTTATTTCATTTTCACTTGTGTGACTAGAACGACTGAACTATTGAACTATGTGGTATCAGTTTAAATTGGCCAAATGTCCTTTACAAGATTCAACACCTGGGGGGGGGGATTTCTCGAGGCCTTAGGAGGTCAGAGAAAGAAACTGATAATAATGTATCTGCTAGCTTATTAAGAAACTCCTTATATGGTCAAGGTAGTGATGTAATGATGCTGTTCATCTCCATTTGTGTGTTTTTTGGATAAAGTTCAGTGAGATGGCCTCAAAGAAACATGTTTTGCAGCTCTGGCACTCTGTAAACTTCTCTTCTTGTGCACAAGAATAAAAATACCATCAAAGAGAAGTTACTGACTCAAGACCTTTATTGAACAAATCCTTGTTACCAAAATTTCCGTTACAATTAGTGTCAGAAGTGGGATCCCAGGACGGATCGTTTTCAGGACGTGGTGGACGGGGAATTGGTGGTCCGTGACCAGAAAACAGACGTCTTGTCTCCTACCTCAGAATCTTAAGAGAAGGGAGGACCGGCTCCACGCACCAGAATTGTCACCTCGGAATTAAAACAAATTCCAATCATTCTGAATTTGACATTATTAATCAAGAATCTGAATCGATTCAAACAACTTTTTAGATTTTTTCTAAAAAGATCAATTTTTATTGAGTCTAGAAAAGTGTCTTTGTTTTGAAAATGTTAAACACGTGACTGTTGAAGACTTGTGATTGTATCATTGGAGCCATTTAATGTTGTATTCTGACTAGATTCGTAGAATCTCTGGGTTTCTTTCTCAACATTCTTGAGGAGTTTGTCCGTTACCTAGGTCCAAACGGTCATCCTAGCAAGATGTTGTCAAGGATTCTGGGAAATCTCACGTGAGCCTGATCCGAGGTATGGGCTCAGGAAGTTCCAAAGATACCAAGGAATGTCCCAAAACACAATGTTGTTTAATAATGAAAAGGGAAATCTGGTGTCAGTTGGATTCCACATTTTCACTTTTGGGTAAAAGAACGGTGTTTACCCTGACGAGGGGTCATTCAGTGTACAAGGTTAAAAAGGTTACGTGAATGTACGGAGAGAAAAGACAGAAATAGCTGAAAGGTAAAAAGAAAGTCAAGGGAAAGGAATTAAGAGAAATAGAAAGTCACAGAGCAAATTGGCAATTGTGAATGAATGAAGCAGAAAAAAGAGAGCGCAAACAAATGATGAAGCCGTTCCTAAAAGGTGACGGTAGTGATTCAGGGAAAGAATGCAAAAACCCACACATACACCAATAACCTGCTCATCAGCTCCACAACTTCACCAAGGCCCATATTCTGAGCTTTCCAGTTCTTTACAAGCCAGGAAGATGACCTGGAAACGGGGGGACGACTACAACACGTGTTGTGGACCAGCGCCCAAAACCCCAGACCCGACTCTGGGACAAGACCGCCACAGCAGTTCTCACCGCCAGCCTATAACCAACAGTCAGTACCACCATAGGCCATCGGATCAGATCTGATTGGACCATGTCGTCTGTCACAACTCGTTGTAACCCAGCCACGATACGGCGAAGCAGATTCCACCTCAGGATCAGTATCACTCTGACGTCACTTCATAATGTCATAAAAATGGCTGCTCTTGTGTGAAGTAAACACAACATTCTTCTAACTTTCTGCTGAGATATATGTGCCTTTTTTGCAAAGAAAAATGCGTGGAAATCGGCAATTTATGCAGCAAAAGTGCGGCGTATTTGAAAAAATGTGGCCCCTGCATAAATATGCAGACTTTTACTCTTCTGCAATTATTCTTCCTTTAATATGAGTCTAAATAATTCATAATTTCTGCTTATTTAACTCAAGAATCAGGTATAATTTCCTATAAATGAGCTTTACTGACCATGAATTCCAAAAATAAGTGTAAATCTGATAGTAATTTGGTGTTAATGGTGTTTATACATGGCTGTGAAAAGCGTTAAGTACACGGTCGAATGTAAGACAACACAAGGGACAAATAGTAGATAAACGTATAACAAAATTAATTTTGTAATATTGCTTTTTGAGGAAAGAGATGGTTGGGACGCGGCAGAAATATACGATAACGTTGTTGAATATCTCAAAAACAAAATTACTTGCAATAAATATTAAAGTGGTCACAGTTCTGTTGGTAAATATTGAAAAAAATGAAATGAATATAAAAGGCCGCACTAAAATTAATGATTTTAAAGTGCAGCTTTCTGCTGATATTTTCTTTCAACTAACACAAAAAAATTGAAAAGTTGATATTGCGATGACAATTAAAAACAAAAATAATATATATTGTGCAGCCCTGATTTATTGTGAGGCCCTTGATCTGGTTGTAATAATTAATTTTGAAGGAGCTGGTTTCTTACTTCTTACAGGCGCCGTGTTGCGTGCAGCGGCTTAGCGGCACTCTGATGACACAGCTGCTGAAGGCCACGAACAAGGCATGATGGTCTTTATCCAGCTCCAGTCCCAGAACCGTCCTATCCTCCTGGCCCTGAACATTACACCTAAACACACAGACAGACCGACAGACAGACAGACAGACAGACAGACAGACAGACATACAGACAGAGAGCAGTTTAAAACTAGAATATGCATTTCCTGCAGAAAGTCCATGTGAATGCAGAAAAGCTAAACTGGATTGCTGGATTAAATGCGTAAGAAGAAGGTGAAGTAGTTGGAAAAGTGGGTAAAAACTGTTGTATTCAGTATGAATTTCATTGACATTTTGAATAATTCATGTTAGCGATACCATGCAGCCTAAAGGCGAGAGTCTTCCGATCCAGTTTTACCTGGACGGGTTGTACACGTCGATGTCTTCCAGCAGTTTGGATCCGAAGCTGTCGTTAGGGTGCGTGCTGGCCAAAACCTTCAGGACCCGGCCGTCGTCCGAGCCCAGGAACATCACCGTCCGGTCCTTGTAGGGGCCGGCCGACACGTCCACCACGATCTGGGTCAGCTTGGACCTGAGAGTTAGAAAAAAAACAAAGAAGACGCTCAGAGAGAGAGAATCATATTATTATAGAATATCATATATTATTCTTACTACTAGTATAATGTCACTGCTACTTGTTCATATATAGCCATATTTATTCTGCTCTTATAACACTGCAATATATTTCTCATCCTGTCTATGCACCACCTGTCATTTAGTATATTTTTATATCACGTTGCACTTTTCTGCTTTTCTTGCACTTCTGGTTGGACTCAAACTGCATTTCGCTGTCTTTTTACTTGTACTCTACACAATGACAACAAAGTTGAATCTAATCTAATATAATGTGGAAATGGCCAAAATCGCACCAATTTCCAACTTTCAATTCAAAATGGCGGACTTCCTGTTGTGTTAAGGGTATGGGTCGTATGAGCTTTTTTGTACGTCTTGACATGCTAAATATGTGTACCACATTTCGTGAGTCTATGTTAAACGTACTGCAGGGGATCAATTTTAAAAAATTTGTAGGGCGCTAGCGAGCCATTTTTGCACGCCTATCCCAAAACCCTTAAAATATGTACATTTTCACCAGACTTGATGCGACCGCCAATTTTGGTAGTGCTATCTAATCAGCCAAGAGTCCCCTAACAAACTGAGTTTCATTACTTTCAAATTGTTATCTGACAACGAGGAACCAATCAAATCCATCGCAAAGTCTCCGTTTATTGGTGTCTAAAGGGCATATTATAAAGGGCATGCTGGGAAATGTAAGCGTACAATGCATGTGTTGGGAGATTTGACAGAGTGAGAGGATCCGTGCAGCCCTTTGGGCATCGACATCATCATTATCGGGGTCAGCTCGGGGGCTAATTCAAACGCAGAATTAAGAGTCTCGATATTACTTCCAGACTGGTAATTAGGATGAGTCAGAAACTCATTTGAAAGCTGCAGACGCAGATTAAAAGGTCAGAGATGTTCAAGGAACTTTCTGTGAGCTGATGCAGACGATTATTCTCGGGATGGTGCCTTCGCTGCCTCCCAGAGCTGCTGTAACTTTGAAACTTGCCTCTTCAGCGGTTCAGATGGCATTCCTTACTTTCCACTTGACATCCCACTGTCACATCAGGGGCGTGCGTGTGTGTGTGTGTGTGC
>CM042438.1:2125959-2133459 GCA_023631565.1 Gymnocephalus cernua | reverse complement strand
CTCAGGTCTTCATACTGTACGAAACATTGTGTTGTGAATGTCTTTGGCGTCTGCTGCCAGCGACCGACCTCGAGCCACTTGGAGTCGTACTTGACGGGTCCTGAGGACGGGTCGGCCGTCTCCTAGACTCCTGTAGATGACCGAGTCGCTGGCCAGAAGTCCGTCATGGTGGCCGAGTAGAAATCTCCGCCTGAGGAGCAGCAGCATGTACAGTGACCACGTGTTTAACCCTCCTGTTGTTCCTCGGGTCAAATGTGACCCGTTTGCAAAAACTTCTATATCAGAACTACGACAAAAGAACGTTTGAAAAAAAGTGACAAATGTTGAAAAAGCTACAAAAACACAGGAAAAAAATCGACAAAAATATTATTTTTGTAATCGTGCTAAAAACAAAGTGACCAAAAACAAAATCTTCTTAAAAAATTTATTAAAAAAAATAAAAAATACAAGGAAAAAAGCGACAAAAAACTTGTTAAAAAATTGATAAAAACATAATTAAAGAAAAATGAAAAAAGTGACCAAAAAATTTGAAAGAATGTGACAAATTTTTTTTAATAAAATCGACAAAAAAGACAAGAAAAGTGTAGAAAAATAACAACAAAATGTTGAAATTTCGACCCAGAAAAACACAAAGTTGCTGCAGGTCAATGGGGAAGACAACACAAGGGTAAAACACTTCTTTCGAAGTTACTTTGGAACTGTTACTGACAACAATTTAACTGTCAGACGAAGAACCAAACAAAAACTTTACTCAACGGCTGGAAATAGCAAAAGAAGACATTGTGCACATAGAAAAACATGCAAAGACATTGTCACATAACTACACATATCCCAGTAACTGTAATGGATCACAGTTACCTTTATTTTGTAATGAAATTACATGTAACTAGTTCCTCCCCAACACTGGCAGTAGCGACATACTTAAAAAGGCTGAACACCGTTAAATAAAGGAGGATTTTGATGATTTTGCAGTCAGCTCCGACTCACCAGCGAAGAGTCCAACGTTGGATTGTCCGGACTCAAAGGGACAGCGAGCCTGACCGACCACTTCCTCCCCGACCTGCTCCAACGACGTCATCTGAGTGTGTGTGTGTGGGGGGGGGGGGGGGGGGGGGGGGGAGAAAACACGGTCAATATGTCTCTGTTTCCCAACAATAAACAATAAAAAATCACTTTTTCTGGGATTTGGGGTGTTATTTTGTGTCTCTGGTGCTTCCACACGCATACAAACTTCAAATCCATGCTGTTCTGAGTGAGATACGGTTTCTGAATGATTCCTGCCTTCAGTCTCCGGTTGAGCTGGTCAAAATCTGCAGGACTTGTTACGTAACTAGCCGAAACGACGGGCTAAACACAACCGTTAGCATGCTAGCCCTAGCGTTAGCATGCTAACATTAAATTACATGTCATCTAGCTGACGCTTTTATCCAAAGCGACTTACAATTGCTACATATTTGTCAGAGGTCACACGACTCTGGAGCAACTATGGGTTAGGTGTCTGTCTCAGGGACACATTGGTTGATGTATCGCAGTGGGAATCGAACCCGGGTCTCCCACACCAAAGGCATGTGTCCTATCCACTGTGCCATCACCACCATAATCTCCAGAAGAAGTACTTCCATGTGCGCCCTCCTTTAGAAGAAGTCTCCCGGCTAATCCTGCCTTGTAACTGACCAAAGTTGGAGAAACAACCTTTCTTTTACTGTCTGTGGAGCTAACTGACATGATCTACCATCTGAGCTACTGAGCATGTGCAGAGTGGAATCAAAGATAGTACAGAAGGAAAGATGATTCACTCTGTAGCTAAAACAGAGACCTGAACACAAGGTGAAAAGAGGAGCTGCAGCAGTGAGAGAGAGATGTGCTGTACAACAACAATATATTAAACCATGTAAACATATTCTGGTACAACCTTAAAATACAATTATCAACCTGAAAATGAGCAGAATATGAGATCTTTAAAAACAAAGTGCACAAAGTAACACCCTAGCCCCTTACCTAACCTTAACCCTTACCCAAACCTAACTCCTGCCATTGCCTTGGGGACCAACTCACTCTTTTCATTTTTAGATTTTAACTGCTTTAACCCAAACCTAACCATAACCTAATTCTAACCCTAATCCTAAAACCAAGTCTTAACCCTCAAACAGCCCTTTTAACCTTGTGGGGTCCAGCGTTTTAGCCACACAAAAGCTGTCGGGACCCCACAAGTATACTGGATTCCTGGCTTTTGGACCCCACGGATATGGTTAAACAAGCCCACACACACACACACACACACACACACACACACACACACACACACACACACACACACACACACACACACACACACACACAGAAGCATACCGGCCAGTTTACAAAGTGTTGTGACTAACACGTTGTGAATGGCAAGAGCTGACAGACCACAAAAATGCAGATCAGCATGCAATACAGGAAGCGCGACTTCCTGCGTGACGCATTTCTCTGCTGTGAGGAAAGTGAAAGCGTTGAGACGTTCGCTGTTGTCGAGAGGTGAAAATGGCGCAGCAAGTAAATCGAGCAGACGACGTGAGATTCTGCCGTTCCGTCTGTCAGGATTTACTGAAGGATCCGGTGACTATTAACTATGGACACAGCTACTGCATGAACTGTATTAAAAGCCACTGGGATGAAGAGGATCATAAGTACATCTACAGCTGCCCTCAGTGCAGGAAGACGTTCACACCGAGGCCTGTCCTGCTGAAAAGCACCATGTTAGCAGATTTAGTGGAGGAGCTGAAGAAGACTGGACTCCAAGCTGCTCCTGCTGATCTCTGCTATGCTGGAGCTGAAGATGTGGCCTGTGATGTCTGCACTGGGAGAAAACTCAAAGCCATCAAGTCCTGTCTGCAATGTCTGATCTCTTACTGTGAGAAACACCTTCAGCTTCATTATGAATCAGAGACATTCAAGAAACACAAGCTGGTGGAGCCGTCCAAGAAGCTCCAGGAGAACGTCTGCTCTCGTCACGATGAGGTGATGAAGATTTTCTGCCGTACTGATCAGCAGCTTATCTGTTATCTCTGCTTAATGGAGGAACATAAAGGCCACGACACAGTCTCAGCTACAGCAGAAAGGACTGAGAGGCAGAAAAAGCTCGAGGGGAGTCGACAGACCATCCAGCAGAGAATCCAGGACAGAGAGAAAGATGTGGAGCTGCTTCAACAGCAGGCGGAGGCCATCGATCGCGCCGCCGATAAAGCAGCAAAGGACAGCAATAAGATCTTCACTGAGCTGATCCGTCTCCTGGAGAAAAGACGCTCTGATGTGAAGCAGCAGGTCAGATCCCAGCAGAAAAGTGAAGCGAGTCGAGTCAAAAAGCTTCAGGAGGAGCTGGAGCAGGAGATCACTGAGCTGAAGAGGAAAGACGCTGAGCTGAAGAAGCTCTCACTCACACACACACACACACACACAACACTATGTTTCACTTCCTCTGTAAACCTGACTGAGCCTCCGCAGCGTTAAAAAAAATATCCTGACAGCACTTAGTGTTTGTTGTCGTCATCGTATCTCAGTTAATTATGCAGCTGATAATGTTACTGAGCCGTTATCGGAGCGTATAGCACTCGGATGATACTTCACTGTCAGCCGGGAAGCCGTGTTGATGGTAACTGTGTTCAGAGGCTACATGAGCTGAATGCTAACGCAGTGCTCAGCCTCATAAATAAACCATTTCTTATTTTTATTTTAGCTGCAGGGAGGAGGTCAGGGGGGGGGGGGGGGATGTTTGGCTCCTAAAGCCGGGGAGCAGGTGTTTATGTACTGAAGAAGATAAGGAGAAAACACAAGACTTTCACCAAGGAAACAGGTGTTCATGTCCTGGAAGAAGTTAAGGAGAAAACACAAGACTTTCACCCAGGAAACAGGTGTTGATGCCCTGGAAGAAGTTAAGGAGAAAACACAAGACTTTCACCCAGAAAACAGGTGTTCATGTCCTGAAGAAGTTAAGGAGAAAACACAAGACTTTCACCCAGGAAACAGGTGTTCATGTCCTGAAGAAGTTAAAGAGAAAACACAAGACTTTCACCCAGGAAACAGGTGTTCATGTCCTGAAGAAGTTAAGGAGAAAACACAAGACTTTCACCCAGGAAACAGGTGTTCATGTCCTGAAGAAGATAAGGCGAAAACACAAGACTTTCACCCAGGAAACAGGTGTTCATGTCCTGGAAGAAGTTAAGGAGAAAACACAAGACTTTCACCCAGAAAACAGGTGTTCATGTCCTGAAGAAGTTAAGGAGAAAACACAAGACTTTCACCCAGGAAACAGGTGTTCATGTCCTGAAGAAGTTAAGGAGAAAACACAAGACTTTCACCCAGAAAACAGGTGTTCATGTCCTGAAGAAGTTAGAGAAAACACAAGACTTTCACCCAGGAAACAGGTGTTCATGTCCTGAAGAAGTTAAGGAGAAAACACAAGACTTTCACCCAGGAAACAGGTGTTCATGTCCTGAAGAATATAAGGATAAAACACAAGACTTTCACCCAGGAAACAGGTGTTCATGTCCTGAAGAAGTTAGAGAAAACACAAGACTTTCACCCAGGAAACAGGTGTTCATGTCCTGAAGAAGTTAAGGAGAAAACACAAGACTTTCACCCAGGAAACAGGTGTTCATGTCCTGAAGAAGTTAAGGAGAAAACACAAGACTCTCACCCAGGAAACAGGTGTTCATGTCCTGAAGAAGATAAGGCGAAAACACAAGACTTTCACCCAGGAAACAGGTGTTCATGTCCTGGAAGAAGTTAAGGAGAAAACACAAGACTTTCACCCAGGAAACAGGTGTTCATGTCCTGGAAGAAGTTAAGGATAAAACACAAGACTTTCACCCAGGAAACAGGTGTTCATGTCCTGAAGAAGTTAAGGAGAAAACACAAGACTTTCACCCAGGAAACAGGTGTTCATGTCCTGAAGAAGTTAAGGATAAAACACAAGACTTTCACCCAGGAAACAGGTGTTCCACGTCCTGGCTATCACCAGACCGAGCTAGTCTGGGGAGTCTGCTGTGTATTTTCTCTGCACAAGAGGCGGGGACCAACGGGCATAGTTCAAATGACTCTGTACGCCATTGGATCGTCCTTCGACCAATCAGACCAACGATCCGGGTGACGTAGCAGCTGAGCTCCATTCTTTTGGCCATCAGCCTTCTTCTGTAGGAATTGTTCCGAGGCAAGTTTCTGTCCCGTTTTCAGACAAAACTTGCCTTTTAGATCTGCGTGAATGAAATGGCCGACTTATGTGCCGTCCCGTTGTTTTCTTTAAGCCCCCTGATGTAAAACAAGTAGACTTCATGTTTCACTGGTACTGTTTTCCATCAGATCGTTTATAGAGCTCGATGTTTTCCGACCGCACTTGAAGGCAACTTCATTTCCCAGAGAAAGAGAGAAATTAAAGAGACGAATGTAAAACAAAAAAACCATCAAACATGTTGACAAAAGCGTCAAAAAATTTAGTGAAAAAATTTAGTGAAAAAATTTAGTGAAAAAATTTAGTGAAAAAATTTAGTGAAAAAATTTAGTGAAAAAATTTAGTGAAAAAATTTAGTGAAAAAATTTAGTGAAAAAATTTAGTGAAAAAATTTAGTGAAAAAATTTAGTGAAAAAATTTAGTGAAAAAATTTAGTGAAAAAATTTAGTGAAAAAATTTAGTGAAAAAATTTAGTGAAAAAATTTAGTGAAAAAATTTAGTGAAAAAATTTAAAAAAGTGTCAAAAAAATTCAGATTTTTTTTTAAGTGACAAAAATAATTCTGAAAAAAAATTAAAAAAAAGTGACAAAAGCGTCAAAAAAATTCAGATTTTTTTTTAAGTGACAAAAATAATTCTGAAAAAAAATTAAAAAAAAGTGACAAAAGCGTCAAAAAAATTCAGAAAGAATTGAAAAAAAATTATAAAAATAATTCTGATTTTCTTTTAAAAAGTGATAAAAAAATTCAGATTTAAAAAAAAAAATGACAAAAATAATTCAGAAAAAAATAATAAAGTGACAAAAAAATCCGATTTTTTTTTTAAAAAAGTGCCAAAAATAATTCTGAAAAAATAAATAAAAAAAATGACAAAAATAATTCTGAAAAAAAAATTAAAAAATTGACAAAAGCGTCAAAAAAATTCAGAAAGAATTGAAAAAAGTGACAAAAACAATTCAGATTTTTTTTAAAAAGTGACAAAAAAATTCTGATTTAAAAAAAAAAAAAATGACAAAAATAATTCAGAAAAAAATAATAAAGTGACAAAAAAAATCTGATTTTTTTTTTTTAAAGTGCCAAAAATAATTCAGAAAAAATAAATAAAAAAAGTGACAAAAAAAATCTGATTTGTTTTTTAAAAGCGATACGAAAATTTGACGAAACATGAACGGAAAACATTTCTTTTCTGGCATTTGTCTCCCATTGTTACATCCTGTTTTGTGACTAACGGTTCTCCAACTGTCTTCATCATTCTGAAACCAGAACAACAGCAAATGTTGAGGATGACTCATTTTCACTCCCACCTCCTAAAAAGAGGCAGAAACTGACATTTTATTTTGCGCCGTGAATCGATAAAACGACAGCGACAGCGTCACAGCTTTTTTCATCTCGTTTTAGAGACAAACTCTTCAAAAAACAAGGAAAGCAAAAGCTCCTCGTCTGCAGGTGAACTTGTTGTTTTTCCCGCCGCCGGCGGTTGCTAGGCGCACGCTGCTTCTGCTAAACGGGGTCAGCGCCTGTCAGTCAAACCCACAAGGCGAGGAAAAGGGAACACGACTCTGGATTGGCACCTGAGACTGTTTGGTTCTGACGAGGCTGCCTGACACTTCCAATTAGGAGCTAAACACACACACACACACACACACACACACACACACACACACACACACACACACACACACACACAGAGACACACACAGACACAGAGACACAAAACGCACACACACACACACACACACACACAGACACACACAGACACACACACGCACACACAGACACACACACACACACACACGCACACACACACACGCACACACACACACACAGACACACACACACACACACACACACACACACACACACACAGACACACACAGACACACACACGCACACACACACACACACACACACACACACACACACACACACACACACACACACACACACACACACACACACACCCGTGTGTTTACCTTGTAGTTTCGGCAGGTGGGGTTGAAGGCGTTGGTACCGCAGGCGAACAGCGTCTCGTCATTTCGCGGCACCAGAACTTTGACGTAGTTGTAGCACTCGTCCTGAAACACAAACACAGACCAGCTTCAAACACATTCATGTGTGTGTGTGTGTGTGTGTGTCTGTGTCTCTGTGTGTGTGTGTGTGTGTGTGTGTGTGTGTGTGTGTGTGTGTGTGTGTGTGTGTGTGTGTGTGTGTGTGTGTGTGGCCGCCTCATCACCACCAAACAAAACAAAAGAAGAGGAGAAATGAACTCACGCTGTTCTTCCCTCTCACGGTACACTTGC
>CM042438.1:2098459-2120959 GCA_023631565.1 Gymnocephalus cernua | reverse complement strand
ATTATTTACATGGAGTCTGGCTCTATACACGCTAAAAGTAGTGATTATTTACATGGAGTCTGGCTCTATACACGCTAAAAGTAGTGATTATTTACATGGAGTCTGACTCTATACATGCTAAAAGTAGTGATTATTTACATGGAGTCTGGCTCTATACACGCTAAAAGTCTTGATTATTTACATGGAGTCTGGCTCTATACACGCTAAAAGTCCTGATTATTTACATGGAGTCTGGCTCTATACACGCTAAAAGTCCTGATTATTTACATGGAGTCTGGCTCTGTACACACTAAAAGTAGTGATTATTTACATGGAGTCTGGCTCTATACACGCTAAAAGTAGTGATTATTTACATGGAGTCTGGCTCTATACACGCTAAAAGTAGTGATTATTTACATGGAGTCTGGCTCTATACACGCTAAAAGTTCTGATTATTTACATGGAGTCTGGCTCTATACACGCTAAAAGTTCTGATTATTTACATGGAGTCTGGCTCTATACACACTAAAAGTAGTGATTATTTACATGGAGTCTGGCTCTATACACGCTAAAAGTTCTGATTATTTACATGGAGTCTGGCTCTATACACGCTAAAAGTACTGATTATTTACATGGAGTCTGGCTCTATACACGCTAAAAGTCCTGATTATTTACATGGAGTCTGGCTCTATACACGCTAAAAGTTCTGATTATTTACATGGAATCTGGCTCTATACACGCTAAAAGTCCTGATTATTTACATGGAGTCTGGCTCTATACACACTAAAATTAGTGATTATTTACATGGAGTCTGGCTCTATACACGCTAAAAGTAGTGATTATTTACATGGAGTCTGGCTCTATACACGCTAAAAGTCCTGATTATTTACATGGAGTCTGGCTCTATACACGCTAAAAGTAGTGATTATTTACATGGAGTCTGGCTCTATACACGCTAAAAGTCCTGATTATTTACATGGAGTCTGGTGTGGTTGGGTGATGGTGATTTTGGGGCTGTTTCATGTTAAACAAAAGGGTGAGCCTATTTACACCCCTGGTACAATTAGCAGTGTTTGCTATTTGCACCCCTGTGCATTTACTTTGGCATATATTTACACACAGTTAGCAATACTACTCATGGATTACACCTTTTAGGAGTATTATTGTTGCAGTGTACAATATTTTGCACGCAATGTTTTTTGTTTTTTTACAGGGTGGTGGGGGAAGACTCATGAATATTCATTAGGGAACTCATAACTGATTGGCTCGTGAGCGTGAGCGTGAACGTGACTCCCTGACGGAGGAACTGGATGTCAGTCAGTCCGGACTCAGTTAGAGAACTGAAACACGGCGTCCCGTCTCCGCCTCCTCGCCTGAAACATAATCTCCCTGCCTGGCGGGAACAATCTGTCATTTATACGGCGGTACTAATCCGTCACGGGAAAGTTCACTTTTCCCCCCCGCCCGCTCCCTGCGGCGCTTCACGCTGATTTATATAAAAGGCTGATATTCAGATTAGATCATGAATCCAATCTGTTCCTTCCCTCTTCTTTCTTTCCTTCACCAAAATCAACGTGTGTGTGGGTGTGTGTGTGTGTGTGTGTGTGTGTGTGTGTGTGTGTGTGTGTGTGTGTGTGTGTCTGTGTCTGTGTGTGCGTGTGTGTGTGTGTGTCTGTGTATGTGTGTGTGTGTGTCTGTGTCTGCGTTTGTGTGTGTGTGTGCGTGTGTGTGTGTGTCTGTGTGTCTGGTGTCTGTGTGTGTGTGTGTGTGTGTGTGTGTGTGTGTGTGTGTGTGTGTGTGTGTGTGTGTGTGTCTGCGTGTGTGTGTGTCTGTGTCTGCGTGTGTGTGTGTGTGTCTGGTGTCTGTGTATGTGTGTGTGTGTGTGTGTGTCTGTGTCTGCGTGTGTGTGTGTGTCTGGTGTCTGTGTATGTGTGTGTCTGTGTGTGTGTGTGTGTGTGTGTGTGTGTGTGTGTGTGTGTGTGTGTGTGTGTGTGTGTGTGTGTGTGTCTGCGTGTGTGTGCGTCTGCGTGTGTGCGTGTGTGTGTGTCTGGTGTCTGTGTATGTGTGTGTGTGTCTGGTGTCTGTGTATGTGTGTGTGTGTGTGTGTGTGTGTGTGTGTGTCTGTGTCTGCGTGTGTGTGTGTGTGTACTGTAGACATCAACATAGACACACAGCAATGCTAAGCTAACGCTAATCCATGTAATTGATTGCAGTCTTTACTGTGTGACCTAGCAGGTTAATACAAGGCTAAATGCTAATCCCTCATAGTGTATATCTGCAGATTGAGAGGAACACACACACACACACACACACACACAAACACACACACACACACACACACACACACACACACACACACACACACACACACAGCCGACAAATCGTGGAACGCTTAGGAGTACAATGCTTAACTCTTCGAATGACTGGTCCGTGAGAACAGGCTGAAACGGGACAGCCTTCGCTGTGATGCATTCGGTCTAGAAACGCAGCCTCCGAAGGCTGCGGCCTGCGTTCCGATATCGAGGCCGTACATCTCTGCACACAGTGAGGACAGAAAACGTGCTTTCAGACTCAGTTTGACCCACAAAGCCGGAGTTTCAGGGTTCAAAATCACTGTTCAGCAGAGATAGACCTTTCTGTTAAAGAGTAAGATCCTTTTAGTTTAACATGAAACAGCCCCGAAATCACCATCACCAAACTACACCAGACTCCATGTAAATAATCAGGACTTTTATCATCGTAAAACACCCTTCATTCAAAGTCGACAGAAACTAAATAAAACTACCAAAGTCCGTCTTGGTTCATCTTTCCACTGTTCCAACAATCACCACTCTGGTCTGGTTGGAATAAACTCTTAATTCACCCATTTACATGTGGAGATATGCTGGATCTATACACGCTAAAAGTCCTGATTATTTACATGGAGTCTGGCTCTATACACGCTAAAAGTCCTGATTATTTACATGGAGTCTGGCTCTATACACGCTAAAAGTAGTGATTATTTACATGGAGTCTGGCTCTATACACGCTAAAAGTCCTGATTATTTACATGGAGTCTGGCTCTATACACGCTAAAAGTAGTGATTATTTACATGGAGTCTGGCTCTATACACGCTAAAAGTAGTGATTGTTTACATGGAGTCTGGCTCTATACACGCTAAAAGTAGTGATTATTTACATGGAGTCTGGCTCTATACACACTAAAAGTAGTGATTATTTACATGGAGTCTGGCTCTATACACGCTAAAAGTAGTGATTATTTACATGGAGTCTGGCTCTATACACGCTAAAAGTAGTGATTATTTACATGGAGTCTGGCTCTATACACGCTAAAAGTAGTGATTATTTACATGGAGTCTGGCTCTATACACGCTAAAAGTAGTGATTATTTACATGGAGTCTGGCTCTATACACGCTAAAAGTAGTGATTATTTACATGGAGTCTGGTGGGTTTAGAGATGGCGTTTTCAGGGCTGTTCTCTTTGAAATTGGTCAAATCCGGAGTTTCAGTGGTTCAAAATCCCAGTTCAGCAGACATCTCCTCCTCCTCCTCTCTCTTTGCTCCGTCATCTCTCTGGAAACTACAAATGAGCATCTCTGTGAATTTGCCTTCACGCTGCCTGACCTCAACGACATCACCGATCATCATCAGCCGTCACGATGAACAGCTCGGGCCGAGCGGCGGCGACCCCTCTGACACCGATCTCATCAAAAAACCTCTAAGCCGTGATAACAGTTAATCCAGCGGTTCAGACTATCCGGCACACACAAACAAGGAAGCCCGTCTCCATCAGTCAACCGCAGTGTTTTCGGACGGGAGAATGTAAAGAAGATGGAGAGAGTTCATCAGGACGGCGGGCGGAGCAGAGAGAAACAGACTGTGAGGACTTTTCGAGGCCGCTGTCTCTTAAAGACGACCCGTACATTAATCTCGCAGCACAAACACACAAAATGCAACCAGTACTATCTGCAATGGAAGATGGAGGTAACAGTGTTACATTGTGTGACGGTACGTATATTTAAATGTTGCAAAGCACCGATAGTCAACACTACAATATCGTTGCGGTATCGATATCGAGGTATTTGGTCATAAATATCGTGATATTTGATTTTCTCCGCATCGCCCGGCTCTATATTAAATCTTTAAAAAATAAAATGATTATAGTTTGTTTTTCTTTTGCAAGGATCTGTACCAAACAAAGATGTTTTCTGTAGTCTGTAGGATAGGATCTGTAGGCGGTGACGTCGTCTCTGGAGCCCCAAAATACTTCATTCAGAACGGTTTGACGCGTATTTTGCCTTTAACAAATACTGCGTCCCTCTGCAATTTGGATACTGCACTAGTTCATGTTGTGATTTCGATAAAATTGCGATTAATTGCGCAGCCCTAATTACCAGCGTATCTCTGTGTATACTTCGACCACAGCCACACACACACACACACTCTGTGTCTTTGCCTGTGTGTGTGTGTGTCTTTGCCTGTGTTGTGTGTGTGTGTGTGTGTGTGTGTGTGTGTGTGTGTGTGTGTGTGTGTGTGTGTGTGTGTGTGTGTGTGTGTGTGCGTGTGTGTCTTTGCCTGTGTTGTGTGTGTGTGTGTGTGTGTGTGTGTGTGTGTGTGTGTGTGTGTGTCTTTGCCTGTGTGTGTGTGTGTGTGTGTGTGTGTGTGTGTGTGTGCGTGTGTGTCTTTGCCTGTGTGTGTGTGTGTGTGTGTGTGTCTTTGCCTGTGTGTGTGTGTGTGTGTGTGTGTGTGTGTGTGTGTGTGTGTGTGTGTGTGTGTGTGTGTGTGTGTGTGTCTTTGCCTGTGTGTGTGTGTGTGTGTGTGTGTGTGTGCGTGTGTGTGTGCGTCTTTGCCTGTGTGTGTGTGCGTGTGCGTCTTTGCCTGTGTGTGTGTGTGTGTGTGTGCGTGTGTGTGTGCGTCTTTGCCTGTGTGTGTGTGTGTGTGTGTGTGTGTGTGTGTGTGTGTGTGTGTGTGTGTGTGTGTGTGTGTGTGTGTGTGTGTGTGTGTGCTGGCCTTGAATGGGCGCCCTGAGTGCCAGACTGAGAAAGTGGATTCACTTTTCATCATGACAGGCAATCGACCACCTTCTCCCACCGTGTGTGTGTGTGTGTGTGTGTGTGTGTGTGTGTGTGTGTGTGTGTGTGTGTGTGTGTGTGTGTGTGTGTGTGTGTGTCTAGCTGAAGGACAAATTGTAAAAAAGACTTTAAGGTAAGAGAGAGACCGAGAATGAACAGACTGAAGAATAAAGAGCGCTTGCAGCTCATTTCTTCGTCGCTCCTCTTCAGGAATCCAGCGAGCACCAACTGATCCGAGCCGTAATCAATCTGCAGACTCACATCCGAGATCAGCCACACATTGCTGTTTAATCTCTGTGAAACCCTGATTTCACGCAGCTTCTTTGTCTTTTCCTCTGGTTGGATCGCAGATTCGAGGCAGTCTGGAGACGCTCGCCAAAATAACTCTGGCGTCAACATGAATCTGTCTCTTCTGTTCTTTACACAGAAAAAGTCTTAAAGACGAATGGAAGAGCTGCGTCTGAACGCCAGGGATGGAAACGGGCTAAGTTGTGATTTCTTTTCGTCGATCAACATGCAACATTTTGTCTTTATGGGTCAACATTTTAAATTACTATACTTTTTTTATGTTTTGGTCCTCTTTTCAACCCTATTCCCGACGTTTTTGGCATTTTTTCCAAGTTTTTTTGACACGTTTTCCAACGTTTTTTTCAATGTTTTTTTCAATGTTTTGGTCCTCTTTTCGACCGTTTTACTACGTTTTTCACATTATTTTTCAAGTTTTTTTGTCATGTTCTCCGACGTTTTAGTATTAGTTTTTTCAACATTTTTTTTTATGTTTTGGTCCTCTTTTCAACCCTATTCCCGACATTTTTTTCAATGTTTTGGTCCTCTTTTCAACCCTATTCCCGACGTTTTTTGACATTTTTTTCCAAGTTTTTTTGTCGCATTTTCCAAAGTGTTTTTTTTCAATGTTTTTTTTCAACGTTTTTTTTCAAGTTTTTTTTCAATGTTTTGTTCCTCTTTTTGACCGTTTTCACGACGTTTTTGACATTTTTTTCCAAGTTTTTTTGTCACGTTTTCCGACGTTTTTTTCAACGTTTTTTTCAATGTTTTTTTCAATGTTTCGGTCCTCTTCTCAACCCTATTCCCGACGTTTTTGAAATTTTTTTCAAAGTTTTTTTGTCGCATTTCCAACGTTTTTTTTAAACTTTTTTTTCCAATGTTTTTTTTTCAACGGTTTTTTTCCAAGTTTTTTTCAATGTTTTGGTCCTCTTTTTGACCTTGTTCCCGACGTTTTTGACATTTTTTCCTAATTTTTTTGTCACGTTTTCCGACATTTTTTTCAACGTTTCTTTCAATGTTTTGGTCCTCTTTTCAACCCTATTCCCGACGTTTTTGAAATTTTTTTCAAAGTTTTTTTGTCGCATTTCCAACGTTTTTTTTAAACTTTTTTTTCGAATGTTTTTTTTTCAACGGTTTTTTTCCAAGTTTTTTTCAATGTTTTGGTCCTCTTTTTGACCTTGTTCCCGACGTTTTTGACATTTTTTCCTAATTTTTTTGTCACGTTTTCCGACGTTTTTTTCAATGTTTTTTTCAATGTTTTGGTCCTCATTTTGACCGTTTTCCCGACGTTTTTGAAATTTTTTTCCAAATTTTTTGTCCTGTTTTTCAACGTTTTTTTCAACGTTTTTTTCAACGTTTTTTTCAACGTTTTTTTCAACGTTTTTTTCAACGTTTTTTTCAACGTTTTTTCAACGTTTTTTTCAACGTTTTGGTCCTCTTCTCAACCCTATTCCCGACGTTTTTGACATTTCTTTTCCACGTTTTTTTGTTGCATTTTCCAAAGTTTTTTTAAACTTTTTTTTCCAATGTTTTTTTTCAACTTTTTTTTTCCAACTTTTTTTCAATGTTTTTGTCCTCTTTTTGACCTTTTTCCCGACGTTTTTGAAAATTTTTTCCTTATTTTTTTGTCACGTTTTCCGACATTTTTTTCAACTTTTTTTTCAATGTTTTTTTTCAATTTTTTTTTCAATGTTTTGGTCCTCTTTTCAACCCTATTCCCAACGTTTTTGAGATTTTTTTCCAAGTTTTTTTGTCACGTTTTCTGACGTTTTTTTCAATGTTTTGGTCCTCTTTTCATGCCTATTCCCGACATTTTTGACATTTTTTTCCATGTTTTTTTTGTAATGTTTTCTGACATTTTTTTCAACGTTTTTTTCAACGTTTTTTTCAACGTTTTTTTCAATGTTTTTTTCTATGTTTTTTTCTATGTTTTTTTCAACGTTTTGGTACTCTTTTCAACCCTCTTCCCGACGTTTTTGGCATTTTTTTCCAAGCTTTTTTGTAACGTTTTCTGACATTTTTTTCAACATTTTTTTCAATGTTTTTTTTCAATGTTTTTTTCAAAGTTTTGGTACTCTTTTCAACCCTGTTCCCGACGTTTTTGACATTTTTTTTTCAATTTTGTTTTGTCATGTTCTCCGACGGTTTTTTCAACGTTTTTTTATGTTTTGGTCCTCTTTTCAACCCTATTCCCAACATTTTTTTCAATGTTTTGGTCCTCTTTTTAACCCTATTCCCGACGTTTTTGACATTTTTTTCCAAGTTTTGTTGTCGCATTTTCCGACATTTTTTTCAATGTTTTTTTCAATGTTTTTATCAATGTTTTGGTCCTCTTTTTGACCGTTTTCCCGACGTTTTTGAAATTTTTTTCCAAATTTTTTGTCCTGTTTTTCAACGTTTTTTTCAACGTTTCTTTCAATGTTTTTTTCAACGTTTTGGTCCTCTTCTCAACCCTATTCCCGACGTTTTTGACATTTCTTTTCCACGTTTTTTTGTTGCATTTTCCAAAGTTTTTTTAAACTTTTTTTTCCAATGTTTTTTTTAAACTTTTTTTTTCCAAGTTTTTTTCAATGTTTTTGTCCTCTTTTTGACCTTTTTCCCGACGTTTTAGAATTTTTTTTCCTTATTTTTTGTCACGTTTTCCGACATTTTTTTCAACATTTTTTTCAATGTTTTTTTTCAATTTTTTTTTCAATGTTTTGGTCCTCTTTTCAACCCTATTCCCAACGTTTTTGAGATTTTTTTCCAAGTTTTTTTGTCACGTTTTCTGACGTTTTTTTCAATGTTTTGGTCCTCTTTTCGACCGTTTTCCGCTGTTTTTCACATCATTTTCCACGTTTTTTTGTCACGTTTTCCCACATTTTTTTCATTGTTTTTTTTGCAATGTTTTTTTCAACGTTTTGGTCCTCTTTTCATGCCTATTCCCGACGTTTTTGACATTTTTTTCCATGTTTTTTTTGTAATGTTTTCTGACATTTTTTTCAACGTTTTTTTCAATGTTTTTTTCAATGTTTTTTTCTATGTTTTTTTCTATGTTTTTTTCAACGTTTTGGTACTCTTTTCAACCCTCTTCCCGACGTTTTTGGCATTTTTTTTTCAATTTTGTTTTGTCATGTTCTCCGACGGTTTTTTCAACGTTTTTTTATGTTTTGGTCCTCTTTTCAACCCTATTCCCAACATTTTTTTCAATGTTTTGGTCCTCTTTTTAACCCTATTCCCGACGTTTTTGACATTTTTTTCCACGTTTTTTTGTCGCATTTTCCAACGTTTATTTATCCAAGTTTTTTTTTTCCAAGTTTTTTTGTCACGTTTTCCGACATTTTTTTCAATGTTTTTTTCAATGTTTTTATCAATGTTTTGGTCCTCTTTTTGACCGTTTTCCCGACATTTTTGAAATTTTTTTCCAAATTTTTTGTCCCGTTTTTCAACGTTTTTTTCAACGTTTTTTTTTTACGTTTTTTTCAATGTTTTTTTCAACGTTTTGGTCCTCTTCTCAACCCTATTCCCGACGTTTTTGACATTTTTTTCCCACGTTTTTTTGTTGCATTTTCCAAAGTTTTATTAAAAAAATTTTTCAAATGTTTTTTTTCAACGTTTTTTTTCCAAGTTTTTTTCAATGTTTTGGTCCTCTTTTTGACCTTGTTCCCGACGTTTTTGACATTTCTTTCCTAATTTTTTTGTCACGTTTTCCGACATTTTTTTCAACATTTTTTTCAATGTTTTGGTACTCTTTTCAACCCTGTTTCCGACGTTTTTCAAATCATTTTCCAAGTTTTTTTGTCATGTTTTCCGACATTTTTTTTAATGTTTTTTTTCAATTTTTTTTCAATGTTTTGGTCCTCTTTTCAACCCTATTCCCAACGTTTTTGAGATTTTTTTCCAAGTTTTTTTGTCACGTTTTCTGACGTTTTTTTCAATGTTTTTTTCAATGTTTTGGTCCTCTTTTCGACCGTTTTCCGCCGTTTTTCACATCATTTTCCACGTTTTTTTGTCACGTTTTCCCACATTTCTTTCATTGTTTTTTTTGCAATGTTTGTTTCAATGTTTTGGTCATCATTTGACATCTTTTCCAAGTTTTTTTGTTAGGTTTTTGTCTTAAAAAAAGTGTGTCACGTTTTTTTCTTAAAAAATGAAAAAAAAAAAAAAATATTCAATCTGTAAACGTTGAGGATGAGTTACTCACAGTCTTTAAATTTGCGGAGAGAGAGACGTGACGAGAGGTGACGCCTCCAGCCGGACAGGTCGCAGTTGTGAGGGGACAGGAAGTGCTCACTGTGTTCCAGGAAGTAAACAGGAAGTCGGAGGCGGGGGTGGACCCCCTCAGAAGTCCTGCAACAACACAAAAAAGACAAAAGAAATATGACAATAAGATGAGATGGCACTTTTTACTACACTTTGTAGCCATGTGGGCACTGTGTGAACACCCTGTGGATGCTGTGTGAACGCCGTGTGGACGCCTTGTAGACGCCGTGTGGACGCCGTGTGAACGCCATGACTCTCTCCTCTGAGCCATTTGAACACAATCCTCCTCTTAATGAAGCCAAAGCGGCCGGCGCTCGTTAGTGCGGTACTGCACGACTTAACCTTTCCCAGCGGCGATGGGAGCCATTATACGGCGAGTGGCGTCCAATTAGAGGCGCCCTCCACCCTAACGAGGTCAAACACTGGAGGATCATGGGAGATTGCAGAGCAGCACAGAGCCGGCGTGAGTCCGAGACAGGATGTTCAACACCATCTCTGCAACATCTCAAACGCAGCGCTGGAATGTAGCTAAGTACATTTACTCCAGTACTGTACTTAAGTACAAATGTTGAGGTACTTGTACTTTACTTTTCATGTCACTTTCTACTTCTACTCTGCTACATTTCAGAAGGAAATATTGTACTTTTTACTCCACTACATTCATGTTACAGCTTTAGTTACTAATTACTTTAGTTACTAGTTACTTTACACGTTAAGATTCCTGCACACAGAACACATGTAGTTTATAAAATATGATGTTTCATAATGAATGAAACTAGCCGACAATATAACGGACTACAAGTCCAGCTGAGATGATCAGACCATTAAACACACAACTCTGGATCATTCCCTCTTTCTCTTCCTCTCTCTCTTCCTCTTTCTCTCTCCCTCTCTCTCTCTCTCTGTCTCTTTATGTAATCTCTGAAAAGTCTTTATTGGCAGGATGAGAGTTTGTGCTGCCAGAGCTTTCACAAGAACACAATAACTGACAAACAAGTATCAACAAACAGGGAAACGCTGAGATCAGACAGCAGCGTCGGAGGACACTAGTCTCCAAACACACACGTCATACTTGAGGGTGTTCATCAGCTTATTAAACAGGCACCGTTCACACTTCATACTGGAGGTCACCCGTTGGTTTGTGGAGATCTGCTATGTGTCGTGGAGATTGCCGTTACGGGCGCAGCCGTCCTGGTTGCGGATGTGACGATTTTAGACGAGAGGGACGAGTGAGGGAGGAGCCACCTTACGTTACACACTTTCACTGGCTATCACATCATAGCCACGCCCTAAAACACCCCCTGCTTTATCACCAATTTCAAAATAAAGGAGACCATAATTCAAAAAATGAGCATCATTCTGTGTTGCAGAACACTTAAAACTAGCGATTGAGACCTTAAACTCATTATGAAAATGTTTACTGAGGTAATAAATCAAGTGAGAAGTGGGTCACTTTCTCATAGACTTCTACAGAAACCGACCTCCTCTTGCAACCGCACGTGTACGCCCCCTGCTGGAATTCAGATATAATGCAGGTTTAAGGCACTTCAGCATTTGACTCACTTCGCCGAACCGGATGTGTTGTCCGTTAATATACAGTCTATGGGAGTTCATTGCTTATTAAACACACACAGGCACCGTTCACACGTCATACATTAGGGGATTCATCAGCTTATTAAACACATAGGCACCGTTCACACTTCATACTTGAGGGTGTTCATCATAGTTTGGCATTGCCAGATATATCTCCACAGCACTGCAGAAGGTGTGCGTGTGTATGTGTGTGTGTGTGTGTGTGTTAGTGTGCGCATCTTTGTGTGTGTGTGTGTGTGTGTGTGTGTGTGTGTGTGTGTGTGCGCACAAATCTTTCACAACATTTTCAGAGGATAATTCTCCGTTTGCGTGTAAACAAAGGGAACTGTCTCAGTTTTTCAAAGTAACCACGTACAGGTAAACAGGGCCAGAGAAACTGCGGGGAAGTGACACAAAGTTGAAAAAAATAAAAAAATAAACTCAAATATTCGGAGGCTTTTGGCGGAAACATTCCCAGAAGCTCCGCCCCTCTCGTTCCCGTCAGCATCAGGACTCTGAGATCAGTAACATCGTCCTCGTCTCTAAGGTAAGAGAAGAACAAAGAGTGTTGTTAGATCCTTCTCCCTCTGCTTCCACGTGAGGCGTTTCATCCCGTTATCTCCGAGTGAAGACGTCTTTGACAGCATCTTGATCTATCCGGCGGCGAGCGCCGCCGTCACAGTAACAGAAACATCTTCAACAAAGAGAAAGAGCGCAAGAACCACAGGAGAAGCGTCGGCTCGGCTTGGAGAGAAGAAAGGATTAATTCATCTCTTCTCTGCGTCTCACAGCGTGATCAACGCCGGCCGCCGTGACCTCATGTCACCCCCACCGGCCACCGTGACCTCACGTCAACCTCATCGGCCGCCGTGACCTCACATCACCACCACCGGCCGCCGTGACCTCATGTCACCCCCCACCAGTCGCCGTGACCTCACGTCACTCCATCGGCCGCCGTGACCTCACATCACCACCACCGGCCGCCGTGACCTCACATCACCACCACCGGCCGCCGTGACCTCACGTCACCCCCCACCAGCCGCCGTGACCTCACCTCACCGTCACTTGCCGCCGTGACCTCACGTCACCGCCACTGGCCGGCGTGACCTCACGTCACCCCCATCGGCCGCCGTGACCTCACATCACCACCACTGGCCGCCATAACCTCACGTCACCCCCATCGGCTGCCGTGACCTCACATCACCCCCATCGGCCGCTGTGACCTCACGTCACCCCCCACCGGCCGCCGTGACCTCACGTCACCCCATACCGGCCGCCGTGACCTCACGTCACCCCCACCGGCCACCATGAACTCACTTCACTGTCACTGGCCACCGTGACCTCACTTCACCCCCACCCAGCTGTTATTTAAATCCTGCTGTATATTCAGGGAGGCCGAGTCATTTTCTGACATGTTATGGATATATACAGTATATATAAATAGATTTGTAGATGGATGGATAAATAGAGAGATGGACAGATAGACAGATAGATAGATAGATAGATAGATAGATAGATAGATAGATAGATAGATAGATAGATAGATAGATAGATAGATAGATAGATAGATAGATAGATAGATAGATAGATAGATAGATAGATAGATAGATACGAGTTCAATGTGTTCTATTTACAAGTCAGATTTGTCTGAAGATGGACAGATGTGTACGACAGACACACACACACACTCACACACGGACACACACACACACACACACACACACACACACACACACACACACACACACACACCATGTTGGGCTCCTCGGATCCTGGTTTCCATGGGGATGTGTCTCACCTCCTCCTCCTAGCCAATTCCATCTTTCCAAGAAGAAGTTCAAAGACAGCCAATGAGGATGCAGCTTCAAGTCGGGAGTTATTTTTAACCTCCGTGTGAGCAAGACAGACACGCGCGCACACACACACATACACACACACACACACACACACACACACACACACACACACACACACACACACACACACACACACACACACACACACACACACACACACACACACACACGGGGGAGAGTTTTGTTTTTTCTGCACAAACACACTTGCATCACAGTGATCTTCTCTCTCTCTCTGTAACTGATGACATCACTGCGAATAAGACGCTGTGCAACGCATTCTCATGAATGGGTGCGTACGACATCTTACCAACACTGGCCGGTCACATGGCGCCGGCTGTCGGGCATTTTTCAGCTGACATTGCAGTTCACTTTAGCCGACAAAGCGAGCGTCACACAGCAACAACAGTTAAGTTTAGCCACCAAAATGATTAGTTAAGATTAGAACAGAAAGATTGTGGATTGGATTAAAAACCTGGACCCCTTAAGTAGTACTTCCAGGACATGAGCACCTGTTTCCTGGGTGAAAGTCTTGTGTTTTCTCCTTAACTTCTTCAGGACATGAACACCTGTTTCCTGGGTGAAAGTCTTGTGTTTTCTCCTTAACTTCTTCAGGACATGAACACCTGTTTCCTGGGTGAAAGTGTTGTGTTTTCTCCTTAACTTCTTCAGGACATGAACACCTGTTTCCTGGGTGAGAGTCTTGTGTTTTCTCCTTAACTTCTTCAGGACATGAATACCTGTTTCCTGGGTGAAAGTCTTGTATTGTCTCCTTAACTTCTCCAGGACATGAACACCTGTTTCCTGGGTGAAAGTCTTGTGTTTTCTCCTTAACTTCTTCAGGACATGAACACCTGTTTCCTGGGTGAAAGTCTTGTATTGTCTCCTTCACTTCTTCAGGACATGAACACCTGTTTCCTGGGTGAAAGTCTTGTGTTTTCTCCTTAACTTCTTCAGGACATGAACACCTGTTTCCTGGGTGAAAGTCTTGTATTGTCTCCTTCACTTCTCCAGGACATGAACACCTGTTTCCTGGGTGAAAGTCTTGTGTTTTCTACTTAACTTCTCCAGGACATGAACACCTGTTTCCTGGGTGAAAGTCTTGTGTTTTCTCCTTAACTTCTTCAGGACATGAACACCTGTTTCCTGGGTGAAAGTCTTGTATTGTCTCCTTCACTTCTCCAGGACATGAACACCTGGTTCCTGGGTGAAAGTCTTGTGTTTTCTCCTTAACTTCTTCAGGACATGAACACCTGTTTCCTGGGTGAAAGTCTTGTGTTTTCTCCTTAACTTCTTCAGGACATGAACACCTGTTTCCTGGGTGAAAGTCTTGTGTTTTCTCCTTAACTTCTTCAGGACATGAACACCTGTTTCCTGGGTGAAAGTCTTGTGTTGTCTCTTTAAATTCTTCCAGGACATGAACACCTGGTTCCTGGGTGAAAGTCTTGTGTTTTCTCCTTAACTTCTTCCAGGACATGAACACCTGTTTCCTGGGTGAAAGTCTTGTGTTTTCTCCTTAACTTATTCCAGGACATGAGCACCTGTTTCCTGGGTGAAAGTCTTGTGTTTACTCCTTAACTTCTTCAGGACATGAACACCTGTTTCCTGGGTGAAAGTCTTGTGTTTTCTCCTTAACTTCTTCAGGACATGAACACCTGTTTCCTGGATGAAAGTCTTGTGTTTTCTCCTTAACTTCTTCAGGACATGAACACCAGTTTCCTGAGTGAAAGTCGTGTGTTTTCTCCTTAAGTTCGTCAGGACATGAACACCTGTTTCCTGGGTGAAAGTCTTGTGTTTTCTCCGTAACTTCTTCCAGGACATGAACACCTGTTTCCTGGGTGAAAGTCTTGTGTTTTCTCCTTAACTTCTTCAGGACATGAACACCTGTTTCCTGGATGAAAGTCTTGTGTTTTCTCCTTAACTTCTTCAGGACATGAACACCAGTTTCCTGAGTGAAAGTCGTGTGTTTTCTCCTTAAGTTCGTCAGGACATGAACACCTGTTTCCTGGGTGAAAGTCTTGTGTTTTCTCCGTAACTTCTTCCAGGACATGAACACCTGTTTCCTGGGTGAAAGTCTTGTGTTTTACTTTTCAGTGTTATACTGTATGTACGAGCCCTTCATGAGAACAGCCTCCAACCCTTTGCAGTGACACAGGTAACGTTACGTTGTTCTGCAGCCTGCAGCAGAATAAAGACGTCTGAATGTTTCAGGTGTTTTCAGCTGGATAAGTGGTAGTTCACGCCGCCGGGTTAAAGCGAGCCTGGTTGGATCCTATCATCTGAAATAACAGCCTGACAGCACAAAACGGCTGGTTTTCAAAACACTGAAGAGGCCAATTTAACCCCCGCCGGCGGTCCCACAGCTTTCAGACAGACAGAGAGACAGACAGGCAGACACACAGACTAAGAGACAGACAGACAGACAGAGAGACAGACAGACAGACAGACAGACAGGGAGACGGCTCAATCTGAAATGCAGCGAAGCTAAACATCTGTCTCCGTGTGACGTTTGACGGTTCACACCCTTCATACGGGTCCAAATGGGATGTGAGGACACAAACCTGTCAAGCTGTCAGCAGCTGACTCACCAGCTGTTTCAAGTTATCTGAAGCCCCGAGAGGACGGTTGACACGTATATCTTTAAACACGGAGACGCACTGGTAAGAGCCAATGAGGTTCAACCACGTATCAGCTCATTTAAATATCTCACGTTAATGTGTTGTGTCAACAGTTAACTTCATTTAATATTGTCTGTGGCGTTTTGTGTTGCGGGGTGTAAATGTTCCACCAGAACAACTTCCTTCCTGAGACTATTTAGCAGAGCCGCCCGAGACCGTTGTGATTGGTTTAAAGAAATGCAAAACAACCCGGAGAGATTTTTTTCTCCAATCCCAGAATGCATCTGTGGTGGAGCCAGACCTTCTTTCGAGGCGCTGTGGAGATAGAGCTGTCAATGCGAGACTATGAGACATTCACTGCTCAGCTAGCGGATTCACGCATGCACGTACACACACACTCTCACTCTCTCACAAACTCTCTCACACACACACACACACACACACACACACACACACACACACACACACACACACACACTCACACACACCTTGACATTTCCGTCTGGCTGACATCTCTCAGACTAACAAGCTCGGGGAACAGCAGCCCTAACAAAGACAGATCGGCTGGCGACAACACACTGAATGTCACAGTGTGTGTGTGTGTGTGTGTGTGTGTGTGTGTGTGTGTGTGTGTGTGTGTGTGTGTGTGTGTGTGTGTGTGTGTCTGTGTATCTGTGTGTGCCTGTGTGTGTGTGTGTGTGTTTGTGTGTGTGTGTCTGTGTATCTGTGTGTATCTGTGTGTGTCTGAGTGTGAGTGTGTGTGTGTGTGCATCTGTGTATCTGTGTGTGTGTCTGTGTGTGTGCATGCGTGCGTGTGTGTGTGTGTGTGTGTGTGTGTGTGTATCTGTGTGTGTGTGTGTGTGTGTGTGTGTGTGTGTGTGTGTGTTAACCACAGCGTGAGGCACTCAGCCGTTTGGAGAAAATGACTTTCTGCTCATTTCTGAGAGAAGATGAATTGTGTGTTTTCGCTGAACGTCGCCTCCTCGCCTCCTTCATTCAAAGAAAACAGCGGCGATGACACAGAGCGGCGGTCTGTGATCACAAATTGTCTTCTTCTCTCCTTTCAGACCAATTTAGATGATTCACGAGCGGTAAGAAAAAAGGCTTCAAATAATCTGTCAACGCGGCCGTTATCACGCTCCAACAGCTCTTAGACAGGAACCTGTGGCTGTGACAGACAAGAAATGATTAAATCAATAAATAAATAAATCACAATAGTGAGCTTTCCTGATTTCCTCCAGAGGGTCGTTCTGAGCAAAAAGTGCCCGATCACCTTTAGTTTTTTTAGGCAACGTGACATCATGACTGGCGGGTTGTCTGTACGCATTTTGAGCGCCGTATACAGCGGACGGGTTGGAAAGATTATTTATGAAAAGAAGAAAGCGAAGGTTGAGTTTAGGAAATGTGACACGTGGGACACGAAGGATGGACTCAAAAACGCCCGATCACCTTTAGTTTTTTAGGGGTGAAAATGCCTGATCACCTTTAGTTTTTTTAGGGGTGAAAATGCCCGATAACCTGTAGTTTTTTTAGGGGTGAAAATGCGCAATCACCTTTAGTTTTTTAGGGGTGAAAATGCCTGATCACCTTTAGTTTTTTTAGGGGTGAAAATGCGCGATCACCTTTAGTTTTTTTAGGGGTGAAAATGCGCGATCACCTTTACTTTTTTAGGGGTGAAAATGCCTGATCACTTTTAGTTTTTTAGGTGTAAAAATGCTCGATCACCTTTAGTTTTTTAGGGGTGAAAATGCCCGATCACCTTTAGTTTTTTAGGGGTGAAAACGCCCGATCACCTTTAGTTTTTTAGGTGTGAAAATGCCTGATCACCTTTACTTTTTTAGGTGTGAAAATGCCCGATCACCTTTACTCTTTTAGGGGTGAAAATGCCCGATCACCTTTACTTTTTTAGGGGTGAAAACGCCCGATCACCTTTACTATTTCAGGGCTGAAAATGCCTGATCACCTTTAGTTTTTTCAGGGCTAAAAATGCCCGATCACCTTTACTTTTTCAGGGGTGAAAACGCCCGATCACCTTTAGTTTATTTAGGGATGAAAATGCCTGATCACCTTTAGTTTATTTAGGGATGAAAATGCGCGATCACCTTTAGTTTTTTAGGTGTGAAAACGCCCGATCACCTTTAGTTTTTTAGGGGTGAAAACGCCCGATCACCTTTACTTTTTCAGGGCTAAAAATGCCCGATCACCTTTACTTTTTCAGGGGTGAAAACGCCCGATCACCTTTAGTTTATTTAGGGATGAAAATGCGCGATCACCTTTAGTTTTTTAGGTGTGAAAACGCCCGATCACCTTTAGTTTTTTAGGGGTGAAAATGCCTGATCACCTTTAGTTTTTTAGGTGTGAAAATGCACGATCACCTTTAGTTTTTTTAGGGGTGAAAATGCGCAATCACCTTTAGTTTTTTAGGGGTGAAAATGCCTGATCACCTTTAGTTTTTTTTAGGTGTGAAAATGCCTGATCACCTTTAGTTTTTTTAGGGGTGAAAATGCCTGATCACCTTTAGTTTGTTAGGGGTGAAAATGCCCGATCACTTTTACTTTTTTTTAGGGTGAAAACGCCCGATCACCTTTAGTTTTTTTAGGGGTGAAAATGCCTGATCACCTTTAGTTTTTTTAGGGGTGAAAATGCGCGATCACCTTTAGTCTGTTAGGGGTGAAAACGCCCGCTCACCTTTAGCTTTTCAGGGGTGAAAATGCCCGATCGCCTTTAGTTTTTTTAGGGGTGAAAATGCGCAATCACCTTTAGTTTTTTTAGGGGTGAAAATGCCTGATCACCTTTAGTTTTTTAGGGGTGAAAATGCCTGATCACCTTTAGTTTTTTAGGTGTGAAAACGCCCGATCACCTTTAGCTTTTCAGGGATGAAAATGCCCGATCACCTTTAGTCTTTTAGGGGTGAAAATGCCTTCTCACCTTTAGTTTTTCAGGGCTGAAAATGCCCGATCACCTTTAGTTTTTTAGGTGTGAAAACGCCCCATCACCTTTAGTTTGTTAGGGGTGAAAACGCCCGATCACCTTTAGTCTGTTAGGGGTGAAAATGCCCAATCGCCTTTAGTCTTTTAGGGGTGAAAATGCCCAATCGCCTTTAGTTTTTAAGGGCTGAAAACGCCCGATCACCTTTAGTTTGTTAGGGGTGAAAACGCCCGATCACCTTTAGTCTGTTAGGTGTGAAAACGCCTGATCACCTTTAGTCTGTTAGGGGTGAAAATGCCCGATCACCTTTAGTCTTTTAGGGGTGAAAATGCCCGATCGCCTTTAGTTTTTTAGGTGTGAAAACACCTGGTCACCTTTAGTTTTCAGAGTCAAATAGTGACCTAACAGAGGATCTCAGGTTACATTTAGGCTTGTACGGGGTAAGTAGTCAGGTTATATTTTGAAACTATCCTGTACGAGCCTTGAAAGTGATCATTAACTTCTCAAAATCTACTCTTAAAACGGCCTCGGAGACAAAGAAGTGATTTTAAAATCTGTGTTACGTGTTCTCTCCTGTTGGACCCGGTTATGAGATGCATAACTAAGAGCAGTTCAGTTATTTTGTTTCTGCAGAGAAAGTTAAAGCAAAGATTTCAACCCTTTTGAACCATTCGCCGCGGCGCACGGACCTTTTTTTTCTGCCGTCAAACTAGAAAAAGTGGTTGATTCGGACACGCCCTAAACCCACCTTCGCCAGGCGCTTCACGCCGTGACCTCAGATCGTTAAAATAAGGCCCGTAATCTCACAATACACAGTGCTGTGTTCCTGCTTTTATTGCTCGAGTGAAGTACCACCCAGTATCTGTAGACATTGACTTTACACCACACACACCCACACACACACACACACACACACACACACACACAGTCAAATTGACTGCAGTCCAGAGCAGCCGAGCGAAGAGCCAAGAACAAATCAGATCTGAGCTCCATTAATTTGTCCTTCCAATAACGTCAGACACACCGCCGGCTCTTAAACACTCACACATAAGAGCTGCCTGCTGTGTGTGTGTGTGTGTGTGTGTGTGTGTGTGTGTGTGTGTGTTCTCTGCAGAGCTGCTGCAGCTCTTAATGCAGAAAAATGAAGGACAACTTTAGCAGCGGTAAGGTCAATCTCGGTCACAGTCGAGGTTTAAAAGTCTCATATTGTAAAAAACAAAAAACAATTGGATTACCGTGTCTTTTTGTTTTTATTTTGTTACGTGTAGCTGAACCGTCAGGGTACGTGAAGATACTGCAGGCGCCGTAAACACAGATGCTTAACTAAAGCCTACTTCAGCTTATATCTCTCTCTCTCTCTCTCTCTCTCTCTCTCTCTCTCTGAGACGTGTATGTAAGTGTGTCTGGCCCACCGACCTCCAGTAGGAGACAGTTCTGACATAATATATTCTCTTATCACGCAGCGATCACGCAAATCTATGGAGGCACAAAGTTCAAGTACTCCTCGGAAATATGTACATACGTATGTACTGTATGTATGTGTGTATGCACAGTATGTATGTATGTATGTATGTATGTATGTATGTATGTATGTATGTATGTATGTATGTATGTATGTATCTTATCTTAAACGAGCCGTTAGGACTTCCTGTACATTATGATGTCACAACTATACAATATATACAGTAGGTAGGTAGTGGCGTTACAGTCATTCCCCGACTGCGATGACGGTGCTGAGACTCCCGAGACCCATCCATACATACATACATACAGTGTATGATATCACAGATACCTGAGCACACGTGACAGCAGAGTAAAGATGCAGTTAACAGGGCGAACTCAGTCACGCCGTGCAGAGAGACAACGCTTCTGCTGACGCTGCTCTCTTCACAAACCAAGAAACAACAGTTCCCGACCTGCCGGCTCTTATCTGATCCTGCAGATCAAAGCTGCCTCCATCATCTCTCCACCACACCTCCATAATCTCTCCATACCTCCATCATATCTCCATCATCTCTCCATATCTCCGTCTCTGTAACATGAACCGTGTGTAAACATTCCCGTCTGGACCTTCACTCTCACTTCTCTTTCTTAAAGCCCCGGTGTGTAACGTTTGTAGTTGTTTATTATCAAAATCTGTGTTGCCCCTTCACAAACTTGTACTTTTTTTATGAATATTTACCACCACCATCAATTTCAAGTATTCCTATTGGCTTGAAATTTTACATTTGCGCTTACGTGAACTGGTGTAGACGCTCCATATTCATACATGAACTGGTGTAGACGCTCCATATTCATACATGAACTGGTGTAGACGCTCCATATTCATACATGAACTGGTGTAGACGCTCCATATTCATACATGAACTTGTGCAGACGCTCCATATTCATACATGAACTGGTGTAGACGCTCCATATTCATACATGAACTGGTGCAGACGCTCCATATTCATACATGAACTGGTGTAGAAGCTCCATATTCATACATGAACTGGTGTAGACGCTCCATATTCATACATGAACTGGTGTAGACGCTCCATATTCATACATGAACTGGTGTAGACGCTCCATATTCATACATGAACTGGTGTAGACGCTCCATATTCATACGTGAACTGGTGTAGACGCTCCATATTCATACGTGAACTGGTGTAGACGCTCCATATTCATACGTGAACTGGTGTAGACGCTCCATATTCATACGTGAACTGGTGTAGACGCTCCATATTCATACATGAACTGGTGTAGACGCTCCATATTCATACATGAACTGGTGTAGACGCTCCATATTCATACATGAACTGGTGTAGACGCTCCATATTCATACATGAACTGGGGTAGACGCTCCATATTCATACATGAACTGGTGTAGACGCTCCATATTCATACATGAACTGGTGTAGACGCTCCATATTCATACATGAACTGGTGTAGACGCTCCATATTCATACATGAACTGGTGTAGACGCTCCATATTCATACATGAACTGGTGTAGACGCTCCATATTCATACATGAACTGGTGTAGACGCTCCATATTCATACATGAACTGGTGCAGACGCTCCATATTCATACATGAACTGGTGTAGACGCTCCATATTCATACATGAACTGGTGTAGACGCTCCATATTCATACATGAACTGGTGTAGACGCTCCATATTCATACATGAACTGGTGTAGACGCTCCATATTCATACATGAACTTGAATAAAACACCCAAATTCAATGAAAGTAGTGAACTGATCATTTATCCTACTTGTGAAGAGCGTCGTACGGAACCATCCACGTTATTTTTTTGGGACATTTTGGTTTGACAGAAACCCCAAATTTCTGATCTAGAAACTTTTAGAAAATGGGTCAAATTAGACCGAGGAAGCAAACAGCAGCAGACGTAAAAAAGTCTTTAAAAAAAACGCCAGAAAAACTGTCAAAAAAAGCGTCTAACGTGTCGAATATGTGTTGAAAACCTCTGTCACTGCCCGATGTGAGTCGAGTGCAGATGTGAGATTCAAACGGTTTACGGCATATTGTTAACGTTAGCTCAAAACGCCATTCAAGTGACAGCCTTTGTTGTGTTTGATTGCTAACGTTAGCTCAAAACGCCATTTAAGTGACAGCCTTTGTTGTGTTTTATTGCTAACGTTAGCTCAAAACGCCATTCAAGTGACAGCCTTTGTTGTGTTTGATTGCTAACGTTAGCTCAAAACGCCATTCAAGTGACAGCCTTTGTTGTGTCTGATTGCTAACGTTAGCTCAAAACGCCATTCAAGTGACAGCCTTTGTTGTGTTTGATTGCTAACGTTAGCTCAAAACGCCATTCAAGTGACAGCCTTTGTTGTGTTTGATTGCTAACGTTAGCTCAAAACGCCATTGAAGTGACAGCCGTTGTTGTGTTTGATTGCTAACGTTAGCTCAAAACGCCATTCAAGTGACGGCCTTTGTTGTGTT
>CM042438.1:2078373-2085873 GCA_023631565.1 Gymnocephalus cernua | reverse complement strand
TTATTCGAAGGTCAATGTCAGCGTCATAAAAGAATGAATCTGCCCACAAATTATCTGATGAGCTTCATAAAAAGTCTCAAAGTTTCCCCACAAACGGAGAGTTTAAAGGATATTTATCAGCAGAAGACAAAAGCAGACGTGTCTTTTCCGACTTTCTCGCCGCTTTTTTCGCCATATTTTTCCCCGACTTCATTCTTGTTTTTCGTTACCTTTTTTTGGGACAATAATTCCGACTTTTGTTACATTTTTTGGAAAGAAAATTCTGACTTTTGGCACCTTTTCCATCGCCTTTTTAGGATAAATAATTCAGACTTTTGTCGCCTCTTCTAAAAAAAAATCCTGACTTTTGTCATATTTTTTGGAAAGAAAATTCTTACTTTTGCCGCTTATATCTCGAATTTTTTTTTGACTTCTGCCGCTTTTTTTGTTAAAAAATATGTTTTACTTCCGTCGTCTTTTTTTGAAAAAAATGTGTCTTTTGTCACGTTTAAAAAAAAATAATCAACTTCTGTGGCATTTGTTGTAAAAAAAATTGCTTTACTTCCATCGCCGTTTTTCGGAAATATTTGTTTTTTGACTTTAGTCGCGCTTTCCTAAAAACTTTTTTTTTTTTAACTTTTGTCGCATTTTCATAGATTTATTTTTACTTCAGTTGCCTTTTTTCGGGAAAAAATTCGTCTTTTGTCACATTTAAAAAAAGCATTTTTTTCGGATTTTGTTTTTTTTACCTTTCTCGCCTTTTTTCCCCAAAAAATATTCCGACTTTGTGCGCCATACTCAACATTTTTTTTTTACTTTTGTCGTGAAAAAAAGAATTCTGTTGCGTTTTTCTGAATAATTTTTTGTACTTCTGTCGACTATTTTGTCGAAATTGATAATTTTTTTTACTTCTGTCGCTTTTTTGTAAAAAAATTGTTTTACTTCCGTCGCCTTTTGGCGGAAGAAAAAAATCAACATCTGTTGCGTTTTTTGGAATTTTCATTTGACTTGTTTTTTTCAATCATTATTTTTTTCAATCATTATTTTTTTGTCTTTTGTTTTTTTAAAAAAAAAAGAATTTGACTTCTGTCGCATTTTTTGTAAAAAAAATGTTTTACTTTTGTTGCGTATTTCATTGCGGTTTTTTGAGAAAAAAAACCTGACTTTTGTTGCATTTTTTGGAAATTTTTATTCCAACTGTTGGCACATTTTTCAACACTTTTTTTCCGACTTCTGTCACGTTTTTCAAAAAAACTTCCCAACGTCACATTTTTTGGAATTTCTTCCTAACTTTTGTCGCTTTTTTGTGTATAAATATTCTACTTAAGTAAAATAACTCTTACTTTGATGAACTTTTACTTAAGGTCGAGTAAAATTACCGGAATATTATTAAGCTTTTTCTGAGTTTTCTTCAACATTTATTTCAACTTTTTTAACATGTTTTTTGACGTCATGTCGCTGTTTCACACCTTGTTTTGTATCTATTTTTTTTCACTCGTCTTTCTGCCTCCTGTTTCTTCCACTCCGCCCTGTCGGAGTCATTCTCTCCGTTTCTCTGACTGCTCCTCTTATCACTCCATCAGATCTCTCCTCTTTTATTGCTCTACCTTCATTTCTCTCTGTTTCCTCTCTTATTATTTCTCTCTCTCTCTCTCTCTCTCTCTGTCTCACTCTGCCCCCCGTAAGCTCCACTCCTGGTCTTCTCTCTTCCATCTTCCTCCTCTGTTTCCTGCTTTTCCTCTGTTACATCCTGCACATCTTTGTCACCCCCCCCCTCCCCCTCCTCTCAGTCCAGCAGACAGTTCATTGACATTCAGTTTGTGTTTCAGCCTAATTGATTGGATGTGTCCGTCACGCTGAGTGTCAAGCAGCGTCTTGATGAGGTGACAAAACAATTACAGCTCGCAGATGTCCGTCTCTGCCTGTCTGTCTGTCTCTCTGTCTGTCTCTCTGTCTGTCTGTCTGTCTCTCTGTCTGTCTGTCTCTCTGTCTCCCTGTCTGTCTCTCTGTCTGTCTGTCTGTCTCTCTGTCTGTCTGTCTCTCTGTCTGTCTGTCTCTTTCTGTCTGTCTCTCTGTCTGTCTGTGTCTGTCTGTCTGTCTCTCTGTCTGTCTGTCTCTTTCTGTCTGTCTCTCTGTCTGTCTGTGTCTGTCTGTCTGTCTCTCTGTCTGTCTGTCTCTTTCTGTCTGTCTCTCTGTCTGTCTGTGTCTGTCTGTCTGTCTCTCTGTCTGTCTGTCTCTCTGTCTGTCTGTCTCTGTCTCTTTTTTTACATTTTAAAAGGTCCACTAAATGGAGAGGCTGGCTGTATGTCCAAGTTTTGCTACGGATGCGACAAAATAAAAAAAAATTTTTTTGGGCCTTTCTCGACATTTTTTTCAGACTTCTGTCAAGTTTTTTGGAATTTTTTTGTACCTTTGTCGTTATTTCCGAAAAAAAAACATTCCGTCTTCTGTCGCGTCTTTTCAGAAAGAACTTTTTCAGACTTTTTTTTTTCAGACTTTTGTCGCCTTTTTTCCAAAAAAATAAGTTTTGTTGAATTTTTTGACCCTTTTTTCGACTTTTGGCGCGTTTTGTTTTTAAAAATAGTCCAGCTTCTGTAGCATTTTTTTTTTTTAATTCCTGAATTTTTTTCCGACTTTTGTCACTTTTTTGTGTATAAATATTCTACTTAAGTAAAATAACTCTTACTTTGATGAACTTTTACTTAAGGTCGAGTAAAATTACCGGAATATTATTAAGCTTTTTCTGAGTTTTCTTCAACATTTATTTCAACGTTTTTAACATGTTTTTTGACGACTTGTCGCTGTTTCACACGTATTTTATTTTTCTCCTTCCTGTATAATTTCTCCATCTCACTCGTCTTTCTGCCTCCTGTTTCTTCCCCTCCGTCCTGTCAGAGTCATTCTCTCCGTTTCTCTGATTGCTCCTGTTATCACTCCGTCAGATCTCTCCTCCTTTATTGCTCTACCTTCTTGTCTCCCCAGTGCATGCTGGGAACATGTTTCCCCCAGTGCATGCTGGCAACATTTCTCCCCCAGTGCATGCTGGGAACAATAAACATGACTGAATCAATGAAAAGAGGATTTTACTCCACAGCAGTGAGACAAAACAATAAAGTTAATTTATTAACTCGTCAATAAATAACGTACGTTATCTACTGCTGTTACTGTAGTCGATCCATTAAAACAGACGTTAAAGAACAAATATTGAATAATTTAATGCTCATCACTCCCTCCCTCCCTCCATCCCTCCCTCCCTCCCTCCTATAAATGTGACCGGGCGGTAAAAGGCAAGTTAATGGAGAGGTTTATTACACGGCTGTAAAACCAATTCATCTCTCTCTCTCTGTCTCTCTCTCTCTCTCTGTCTCTGTCTCTCTCTCTCTCTCTCTCTCTCTCTCTCTCTCTCTTTGTCTCTATGCAGCTCTCTCCATCTTTATATCCCACATATATCACTGCTCATTGAGTCTTTCCCTCCCTTCTTCATCCTTTCATCTCTTTTGCTCTGCGTCTGTTTTTCTCCTGGATTGAGTCTTTCAGTTCCAGTGAAGGGAAATCTTAACAACACAAAGATATTTCAGTCCTTCGACCTGTGTGTCAACAGTCTGTTTGTCTCTCCTGTTTCGATGTGAACAGAGCCGGCTCTGTAACCAATTGGGTTTTACCGGTTTGGTGTGGAAACACATGCGAGGTGACGCTTTGGGTCCTGCGAGGTGACGCTTTGGTGCGACGGGGCGCTTCATAGTGTGCGACCCAGCAGTCTCCCAGTCGTGTGGTTTGTTTTATCGTGTTCTTAAACTGTTTTAAACCGTGTCTTTAACTGTGGCGTGAGTGCGTATGAAAGAAATTACTTGTCAGTGTTTCAGTAATGCAGACTATGGGATTACTCGTGGAGCTTTTTGCAATTTTTTGCGTGTCAACGCTTCTTCTGGGCTTTGCCAGTCACGCCGTAGGACATGGTGTATACGGGAAAGTAAGCCGCGAGCTTCTCCTGTCCTTACGGACTTCTACAGTGGGAACTGTACCATCGGGCATACCGACGGAACTTTGTAGGCCGTCTAAGTCATCAGGACATCGGAAACGAGGAAGAAGAGGTGGTTTGCATCGGAGACTTAAGACTCTTCGGCTTGACAACCGCCGCAAATTACCACCACTTCCTTCGGTCCTGTTGTCAAATGTGCAGTCTATCAGAAACAAGATAGATGAGCTGGAAACATATGCCAAGTTTAAACGGGAAGTAAAAAACACTTGTCTCCTTGCCTTTACGGAAACATGGCTCGGTGATGCAAACCCGGACTCGGACCTGATCTTAACTGGGTTTGGAAGCCCAATTCGTATGGATCGGTCATCTGAGATCACCGGCAAGAACCGAGGAGGAGGCGTGTGCTTCTACGTGAACGAAAGGTACTGTAACACTGTCGTGATCAGAGAGAAGATATGTACCCCAGATATGGAATTGTTGACTATTTCTCTCCGTCCCTTTTATTTGCCGCGTGAATTTCAACAGCTCTTCTACACATTAGTGTACATTCACCCACGGGCCAATGCCTCAGTTGCTTCCCAGCTGATTGCTGACGTCACGCACAAACTGGACTCTATCTGTCCAGAGGCACCCAAGTTTATCCTTGGAGATTTTAATCATTGCAATTTAAAAAATACGTTGAGGACGTATGAACAGTATGTGACTTGTTCTACCACACAGAAGAACACTATGCTAGATTTATGCTATGGCTCAGTAAGTGGGGCTTATAAATCTCTGCCTATGCCTTCTTTTGGTGATTCTTACCATGGCAGTGTCTATCTTATGCCTGTATACAAACCATTTTTCAGGCGCCTAGAGCGGGAGGAAAGGACAGTGAAAATCTGGTCAGAGGCCAGCATCTCCTCCCTCCAGGCTTGCTTTGAGTGTACAGACTGGCAATGTTTTTATGATGGTTGTGATGATAATAATGAACTTACAGACACGGTTTCATCATATATCACATTCTGTGTGGATTCAGTAATTCCTTCTAAAAAAGTGGTTATTTTCCCAAATAATAAACCTTGGGTGACCAAAGAACTTAAATCAGCCATTAACAAAAAGAAAAGAATATTTTACTCAGGAAACTCCCTGGAGAAAAAAGCGGCTTCCAGAGAAGTTAAGGTCGAAATAAGGAAGGCAAAAAGGAATTACAGAAATAAAATAGAAAGTCTGTATTGTAGAGGGGACCTCAGGGCAGCCTGGTCAGGTATAAAATCCATGGCATCAATTAATCAATCTTCCTGTGGGACCAAGCAGGTCACTCATGTAAATGGTGTGGATAATGCAGACTTGGCAAATGGTTTTAATTCTTTCTTTTCTCGTTTTGAAAGGTCTGACTTTGTGAACGATATCTCTAAAAGGCGGGAATCTTTGGTTCCAGAGAATGGTCTAGTGATAACACAAAGTAACCTTTTCAAGAAAGTAAACATACGTAAAGCTGCTGGCCCTGACTCCATCTGTGGACGCGTTTTGCGTTATTGTGCGGACCAGCTCGGTGAGGTGTTTACAACTCTTTTTCAGATGTGTATCGAGTGTGGTCAGATTCCTGCCATATGGAAAACATCAATTATAATACCTGTCCCTAAATCTAATAATCCAAGAGAAATGAATGAATTCAGACCCGTGGCACTAACATCACTAGTGATGAAAACGTTTGAGAAAATACTTAAAGATGACATTGTCTCCCTAATCGATGGGAAATTAGATCCACTACAATTTGCCTATCAAGCTGGGAAAGGTGTGGATGACGCTAAGATTTTTATCTTAGATAGATTATATAAGCACCTTGAAAAACCTAAATCACATGCAAGACTTTTATTTGCTGATTTCTCTTCAGCTTTTAACAAGATGCAGCCTCATATTCTAATTGAGCGACTGGCCTCTTATTTTAATCTACCTGATCAGATTTTATTGTTGCTCTAAAATTTCTTAACAGATAGACTCCAGCAGGTATTGGTGAATGGCCACATGTCCAGTATCCTCACTTCAAACACAGGGTCTCCACAGGGCTGTGTCCTCTCTCCTTTGCTTTTTATTATGTACACAGATAGCTGCAGGACTTCACAACTGGGTAGCTACCTTGTGAAATTTTCTGATGACTCTGCCCTACTGTCACTTCTTCAGGGGGCCCAATCGGGCCATGGAAGTGCCTTACCACAATTTGTGAACTGGTGCGATGATAACTTCCTGGACCTTAATGTGACAAAAACCAAAGAGTTAATTATTGATTTTAGAAAGAATCGTTTTAACCCAGAAGACAGCATTATTCATGGAGAAAATGTTGAAATTGTAGAGACGTACAAGTATTTAGGAACCATGTTTGACTCCAACCTCAAGTTCGATAAAAACACAGAGTCAATCATTAAGCGGGGACAACAGAGAATCCACTTGATGCGGAAGCTAAATTCTTTCAATGTGTCGCAGAGGATCTTATGTAACTTTTATTATTCATTTATTGAAAGCCTTTTAACATTTTCTTTTATCTGCTGGTTTTATGGATTGTCTGTGCGGGACAAGAATAAACTAAGCAGTATTGTCAAAATCTGTTCCAAGATCATTGGTGTTCAGTTGACAGACCTGAGCTCCCTTTGGAAGAAACGGGTGCTCCAGAAGGCTAGACAGGTCATGAGTTATCCTCACCATGTTCTTAGTCAGGAATTCTGTCTAATGCCTTCAGGACGATGCTACCTTGCCCCCCCAAGGAAAACTAACAGATATGCAAATTCTTTTATTCCCTCTGCCATCAGATTCTTAAATACTGTAAACAGCGGCAACTAAATAAGCGCCAGGCATTCCAGACCTTTGTATTATTAGTTATTTAGTATTTACTTAGTATTACTATCATTTATTTAATATGTTTTATCTTGAGCGTTGGTTGCTGCTTAGTCAGTATTGTGGCCTGTGTACGCGTATTTGTTGCTTTGTTTTTGATGCCCATTTATGCAATTTGAGGTTACTGACAGTGTTTCTCTGTTTCTCTGTATGCTTGATTATGTGTTGTCTTGTCTCGTTGATACGACTGGTAGGCTAAAAACAGAATTGCTCTACGGGGATAAATAAAGTTGTTTGAATTGAATTGAATTGAATTGAACATTCCACATTTTACACACACAGATGTGTTGGAAATGTATTTAGTTTTGTGTTAGAAAATGATGAACTGTACATGTAAACGCACTTTACCTAACCGCGCCGGGTCGGGACTATTGGCATCACTTTGGACGCAGTTATGTTTAGGAAAAGATGGTGGGTGGGCTCATAAAAGTACGTTTACATGACACACGGGACAAGATCGGGACGGTGGGGTTTAGGTAAAGAAGAACGGGACGGTTGGGTTTAGGTAAAGAAGAACGGGACGGTTGGGTTTAGGTAAATAAGAACGGGACGGTTAGGTTTAGGTAAAGAAGAACGGGACGGTTGAGTTTAGGTAAAGAAGAACGGGACGGTTGAGTTTAGATAAAGAAGAACGGGACGGTGGGGTTTAGGTAAAGAAGAACGGGATGGTT
>CM042438.1:2060873-2073373 GCA_023631565.1 Gymnocephalus cernua | reverse complement strand
GCCACGCAGCTGACACGCTCACGCCACGCAGCTGACACGCCACGCAGCTGACACGCTCACGCTACACAGCTGACACGCTCACGCCACGCAGCTGACACGCCACGCAGCTGACACGCTCACGCTACACAGCTGACACGCTCACGCCACGCACCTGACGCGGTCACGCCACGCAGCTGACACGCTCACGCCACGCAGCTGACACGCCACGCAGCTGACACGCTCACGCTACACAGCTGACACGCTCACGCCACGCAGCTGACACGCCACGCAGCTGACACGCTCACGCTACACAGCTGACACGCTCACGCCACGCAGCTGACACGCTCACGCCACGCAGCTGACACGCCACGCAGCTGACACGCTCACGCTACACAGCTGACACGCTCACGCCACGCACCTGACGCGGTCACGCCACGCAGCTGACACGCTCACGCCACGCTTAACACTTGCATCAGACCTGAGGGAAGACTTTAACGTTTCCAGTCGAGTTGTTATGAAATACGAATCCTTCCTGTTCAAACGGCGCCGGACACGGAACCGCGGATGACTTAGTTTCCTGGCAGCTGATGAATGAAGAGGACGGTCTTTGTATTATTCATCGCGGGGATTAATAATTCACTTGTTTACTTCACACATCAGCCTCTCTCCGGACCAATCACAAGCACAGGAGTGACAGACAGATAATTATCACCACGGTTTGGATTTGGCACGAAGAAAAGTTCATTTACAGAACGTCAGGTAACGTCTTCCTGGAATAAAAACACACCTTTATTTCTAAGAACACTTTGTTTCATGACAAAGTCATTATTTACCATCACTCTCTCACTCGCTCTACCCCACACACACACACACGCACGCACGCACACACGCACACACACACAGACACACACACACGCATGCACGCACGCACACACACGCACACACGCACACACACACATGCACGCATGCACGCACACACGCACGCACGCACGCACACACATGCACGCATGCACGCACACACACACAGACACACACAGACACACGCACACACGCAAGCAGACGCACATGCACACACACACAGACACAGACAAACACACACACACACAAACACACACACAGACACAGACACACACACACACACACACACACACACACACTCCGTGGCGCTGAGTGGGAGCGAGTTATTTTTACTCCCAGAGAAGTGGAATAAAAGCAGAGTGAGGCGAGCCGTGACTTCTTCTGCATTTTAAATGTGAGCAGCAGCTTTGTGCTGAGTTCAGGAAGAGAAATCCCAGCGATACGAACCGGAGAGATTTCCATCTGCTGCGTCCGTTTGATGCCGGCAGAGCTGGCGGTGAGTTTGAAGTGGATGGGTGGGAACCGAATACAGACGTTTTTAAAGGTATCTGAGCATCTTAATGGCTCTGAAAAAACACACCTGAGCCGGAGAATCACACTCCTAACGTTGGGAGTCTCTAGGAGGACGTGCTTTCTAATTCGCCCCCAAAAAAGCAGCAAAAAAACGTTTAGAAGAAGACCAACGAATGAGAATAACTTCGGATTAAAGGGTAGGAAAAAGCAATAATAATGCTGCGTTCCAGGTAACCCGTAACTCGTGTTTTCACAACCTTCTACCCGTGAAAGCGCCCTGGAACGGCGGTCCAACCCGTAACTTACTACTCGTGAACTCGTACCAGATTGTTGTTCTCCCAGTTACAGTTTTTGACGTCACACACACATAAACAACAATGGCGCCCCCTGTTGATGCTGTAAAGACGCCGGTGATTAACGGTGAGAAATAGAAATAAATAGACATAAATAGGCAACGTGAAGTCATTCTGCACACTGTAATCAAAACAATACACATACGATTGTGTACTACTACAGGTTATGTTTATTAAATGAAGCCCAAAATATGTCGCAGACTAGAAATTGCCACTATCAGCTAGCGCTGGCTAACGTCAACGTTACATAGCCGCTAGCTAACGCTACCAAGTCGTGAGTCATGACATTTAGTCGTAACACAAGCAAATACACAAACATGCTGCAAATACACACAACACGAGCAAATACACGCAACACAAGCAAATACACAAACATGCTGCAAATACACACAACACAAGCAAATACACAAACATGCTGAAAATACACACAACACAACCAAATACACACAACACAACCAAATACACACAACACAACCAAATACACACAACACAACCAAATACACACAACACAACCAAATACACAAACATGCTGCAAATACACACAATACAACCAAATACACAAATGTGCTGCAAATACACACAACACAACCAAATACACAAACATGCTGCAAATACACACTACACAACCAAATACAAAAAACATAACCAAATACACACAACACATCCAAATATACACAACACAACCAAATACACAAACATCCTGCAAATACACACAACACAACCAAATACATACAACACAACCAAATACACACAACACACACAACACAATCAAATACACAAACATGCTGAAAATACACACAACACAACCAAATACACACAACACAACCAAATACACACAACACAACCAAATACACAAACATGCTGCAAATACACACAATACAACCAAATACACAAATGTGCTGCAAATACACACAACACAACCAAATACACAAACATCCTGCAAATACACACAACACAACCAAATACATACAACACAACCAAATACACACAACACAATCAAATACACAAACATGCTGCAAATACATACAACACGTTGCAAATACACACAACATAACCAAATACACACAACAAAACCAAATACACAAACATCCTGCAAATACACACAACACAACCAAATACACAAACATCCTTTAAATACACACAACACAACCAAATACACACAACACCACCAAATACACAGAGACTCAAAACAACCTCAAAGAAAACCCAAACCAAAATGACAAAAAAGTGACACAGCACGACTACAAAAAGACACAACGTGTACGGCAGAAATTGCTTTCTATTATTAATTGAATTAAGGTAATATTTTCTCAAAGAAAGGACACCTAATCCGCCGCCGAATCCGTGCACACGTCTTCCACAAAGACCTCACTGGAGAGCTCCTCGAGGGGGCGTCTCCTCTTTGTTTCAACTCCCGACGATCCTTTGAAAAGCTCCGATCGGTGCTGCGATTGTTCCTTTTGACACGCGCTGCTAATTGGCATTCAGGTTAACAAGCGCCCCCCCACCGGCATCGCTGCCTTTGTCTTGTCACTCCGTTAACATCAAACTATCAACTGCTGTACTTCCATTCACCTCTTCCTGCGTAACGGTCAAACAGTCTGCCGCGTCGGCCCGAGCACTTCATGAAGTTTTTACTACTTTAGAGAACTTTTCCTTTTCATGACTGATGGGATTTAAATATCAGACAGGAGGGACTAGAGCGTGCAGCTTTCTGAAAATGTCCTCATCTCAGCATCTGACCATCATATATTTTAAAGAGCAGCTGAGCAGAGAGGATTCTGGGCAGCGGGAGTGTTCCTCTGGTGCAACATTTGGGCAGAAATGAAACCTGGAAGTGTCCCAGTAGAGCTCAGAGACATATGCTGCTTCCTGCAGTCGTTGACTAACCGCGGAGCAGAAAGGAAGAAACATAAGGAGACATCTGGACAGCAGATCCTCAAAAATACAAACTCAAGAGTTCCTTCACTCAGCGTATTTCAAGCCCGGTTCAGACGAAAGATTCACCGAGACGAGTCAAGACTCGCAGCTACTTTTGAGAGAAAAAAATACATATTTTTATAGAAAACTTTTGAATATTTTGAGAGAAAATCTTAATATTTTGCAAAAGAATTTAATAATTTGATTTTTTTTTATATTTTAGGACAAAAGAATGATATTTTGAGAGAAATTAAATGTAACTATTTTGAAAGAAAGTTTGAATATTTTAAGAAAACAAATGAGATTTTTTATAGTTTAAGATTTATTTAATTTTGACAGAAAAAAATCAAATATCTATTTATATATATATATATATATATATATATAAATAGATATTTGATTTTTTTCTGTCAGAATTATATATATATATGTATATATATATATATACATATATATACATATATCGGCAGAAAAAATAAGAATAAAACCTACAATATTTATAGAGAAAATATTAAATATTATATTATATAAATAATAAAGTTGACTATTTTGAGAAAGGAATTCTATATTTTGGGGGGAAAAAATTCTATATTTTGTGAAAAAAGTCAAATATTTTAAGAAGACCAAGGATTGGGGACGAGACTTTGTAAGTACCAAATATAATCAAATTATTCTATATATTAAATCAACACAAAAACGTTATTAAAATGATGTAATCTGTAAATACCAATTGCACCACGATGCTTTAACGCCCAAAATTACTGAATCCATCCGTACTTAGTGGAGAATAAAGTAAACATCATCAAGCCACAGGAACTCAAACCTAATAAATATGAGCAGAAACATGTTAATATAATGGTAAACAGCGGAGAACTCACGGATGGAGCCGGTACGTGGACTGGAAGGAGAAGGATTAAGAGGATTCGTACGCTGTGATGCTCACACGATGAAGCCACAGGAATCAGGAATTTCCTCCTCCTGTTCTCATTAACTCTTACATCACTTCCTCTTTAGTGCGGCTACTTACAATCACCAGTAGGGGGCAGAGAAGGACACACAACATTGTATTTATTCGTCCCATACAATCATAGAGAACAATTTAATGTAATTCAATCTCTGCATTGGACCCATTTATTAGACATAGACAACTATGGGATGGATTGTTTTGCCTGTGGTCTCCTATCGTGCACACACACACACACACACACACACTCACACTCACACACACACACACACACACACACACACACACACACACACACACACACACCAAACTTGTATTTATTCATCCCATACAATCCTGCAGAGGACTGTAGTGTAATTCAATCTCTGCATTTGACCCATTTACTGGATGTGAACAACTATGGGATGGATTGCTGTGGAATATTCTGCAGAATATATGTATATATATATATATATATATATATATATATATATATACATATATATACATATATATATATATATATATATATATTATATATATATATATATATATATATATATATATATATATATATATATAATATCTCACTCTTTTGCTTCTCTTTGTTGTGAAACTTTTAACGAAGTGACTTTCTGCCGCTCCGATTCACAGCATTCGTCCTGGAACACAAAGAGCGACTGGAGTGCATTGTGGGAAAAATATGTTAAAAAAGCTGAGTCTGCTGCTGAGCGTCTGCGGTGATGTTTGAATCACACCATGCGGTGCAGTGTGACGGAGAATCAGAATCATAAAACTGCAGTTTTTCTACTTCAGACTGAATTAATAATTCAGTCGTCCTACATTCTGCATCATAACAAAGGTCTGGAAAAAAAGCATTGCAGTGCATTCCTCTCTCATTTGTCATTCTACTTATCATCTGGGGGGGGGGGTCCGAAATCTGCTGGGTGAAAGCCCCCATTAAATCAGCAAAACGGCAAGAGAACATTAAATAAATGTCAAAAAAATGTCAAAAAGCCACAAAAATTTAAAAACAAAACTAAAATTTCAACAACAGCGTAGAGAAAATTGTCAGAACAGGTTTAAAAAATTTTAAGAAACTTTATGAGAGAATGTAATTTTTTTTTTAATCGTCCAAAAATCATCAAAATGAAACTCAGGTTTTTTTTTCGTATAAAAATCTTATAAAAATCTTTACAAAAATTATGATTTTTTCGACAATTTTTTGATGATTTCTTTTGACGACGTTTTTGGACGATTTAAAAAATATTTTAAAAAAAAGTTGAAAAAAAAGACAAGAAATAGTAAAAAGTGAGACTTTCTGCGTAAAGATGTGAAGAAACTACGCAGAGAAATCAGAGTGTGTGAACGTGTAAAACAGGATATTCACTACCATCCCTAAACGGATGTGATGTGTGTTTTTGTTTCTCCGCCAGCGGGAGAGTCGGTACTCGCTCCGAAGCTAATCCCCCGAAAACACTCTCACTCGCCCGACTACACACATCAACTCACCCTTTTCTTGTAGAGGTTTTGTTGCTTTTTGACATTTATTTTTTAGTATTTATTTAAAAAATCAAATCAGAATTTCTCTTGACATTTTTGTGACAATTCTTTTGACATTTTGTTATGATTTTAAGACGTTTTTTTGTAAATGTTTGTAAAATGTTTTACACTTTTTTCATGTTTTATTTCGACAATTTTCCCTACGTTTTTGTTGACATTTTAGTTGTGGTTCTCCCTTTATAGCTTCAAGAATGAACCATATTCATGTGAGTATGTGTGTGTGTGTTTGTGTGTGTGGGTGTGTGTGTGTGTGTGTGTCCTGGCAAAGCCTGATGTTTTCCACCTTCACACTCAATTATTCAGCATTCAGTGTATTGTTTAGTTCAACCACAGCTGTCACTGAGTCAGACCGCCGCGCGTGCGTGTTTGTGTCTGTGTGCGTGCGTGTGTGCGTGTCTGTGTGTGTGCACTACATCTCTTTAAACTTTCTGAAGTTACTTTGAATTTACGTCAAACAAACTTGAAACTTGGTTTCTTTCCTCTCCACAGCAGGAAACACACAGACACTCTCTCTCTCTACTCACACACACACACACACACACACACACACACACACACACACACACACACACACACACACACACACACACACACACACACACACACACACAGAGTTAAGGGTGAGTTGATGTAAAAACCTCGGTGTGATAGAAGGTGAAAACGGTTCTGAATGTGCTTTTTCACCGTGACTCAAACTAATCGAGTGGATCTTAAAAGTTATGATGTTTCTTTGGATTTCGGCCTCGCTCTGATTGGTTAATCACTATCCAATCAGGTGGAAAAACAAAAGGTGAATGACTATCCGCGTTGCATCAGTGAACACGTCGAGCCGCGTGAGATTGATGGAAGACAGATAAACAAATCAACAAACTATAATCGTCTTCACACTGAGATCCTCCTCGTCCGTCCTAACGACCTCGTTAGTGCGTTAGCAGCTAATTAGTTTGAAACGAGCTGATTGTTTGTCTCACTGCCTGCCTGCTGGCCTGCTGAGTCGTCATTTCACACACAAAAACACAACAGCAGTGTGAGGGAACCGTGACAGAGAGTATGCAGAGTGTTAGGAAACATCATCACTAATGGTTTGTACTGGTTTTAATGACTGTCATATCTATAGTTGTTGGGGTATTTTTAACATTGGGGTGTGTCAGTAGGGGGGGGGGGTCATCTTCTGGGGGAACTTGAAAGTCTGCAGAATATTTCACAGCAATCCATCCCATAGTTGGGACAATTAAATACAAGTTTGGTGTGTGTGTGTGTGTGTGCGTGTGTGTGTGTGTGTGTGTGTGTGTGTGTGTGTGTGTGTGTGTGTGTGTGTGTGTGTGTGTGTGTGTGTGTGTGCGTGCACTCTAGGATACCACAGGCCAAACGATACAGACGATAGTCGTGCACGTCCGATAAATGGGTCGATTGCAGAGATTAAATTACACTACATTGTTTTGTATGATTGTATGGATCGAATACACGTGTGTGTGTTTGTGTGTGTGTGTGTGTGTGTGAGTGTGTGTGTGTGTGCGCATGTATGTGTGTCTGTGGCGTGCATGTGTGTGTGTGTGTGTGTGTGCTTGCACTTGGAGACCACAGCCAAAACCATCTGGACACATTATAGTGTGATCACACCACTCATGACACACACACACGCACACACACACACACACACACACACACACACGCGCACACACACACGCACACACAAACACACACACACACGTTCAGGGTGAAATCATGTATTTCTCTGTTCTTTCTCTAGCTCGCTCTACCACTTGGTTTTATCTAACGTTAGCACCGCTCCACATAGCGCTCTAGCTAGGACGCCATAGCAGTAGCTGTTGTCATAGCAACAAAAGATGCTCTTGGCTGCGTTTTTGGATTGACGGACTGATATGAGTTTTAAGTTTTCGTGTTTTAAAGATGTGAGTCTGTTTTCCCTCCACAGCTGGACAGAAACAAACTGCAGCCTCTCAGTCTCACTTCCAGAGCTATAAAAAGAACATATGGCGTCCACACTCTACATCCCCACGTTCCCCTCCGCGGCGGGAGACGTGACCAGGTCCAGATGGTCGAAGCTTCATCTCTGACTCCATCCATCCTTCCCTCCATCCATCTCTCTACGTCTGACGGATGATACTGGCTGCTGCTCGTGACAAATCGCTCTGCAGAGACTCCAAAAAAATTCTACATCCAACATCCTCCTCAGCTGCTTCACAGACATCTCGTTAATCAGTTTAATTAATAATCACATACGTCAGCATTTAGCTTTTACTCATTCATAATGAAGTGAAGTTCAAACTTCAAACTGCAGCCTTGAAAATGGCCGTAAAGTTGAGTACAACCATCTCCACACATCCAACATAGAGAGGTATATAGAAGCAGAGCCGATTGATCAGTCCCTCCAGAAAAATGCAGTTTTTTTGTGATCATTTTGCGATGGAATATGCGGGATATTTATGCAATTTTATGCGATGAAATTGCGGGAACTTGCAAAAATTTCAGGAACTTGCAAAAAAAAGTGATTCCCCTAACAGCGTGTTCTCACTAGGCGAAATTACGTCACTTCATAACGTTCCCATGGCAACAGGGGCAAATGGCTGCTCTTGTGCTAAGTAAACATTTTTCCACTTTCTGCTAAGATATATGTGACACCAATCACAACCGTCCTAAGCGCCGGATGGAGCCACGGTGCCTCTGCAGAATAGCCTCGGGAAGGAACTTGTTTTGGTGGAACATGTGTTTCTCCTCTTACTTTTAATTCCAAGTAATTTATTATTCCAACAAAGATGAGTGTGAGGTTGGCGTGGAGTAGCAGTAGCACCGTCAGCGAGGGAGCCAATCTCCTGTCATTGGAATTCACTGGCAGCATATCATGAGGCCATATGGGCTATTAACAAACCCAACCTCTCTGCAGACAGAGGGAGGGAGAGGGAGGGAGAGAGAGACAGAGAGGGAGAGAGAGAGATAGAGGGAGAGAGAGGGGGGGAGAAAGAGAGGGAGGCCATATGGACGAGGAAGGCGTAAACGTGAAGATAGACATTGGTAAAGATGGACAGATTTGGCACATCTTCACCAATAGTCAGCACGTTTTGTTAGCATTAATTACAGACACATGGAGATGAATATGGAGGATGGATGGATGGATGGATGGATGGAGGGATGACAGCTAGGAGAAGATGAGAGTAGACAGAGATAAAGGAGGGAAGAGAAGGAGGGATGAAGAGGGTCTTTAGGTGGTGCGATGCACCCTCAGGCCACCATGTTGGAGATCGTTAATTATCTCCGTGAACAGCTGACATTGCTCCACAGGAACGATTTCATGTCCAGATACAAAAATCATAAACTAACTGATTGTAAAGTTCAACTGAAATGATGTGAAGTATTCAGATCATATACGACAGGAAAAGTCCTGCATTGAAAATGTTAAAAGGATAGTTCAGATGTTTTCACTTGTGTTTTTCACAAAAAAACATTTGAATCACATTTACACATTTAAATAAAAAATAGTTAGTTAAAATTGTTTTTCATGAAAGAATTACTCCAGTAAGAAAGTAGTTGCCGATTATTTTAAAACCCTTGTATTATCTTCCCATCAACCATTCAACCTTTTGTTTTTCTGGGCCAAAATTAAAAAAAAAATATTTATTTCTTTTCAACTTTTTTCCAATTTGTTTGTCACTTTTTTCAATGTTTTTTAGATTTTTGCCGCAATTTTTTTTCAATGTTTTTGTTGTTCTTTTTGACATTATTTTATAACTTTTTTTCTCCATCTGCTTGAATACGACTACTATGGTCGTTAATGTCGCATGCAACAAATTGCTTCTGCTTGGTTCTGCCACTTGCAAGTGCCTCCTAGTTGTCCAGGTTGATGGAGAAGACAATTAAGGTCCAATGTGTAGGAATTTATCCCATCTAGCGTTGAGATTGTATATTGCAATCATCTCTCTAGTAGTTGGTCAAACTAAACTGTACGGTGGGCCACAGCAGCCTCTTATTTCTGAACATTCATCTCTCCCCCGCCACCCGAGGGCCAGTGGTCTATGAAATTTCCCGATATTTTTTTGTCCCACTCCACCGCAGAATGTATTAAGATAACGTGTGGTCCTCCATGTTTCCTTCTTCAAAGTTGATGGGGCTGGGAAGCTATTAGCAGCATTATAGCAGCACCTGTTTATCAAGTGACAGCAAATACCTGAAAGGCGGAGCAGTATATCCTGTATGTCCCTTACCGGCTAAAGTATTTCAAGATGGAGCATGAATATGGAGCGTCAAGCCCAGTTCATGCAAATGCATATGTAAAATTTCAAGCCAAAAGGAATACTTGAAATTGATGGTGGTGAACGGGCAAAACAGATTTTGATAATGAACAACTAAACACGTTACACACTGGGACTTTAAGATCCCTCTTGATGATGTCTTTGCATTTGCCAAATTGCCATATAGTAAGATTGATCATTTATTTTACTCTTGAAGAGCATTTCATGGAACCATCCAAGTTATTTATTTTGACAATTTGGTTGAAAGAAACCCAAATTCTGATATAAAGACTTTGAAAATGGGTCCCATTTGACCCGAGGACAACAGGAGGGTTAAAAGGTGACAACTCATAATTAATTTTTGCAGCTCTCATGTAGACGTATAACGTGGCAATTAGATTCAAGATTCAAGATTAAAGATCCTTTATTAATCCCACAATGGGGAAATTCACAGTTGCAGCAGCAAGGGATAAGATGGAAGAAGATGACACATGTTAAACACACAACAATAATAAAATAATTAAATAGAGTAAATATTAAATAGTAAAATGTATTTACAGTAATTGCAGTCACATGTTTTATTGTATTTGTTATGATTTATCAGTCCTGGTGTTTGTGTTTTGTCCATGTCGTCAACAGGTTTCAGCAGAAGGGAAAGTTTGATAGTATCATGCACACAGGTATGGACCCACAGAAGCACAACTCTCAGGTGATTTAATCCAAACAGGTTTATTTGGAGTAATCAAAAACTCACAAGCAACAGGATCCAGATCAAAAAGGCAAACAGGGATAAATGCTCAAATGCGGCCACAGAAGAACAAGGCGATTTTGCAAATGAGGTAGGTGACAGGTGGGGTTAAATACACAAGGACGGGGGAGATAACAGGCAAAACACATTACCGCGGGGGAAGGTGGTCACACACAGCGGGCAGACAAAGAACAGGAAGTAAACAGACCTTAAACAAGACAATTAAGACCTTAGTTAACAAAATTATGAAAGCAACATTTTTGTTTTTGCCCCCTTTTTTCATAAGCTGAACTCAAAGATCTAAGACTTTTTCTACGAACGTACACAAAAGGCTTATTTCTCTCAAATATTGTTCACAAATCTGTCTAAATCTGTGTTAGCGAGCACTCATTTGCCGAGATAATCCATCATTCATAATTTTGTTCAGTGTAGAAATGTTTTGAAAACAGGACAACAGGAGGGTTTAAATGCTGTTTGTTTGGTTGCTGTCTGTTATTTTTGTGTTCCTAAAAACAATGTTTTAACCGCATTTACACGTTAACAAAAAGATTCCCCCTCAGATGAGGAAACACGGCAGGTTGTTAGTTCAGACAGCAGGTCTCACCCTGCTCCTCTTTCTCACCAACTGAGGTCTATTTCCTCTCCTCCTCTTCCTGCAGAGCGAGGGATGAATGAGAGGAGAGCCATCTGTGGGAGAGGTGCATGCTGGGAGCAGCAGCAGATTGTAGGGAGGGAAAGGAGGCAGAGGAGAGAAAAGAGGAGAGACGAGGGGAAGGAACTGGAAAGAGAAAGTTTAACTCTCCTGTTATCCACGGGACAAATTTGACTCTTGTACAAAAACTTTCTATATCAGAACTATGACAAAGGAACGGTGAAAAAAATTACAAAAGTCGTAAAAATTGACAAAATCATCAGAAAAAACATCACCAGAAGTGACAACAACATGTTAAAAAAATTGACAAAAACATAATTATAAAACACGCCTAAAAAGTGACAAGAATTTGAATAAAATTGACAAAAACTTTGAGAAAGGTGTAGAAAAAGAACAACAAATTCTGCAAAACAATACATTGGAAAACGCAACAAAAAGCTTTATTGACCTAAATTGACAAAAACATTACTAAAAAAATGGCAAAAGTGACAAAAAATTGGAAAGAAAGTGACAAAAATATTTGAATAAAATTGACAAAACCGTCGAGAAAAGTGTAGAAAACGAACAAATAAATGTTTAAATTTCGACCCAGAAAAACACAAAGTTGCACGGGGCAAAAACATTTGCCATTCTAACAATGGATAAAGTTACTTTTCCAATCATTTCCTTATTTCAATAATTTTATCATGTAGCATCCTTAATGAGCTCCTGTCCATCCAGTATA